>ML682206.1:3464081-3535568 GCA_007922195.1 Podocnemis expansa | reverse complement strand
ACAGATCCACATGTTTTTATCTGCACAGAGCTAGAGCCCTGCAAATACGTAGATATCCATAGATATCCGCATTATATCCACATCTGCGGATACAACACAGATATCCACAGACCATTTCTTGCGGATGCAGGTCGCATACAGATCCACTTATTTGTATCCACGCAGGGCTCTATATATCTGGTAACCCTACACCTAACAGACTTTCTTGTGCAGTTTCTGCTCTCTGAGGAAGGGCCCCAGTTTTTACAAGCTGCTGCACTGAGGGATGATGCAGGGCCTGAGTGCAGCAGGCTGCGATAAACACGGGGGAGCAGGCCCCAGGCAGTTCTGGTGAGGCAAGGTCAGGGCTGCTCCCCTGTGTCCGTCTGTGCTGGGCTTCGTGGCGCACTTGGCATGTTGCCCCTAGGCCCAGCGCTGAAATGCAGTCACCAAGGGACGTCGTGGCAGCTGTTAACAGCACGCAGCGAGGCCGCAGCACAGCGGGGACCTAGAAGGGAAGGGATGTCCTGTATCCCCGCCAGTGGAGGTGAGACGAGGAGGAGGCACAAGGCAATGGCTGACGTGCCACCAGAAGATTGGAGTTCTGTGCTCATCGGTCCTGCTGGCTCTCAGTGGGGTGCTGGCAGGTCACGGTCAGCAGCTTCTCAACTCTATTGTTGGCGTTTATGCAGGATTTTGTAAAGGTGGGTCGGTGTCATCATGATACAGGTAGGGAAACTGAGGCGCAAAGCCAGGGTGGGGCTTGTCCGGGGTGATGGGGACCAGTTCACTAACCAGTGTAGAACAAGGAACAGGACCAAGGGTCCTTGCTCCCAGATCCTCTTTCTGTTGTTATAAGCGCTAAATCGCCAGTCCAGTCCCTGTCCAAGCTTTTAATTTTTTCTTTAGAAGACAAAATGTGTCTGAGTGCAAGTGACTCTAGGGAGTCCTGGGGTGCCAGAAACATTTGATTGATTGATTGATTGATTGATTGAAACATCTGCTGGCAGCCTTCCTGCCCAGCACCTGTTTGCTCATATGAGCTGGCGTCACAGTCGTTGCAGCCGGAAGGGGCTGATGGAGAGCCTGAACGGTCCCTCTCAGCATCAAGTCCCTTTGGAAAGGGAGACGGGGGATTTCTGAGCAAGGAATCTGCCAGCAGGTGTTTGCTCCTGCTTGGTTCAGGCCAGCGGGACTTTGTGCACATTCTTTCTAAATAAACAGGATTGGACCAAGGCACCAGTTTCTCATGGCACCAGTTTCTCGCCCTGCTGGAAACAGTCTGGCCGGGAATGTTGGGGAACCGCTTGGGGGAACAGTATGGCACGTTCTGCAGTGGGACGAAGAGCCGGGCTTCTGTCCGACAGCAGCAAATGGCCAGCTGAGCTGTGCGGGGACTCCTCGCCCTGTCCTCTTGTAGTTCCCAGCCACAGCGTGTTGGAAAGCGGCAGTCCAGAGTCCAATCTACAGGCACTTTGCAAAGGGTTTATTGGGGGGTGACGCTGGCAAGCTGAAAACTGCATGGCTGAGCTCCTCTCACCAGTGTGCCTGCACATTCCCCTCAGGAGAGCAGGAGGCAAGTGTGCAAAGGGAAAGCGCTCGCAATAAGGAGGGGCTGGCAAAGTCGGAATTTTCTGTAATATTTCATGAAGTCTTTGTGTGCTTCAGTTTCCCCCATACTCAGCATTGTTACCCAGTTGCGAGTTGTTCCTTTCATGTCCCGGAGTGGTGTAAATTTTGCTGGCACAAGTGGTGTTGTAGATATGGCCGTAGCGCAGGGGTCTCAAACTCAAATCACCACGAGGGCCATGTGAGGACTAGTATGTTAGTCCGAGGGTTGCACCACTGAAACGTGGCCATGCAATGATATTGCAAATATTGGTAATGATCGTGTCATCGTGGGCCACAGGAAACAGCTTTAGGGGCCTCATGTGGCCCGCGGGCCGCGTGTTTGAGACCCCTGCCCTAGTGTGTGTCACCCGGCTGTCTCTGAATAGGTTGTTAGACAGAACTGGCTGTGGCCAGCCCGTATCAGTGGAAACTGAGTCCCCAGGACACTGAGACAGCGCTCAGTGACCGAGGGGGCAGAAGGCTCCCCCCTTCTCGGCAGGGAAACTGAGCAGAAGCCCCCGTTTGAGTACAATGGGCCGGAAGGCGTGGGGGGACCTACAGCAGCGAGCGAGGTCAGCAGCTGGGAACGGGCCCTGTGCGTCTCCCGAGTGACTTCAACCCCTGCAGCATGGCCCGGGCGAGGGCTGAGACCCCCTTACGCCCTGTTTTGAGGGGGAGCCTGCTGGTGCGGCAGCAATGAGGGGATTGAAAGAGGCCCACGTGAGGGGAGGCCCTGCTGGGACGTGGGGCACCAGGACCTTTTTTGCGGTTCCTGGCACCGATTTCAGGGCTGAGACGTGTCTTTCCCCCACCTCAGTGGGCTCGGCAATGGGTCGGAGAGGAGAGTGCCTCCTACTGCCTGACCTGTGCCACCACAGTGCTGGGTCCAGCACCCGCTGAGGGGGAAGAGGGTCCCTAGCGAGCTCTGCCAGTCTCCCAGTGGCACAGCACCACTGGTGCTGAACATCCCCTTTCGGCCCCATGGAGCCTGACAGCCTGGAGGCGGAGCGAGACCTGGCCCCACGGCAGACCCATAAGCCTTTGTTCCCTGTGGTTTGTGCTGTGGTGGTCTTGCATGGCATCGTGCTGTGCCACCTGGCCCCTCCTGGGAAGGGACTTTTGTCCCCCTGGATGGCGTCAGCTCCCAGGAGCTGCCGCAGTGAGCTCTGTACCCGAGGAAGGTCTGGGGACGCAGATGGAGTCGCTGGGGCTGCCTCTGGTTGATGGCTGGGCCTTCAGCCACCTGGCCCCCCGGCATGGCAGCTTCCCCCATAGCTCTGCCTGCTGGCCCGTGTCTTGGCCCTAGCCCAGCTCAGTCAGGGGCTGCCAGCTGACAGAGCGTTTTGGGATCCAGCCCAGCCCTCTGGGATGTGGCCCTGGCTCCGCTGCCTGGGTCTTGCCCATCAGAAGCAAACCCTGGCCGATGGCATTCCCGCAGCAGGTGGGATCAGACTTGGGCCCTCTGAAGCTTAGTGCAGGAGCTGCTATCGCGTGAGCTGAAGGCAGGCTCCTGTACAGAGCTCAGACCAGTGGCGGCTCGCTGCCTGCTAGGCAGGGCTGCTTTTCTTGGCTGGAAGATGAAAGGGTCGGGTGCGGGTGTCGGACGAGTCTCTCCTGGGGGTGGAAGGATGAGCAAGTGCCCAGAGGCTGAGAGGCAGAAGTGGTCATGGCTGGGTTATGCCCCTGCAGTCCCAGGGCTATAAGATTTTGTGCGGTCGCTCACCAGCCGCTGGTGCCTGGTTGCGCTCCATCACTAGGACTGCTCCCCGTAGCCAGCTCCCTGCACAGAGATCCTGCTTGTGGCCGTCATGGAGGGTGTCTGCAGCAGGGGTCTGGTTGTGTTTGTGAGGGGGTGTTGTTCCAGGGGTGCTGGAGTGTGGGAACACGCACGGTGTCGATTTGGAGGCACGTTGTGTGGTTTGTTGGCATGGTCGGGCTGCAGTCTTGCATAGTTTGGGCCAGCACAGTTACCTAGGAAGGTGTTGAGGGCATTTGTTGCAGTGTTGTCTGTGTGTGTGCATTGAGAAGGTGTTGTCACAGGCTTGTTGTCCCTGTGTGCGGGTGTACGGCTTGTGGGGACCCTCTCTCTGTGTGCAGGGGTGCTTGGGGGGGTTGTCCCAGTGGGGCGGGGTGCTTTGAGGGTATCATTGTGGTGGGACGGAGTTATTTGTCTGTGCAGGGACTGTGTGCTGTCCTCGTGGCAGGGTTGTTGTGTGTCAGGAGCCAGTTGCCATGGCACCCTGCTTGCATGGTGTGTGCGTGAGGTGGGTGATGTGGCCTGGGACTCGGAGATAAGCTGATGCTGCTGATAAAAGAGGGGGAAGAGCTTGGCGGGAACAAGTGGATTTCAGTCAGCAGGGAGGCGCGGGGAGGCAGGGGAAGAGGGCGGGCTGTAATCCTCAAGCAAAGCACATGGAGGAGTTGAGTGGGGCTTCAGCTGACTTGTCTCATTTAGCTGGAGGGCCAAGGGCCAAGAGCGTGTGAGGAGTCTCCCTATCCGCTGGATCGGGGCACAGAGCGGCAGAAGGGTGACATATCCCAGGCCGTCGCAGCCGGGGCTCAGTTCCCTGGACACGGTCACGTTCCTTGTCCCGCTTGCCATCAGAGCTGGGCTGCAGTCACCAAATGATCCAGGAAACGGAAGGTTTCATGTGAAAGGACCAGCAAGATTGGCACAGTCGGGTCAGCGGAAAGTCTGAAGAGGCCTCACCTGAAAGCCTGGTGCTCAAAAACCTTAGCGAACTGGGTTGTGTGTGGTGCTCAGATGTGTGTCATTAGCCCTCTACTGCTCACAGTTAGTGCAGGTTCTGGGTTTACACCCAAAGGACTTGAGTTCAGTCTCCATTTTCGACTAGCCACTCTGGGTGGCCTAAGTTTGTTACGTTACTTTAGGGAGCAGATTTTTCACAGATCAGATCCCACATTCTGGACCCAGCAACCCGGATCCAAAGCCCTTGATCCATACCCCAAATTCGGTCTTAATTTGACCAGAGTCATGTCTTCTCCTACACCACTGACACAAGCACCATGAGCTACATCTCCATGCGGTTGATGTGGCAGCACCCAGATGCAGAATCTGCTCCTCTGGGCCTTGAAGTTTTCCCAGAGACAGACCCTTATCCTGCAGGTGACATCTTCTGTATCAAGCGGCCGTGCCAAGACATGGGTTACAGACACTGGTGAACCAAGGACCTCTGGATGCCAAGTGGCAGAGGGCACTGGATACACAATTACGGGGATCCCTGGGGTTCACCACAGGAGTGTAAAATCTCTGAGGAAAGCCTGTGTTAACACTGATCATCATCATCATCACGTCAAGATGTAAGTACAGAGAATGCAGGAGATGGGGAAGGGAGACAATACTTGGAGGTGAAGACCAAAGGACTGTTCTGGTACATTTGGTGATGCAAAGAGACCCTGGCATCCTTCATCTAGAGCGTAAATCGACAGTGAGTTTGCTTCGTGAGAAAGGGACTTCAGCCAGGCTTGGCTAAAGATGCTGGGCAGAAGTAGGATGAGAAAAAGCTTCTCTAGACAGGAGGAAAGCTTGCTATTTAAGCTGGGCTTTGGGATAAATTCAGACTCCAAGGCTAGGAGGGACCCTTGTGACCAGTTTGTGTCACACAGGCCAGAAAACGGCCCCTAAACAGTTCCTAGGGCAGATCTTTTTTAGAAAAAAGGCCCTTCTTGATTTTAAAATAGCCAGCGGTGGAAAATCCACCACAACCTATGGTCAGTTATGTCAATATTACTCTCACCATTAAGAATATGTGCTTTAGTTCCAGTCTGAATGTGTCTAGCTTCAACTTCCAGCCCTTGGATCATCGTGTTAGACCTTCCCCTGCTAGACACAAGAGTCTCATTATTAAATATTTGTTGTCCACGTAGATGCTTATAGACTGGGATCGAATCACCTATTAATCTTCTCCCTGTTAAGCCAAACAGATTGAGCTCTTCCAGTTAATCACGGTAAGGCAGGTCTTCTAATCATTTTCACAGCTCTTCGCTGAATCTGCTCTAATTTAGCAATGTCTTGCTTGAACTGTGGGCACCAGAACTGGACACGCTTGTTCTGAAGTGGTTGTACCAGTGAAAAGAGAGAGATAAAATCAACAAGGAGTTGTGTGGCACTTTAAGACTAACAGATTTATTTTTTGCATGAGCTTTCGTCGGAGAAGATCCCACTTCCTCAGATGCTTCGAAGATGGGAGAACTTACAGAAAGGAATGAAACTAAATGCAAGGGGGTGTAAAACATAGGATCAGGTCACAAAGTAACAGCAAATCAGAGCAGTTTACATCGCCTCTCTGCTCATCTTTGAGGTTTTCCTGTTTATATGTCCCTGCATCACATTAGTAGCATGTCATCAGCTGATTATCTACCATGACCTCCGCATCTTTTCAGAATCGCTGCTTACCGCCAGAGTCTGCTATCCTGTAAGTACAGCCAACATTTTGTTCCCAAATGTACACGTTAATAATTTAGTTGTACTAAAACAGTGTTTGCCTGCACCTCGTTTATCTGTTGATCTAGATCGCTCTGAATCAGTGACCTGTCCTTTTCATTATTTACCATTCTCCAATTTCTGTGTCATCTGCCAACTCCATCTGCGATGATTTTGTGTTTTCTCCCAGGTCATTGATAAAAATGTTAAACGGGATAAATTTGTTGCCGGCACTCACCCTGGTTTTTTATTTAACTCTCAATTCTTTCAAAAGTGCATTGCCTGTTGTTTTATAATTGAACTCAAGGGCTAAAATAAGCTGGGAGATGTGCTCCTTTGGGAACAGAGGAGCTGAGATTTTTGGGGGATCCAGTAATTGGGGATTGGATACCCCAGGGTAACAATTTGAAGGGACTCAGAGGCTGGGGTGCATCTTTTGCCAACCATTTTGGCAAAGGCAGGGCTGTTGTAGCCTGGAGGAGAGTGCTGGAGTGACTGACAGGCAGCTGTGTGAAGGAGCTAGGGCCCAGTAATGCAAAAAAACAACAAGCAGTTGTGTGGCACTTTAAGACTAACAGATTTATTTTTTGCATGCGCTTTCGTGGGAGAAGATCCCACTTCCTCAGATGCTTCGAAGATGGGTGAACTTACAGAAAGGAATGAAACTAAATGCAAGGGGGTGTAAACATAGGATCAGGTCATAAAGTAACAGCAAATCAGAGCAGTTTACAGGCTCAAACCCTGGGAAGCCTGAAGTCAAATTACTGGAGGCAGATGGCAGCAAGGTGACTCACAGCTCTGAGCCCCCAAGAAGCGTCACAGGGCTGTGGTGCCCAGAGGGGCAGTTGTTAGTCCATGCTGTTCCCAAAGTGATGGCTTGGTGAGCTGCAGTTCCTTTTGATCTGGGCTTTGCTCACAATTTTGGACTGAATCTAGAGGAACTCGCACTCTGGGCAACGTCTGCATGCTGCTGAAGTTGCCTATCCTGCGTGGGAAATGAGTGGTGACTCTGCAACTTTCTTCTGAGTTAGCAGCTGAGATGCTGCCCAGGGGTGTGCAGGGTGGGGAGGCACCTCACCACCTCGGGCCCTTGGCGTGAAGCAGTCTTGTCCATGCCTGCTCAGCTCCCTGAAACCACGAGTCTCTGGCGGCAGAACAAGCTGCCTTCCACGCCTCGGCAGGACTCTCTGTCTCTGTACGGGTAGCAACAGGCACGCACCCGTCCCACGTCCTCAGACCGTTCCCTATCGGGACCAGTCCCTGTTCTACTGAACAACCAGGCCTGCTGTCCCCCAAGGAGCAGTAAAAAAACCAACGAGGAGTTGTGTGGCACTTTAAGACTAACAGATTTATTTTTTGCATGAGCTTTCGTGGGAGAAGATCCCACTTCCTCAGATGCTTCAGTCTCACTCAAGCTGTCTTCAACCATGCTTTGTGTGAAGCAAGCACACTGTCCATTTGCTTCCTAGGTGAAGGAGAACACCGTCGTCTTTGTCTCCCAGATGGAGCAGGGAGAAACTTTGATGTGCACCACAAGACAATGTTCTCCCACCCTTGCTGTTTGCAGCGCTGGTGGGCCAAACATCTTGTGTCTGACTGAAACTTATTGCTCACCTTTATTGTGACCAGCCCCGAACAGAGAACCGTTTTGGCAAAGGCAGGGCTGTTGTAGCCTGGAGGAGAGTGCTGGAGTGACTGACAGGCAGCTGTGTGAAGGAGCTAGAGCCCAGTAATGCAGACATGACTCTCTTGCGCTGGACGCAGATGGCAGCAAGGTGACCCACAGCTCCGAGCCCCCAAGAAGCGTCACGGGGCTGTGGCGTCTGTACCTTTGTGTCTGTACCGAACGTCTGGGTGTGCGTTTTGTGATGCTGTTGCTGGCTAGCGTGGCACCAGCTGTTCTCTGAGAGCTTCCATGACTCTCTTGAGCGGAGCAGAGGGTATGTATCACGTCAGGTAAATTGGTGTAACCCTGGGCACCCGTTACTAATCTCATTTGGTAGTTCTGCTGTCACAGCAGCTCACGGAGCTCAAAGCTGTGGTACCCGCTACTTGTATGGGTGGGGGATTTCACTAGTGCTACAGTCCCAAGGGTGGCCTCACACCCGTGTCAAGGGGCCTTATACATTGCTGACAACACTCACGATTTCCTTGCCAGCTGCAGGAGTTCAGCCGGGGCAAGGCCCCTCGGGTGATGGCCAGATGCACCATGTGCCAGATGTTCCAGCCCTCTTGGGAATTTCTGCTGTCTCTGGTGTGTGTGCCGGAGGGATGCCTCCGACTGACTGCTTTTCTCACAGTCAATCAGACCTGCTGCAGGAGGAGCTCTCATCTACCCCTCCGGAGCTGATGTCGAAGGGGAGAGGGCAGGAGGAAGCTAAAGAGCCCCCCAGCTTGGAGCAGCCCCCCACAACTCGCCATGAGCAATAGGGATGAAACGGTTCCCTGTCCCTACCCTCAGAGCAGAGGTAGGTGAAGAGCCCCTGGAGCCCCCACAGTCGGGAAGGAGACGCCACGGCAGCCTCTGAGCTGGGGGACGGCAGGAGCAGTTGGCTGGGCATGGGCCTGGCACACGTTGGGGGGACTCACTCTCAGAAATACTCCAGGACAGCCCTGGAGGTTTGGTGACAGCACTTGTCCTTACCCAGGCATCCCACCACACCCCCTCCGGTGCAGCCCGCAGCCCAGCTTTTGCTGCCATCCCCTAGAGCTGCGCAGGAGCCAGGAACAGGCAGCAGGCACGAGGGCGCTGGGCTGGTCCGGCCGGGTGGTGAGAATGGCTGGAGCCTGTGCCATGTTCAGCTGGACCTCAGCTCTCCTGGCAGGTGTGACAGTGCCCCTGTGTGCGGGCTTAGCTCCCTATAATGGCTTGCCGGATCTGTCCTCGTGGCAGCCGCGTCAAGGAGATGGTGCCAGAGCCGAGTGCTCGGGTCAGGGAGCTGGTGCATCGCTGTTGGCCAGAGGGTGGGCGCCGAATGGGGATGGAGCCTGCTGGGGGTTGTCTCCTTGGCACTAGATGAGCCAGCCCTTGCGATACCCCAGCAGGGCGATGAGCCGTGCGCCCCCTTCACCCACCCTGCCCCGATCTTCTCTGCTGTCCAGCAAGACCCCTTCTCTCAAACGCCTGCCCAGCCCCCATGGATGGGGGGCTTAGTACGACGGCTGGGGAGCCCTGCCAGGTAACCCCTGCCCCAGAGGGCATTCCTGCAAGACAGGCAGGTGACCCATATCTAGGGTTACCAGATACCAAAGCATGGAAAGGAGGACGGGGAAGCACGAAAAGGAGGACACATGGAGAAAATGTAGTATTTAATGTAATATTCTTCTGTTTTTAGGGGGCCATGGCATGCTTCCCCCTAAAAATAGGGTGTGCCAGGGCATTCCAGCATACTTTAACCCCTGTAAGTAAAAAGCCAGACAAGATCGTGTGGTTTTAAAATGCCTGCCGGATGGAGGACGTGAAGATAAAAAGGAGGACATAGGTAACCCTATCCATATCCCTCCTTCTCCCCACTTAATCCTGCTGCACCCAGGGAGCCATCTGGTTGTCTGGTCAGACACATCCCATGCCCAGTTTGGAGCTCCTAGCCCTGTGGGTTTCAGGCTGGCACAGGGAGGGGCACTTTCTAGGCTTGTGCTGGGGGAATGCGCCCTGTAGTTCACATGGGGCTGCATGTGTGCTGACTGGGGGGGGGGTCCCAGAGAGGTTGTGACATTGTTTGGGGGGGGCATCCCTTACCCACAAGCCCCTCCCCACCTGCCACCCGCACGCCAGGGACCTCCAGGAGCCCTGGCCACGGGACAGGGCACACGGGTTGAGCTGAGGGGCTGTCGGAGCCGGCCACGCCAGTGGGGTGGAAGCAGGACTGACGCGGTGCCTGGCCATGCACCCCCCCAGAGCTGTGTGTGGGGCTCTTCTGCCAGGCCACCCACCAGAGCTTTCTACGCCCAGGCCCTTTCCCTAAGGGCCCTGCTCCCCCTCCGAGTCAGTGGTGGGAGGAGTTCACAGCCGGCGGAGGACCAGAGCCAGGAGCACAAGGGAGCTGGGTGACAGGAGCAGTGAGAGACCCCACTGACCTGGGACGGGGTGGCAGGTGGATCCCAGGGGCTGTCAGGTCCACACTGGGCTGCAGGCAAGCAAGGGTTTGATTGCAAGCCTTTCTGCCTGCTATCAGGGCTTCCCGGCGCACCGCAGGGCCAACGGGACAGGCAGGGCAGAGTCCAGAGCTTGGCTGTGACATGGCCCCGCGTGGGGCTCTCGCCATCGCCTGAGGTGTCACAAAGGTCTCCCGGCTGCTGTGTCACCTGGCAGGGGTTACTCAGAGGCAAGGACGTTTCCCACCCCCCCTTGCCAGGCAGCTGTGTTCCTCCCCATGCCGTCCCTAGGCTGGGAAACGCCAGCTGGGTGTTTACAAACTGTGGAGGAGCCTGCCCTCGCGCCCAGTGTTGTTGGCGTAACTACAGGGCTGAGACCGAATGCGCCCATCCCCGGAGTCCCATCCAGGCCAAGGTCTCCTTACCAATACGCTCTGCCCCCTTTCCGGCTCTCTAGTGCCCCTCGTCCCCTTGCCTGAGTGCCCCTGGCTCACCAGAACCCAGGCTGGACCCGTTGCTCCAGCCCCACGCTCCCAGCCCAGCTCTGGGGAGAGCTGCCCAGAGCAGGGGGCTGCCCAGTTGCCCCAGTGCCCAGGAACAAGGGTGTGAACCCGCCAAGGCCTCCGCGCTGCCCCAGAACCAGCTTTGTTGAGATATTAAAGGACAAGATGGGGCACTCTGGACAAACTCTGGCCCTCAACCCCTTCCCCTGCACGCGGGCAGCCGTTTGCCTCTTCCCGTCACCTTGGGGGCAGGACTCCTGCCATGCCAGTCCATGCTGTGCTTACCCCCCTTGCTGGATTGGGGGGGTGCCAGGCACCTGCGGCCCCTGTGCCCGCTAGTCAAGGAGTCTGACGTGGCCCGGGGTGACCCCGCACTGGGGGCCAGGGCAGCCTGCAGCGCCATGATGTTACAGTGACAGGGTGTTTGCTCTCGCCCTGGGTGTCTTTGACGTAGGGTTACCAGATGTCAGGCAAAAGGAGGACGTGTCCTCCTTACCTTCATGTCCTTTGTCCGGCAGGCATTTTAAAAATACATGATTTTGTCTGGCTTTTTATTTACAGGGTTTCAAGTACGCTGGAATGCCCTGGAACACCCTATTTTTAAGGGGAAACGTTCCAGGGCCCCCTAAAACCAGAAGACTATTACCTTAATACTCCATTTTCTCCATGTGGCCTCCAATGTCCTCCTTTTCATATTTCGCTGTCCTCCTTTCCATGCTTTGGTATCTTGTAACCCTTCTCTGATATGATTGTGCCGGGGGGGGGCTGGGATGGGCCAAATCCATCCCTGGGCTTACTCCGGGCCCAGGCTGCTCTCCCCTTCAGGCCGTGCATCCGGTTTGAAGTTGGAACTTTCTCTTGAGGGCGTTCCTGGTTCCTTGCGCGTTTCCACTGGGGCCTTTCTCTGGTTGTGCATCAGAGTGCCGCTTGCTCATGCCTCTCTGCTCCATAGCACACCTTGCTTGCCCCCGAGCTCCTGCAGCAACGGAGGGTCCCTGCACGGGCACTAGCTCCCAGGGCTGGACTCTCAGCATCTGCAAACCTGGCCCAGTGGGCGGGCTGGGTGCTGAGTCCAGATCTCCCTAGGGAGCCTGAGAGTGAGAGCTTAATTCTGCCCCTTACCAGGCCTGTTCTTAACAAGCCCTGGGTCTTTCCTGCCCCACTGTGCGATCTTTTGGGTGCTTCCCAGTCCCCGGTGCTCTGTGGACATCAGTTTTCCTCAGCGGCTGGCCCCACATCCCCATCCCCGGGAATGGGGCAGACACAGTCGCTGGGCTGTGGGTGCAGCTTCTGTCGGGGTGCCAGACCTGCTGCATTCTCCTCTGCCAGCTGTCACCGACACCTCGAGCCCTTGGACTGCTACCCCTTCCAATCTCCCTACGCGAGCATCAGGGACACTGCCAAGAAAGGCTCTGAGTGGATCACTGCAAACTAGGTGGTTTAAAGAAGGATAAAGGAGCAAGCTGTATGACCATCTCCCTGGTGAAGGATGGGCCCTGCTAGGGACCGTCGAATTGCAAAAGTAAATACGTGGGTCCACAGGTGGTGTCACAGAGAGGGCTCTGGATTTTTGACCAGGAGATGTTGTCCAGGAAGAAGGTTTGCTAGAAAGAGATGGGATCCACCTAATAAAGAGAGGAGAGAGCATCTTTGCAGGCAGGCTGGTTAACCTAGTGAGGAGACTTTAAACTGGTTTTCCCAGGGAAGGGGAGCACAGCTTGAAAGAAAGTGAGAGAGGGACACCAGGAGGAAGTGCAAGGAGGAGTCTGCAACAGTGGAAGCCTTCTGATCCGTCCTGAGAAAGTCAGGGAGTCGGCCAGTTCTCTTAGGAGCCTGTATGGGAATGCCTGGGGTCTGGGGAACGAGCAGGAGTCACTGGAAGTCCTGGCCTAATCAAGGGCTATGTCTATACTAGCAAATTAGTTTGAATTAAGGAGCCTTAATTTGGACTAATCTGTAGAGCCCTGCAAATCTGCAGATATTTGCGCATATCCACATCCGTGGAAACAACATGGATATCCGCGGCCCATTTCTTGTGGATGCAGATTGGATACGGATCCACATATTTTTATCTGTGCAGAGCTAGAGCCCTGCAAATATGCGGATATCCGCAGATATCCATGTTATATCGGCATCCGTGGATACAACACAGATATCCGCGAGCCGTTTCTTGCAGATGCAGATCAGATACGGATCCATGGACTTGTATCTGTGCAAGGCTCTACTAATTTGAACCCTGTCTACACTAGGCTTTGCCTAGTTTGAATTTAACAATTTTTTTTGTTAAGCTTAGTTTGAACTAGTTAGTTTGACCAGTTAATTTGCATATTTAGTTCAAACTAGCACAATGTAGACATGCTAGTTTGAACAAAATAAGTTTGAACTAGCGGTTACTTCGAACCAAGTGCATTTTTTTAGTTCAAACTAACTTTTAGTTTGAACTAACTGCGCTTTTTTAGCTCAAACTAAAAAGTTAGTTTGAACTAATAAAAAGCGTGGCTACTTTGAACAAAAAGTTCACACTAAAAAAATATGCTTACTTCGAACTGACTTTTGAACTACTTAGTTTGGACTTACCAAGTCAGAACTAAGATTTTAGGTTTAGACGTAGAGGAGCGCTGATGGGACTGGAATAGCCGAGACCTGGGGGGTAACTCACCTGACTGGAGCTGTGTCATGGATGATGTGAACTGTTCGGGAAGGCAGGCAGGGCAGAGAAGGTGGAGGAATTACACTGTATGTAAGGGAGCCATGTGACGGCTCAGAGCTCTGGTATAAAAGTGGAGAAAAGCCTGTGGAGAGGCTCTGGGTTAAGTGTAGAGGTGAAAGCGACGGGTAATGTCGTCGTGGGCGTTTGCTGTAGGCCAGACCAGGAGGAGGTAGACACGGCTTTCTTCAGACAGCTAAGGAGGTGTCCAGATCACAAGCCCTGAACCAATCAACCTGGCATCTGCTGGGAGCAGGGTCATACTTGGGGGGAAGTGAGTGGGGCACTGGTTTGAGTCCTGTGGTTCAGTGGGCCCCACTCCAGCACTGCCCACTCCCTAGTCCTGCTGCTTCGGCAGCAAGCCAAAGGCCATGAGCGAGAAGGGCAGAAGTGCGGAGCCTGGCTGCTGGGCTGTCCCACCCCACCCGCCGGGGCAGAGCTTCAATGCCAGCCCACCCTGCCCGCCCAGCACAGGGAGTGGGGCTGGGGACCCTCATAAGCCAGTTGGCCCTGGCTGGGAGAGCAACACAGCAGCAGAGCACAGACAATCCAGAAAGATTTTGGAGAGTGTTGAGGACAAACTCTCTCTTTTAGGGATGGTGCTGCTCTTGACCTGCTGCTCACAAACGGGGAAGAATTGGTGGGGGAAGCAGAGATGGGTGATAACCACTGTTCCCTCTAATTTGTCATAGGCTGTGTGCACAAAAAATTTCTTTTGTGCAGTTTTTTGGAACCAGTGTCCAAATTTGTGCATACTCCAGTGAGTGCGGTCTAACTTGTGAGTGCAATAAAGTAAGTGTGTATGATGCAAATAATGTCTAAATTTTATTTTGATAAGATGATGGAAATGATTTATAAATTACAAAACCTTATTTGAAACATGCTACTTGAAATGGCCTTCTTAAAGTAGCATAAAATATTAGCACTATTGAGTTTTTTTGTGCGCACTTTGTTTTGTTGTGTGTGCACACACACGTGCACAGCTTAGAGGGAACATAGGTGATAACCTGGCCAGCATTGATCATGAGATGACAAAAGGAAGACAGAAGAGCAGGATACAGACCCCTGGCTTCAGAAAAACAGACTGAAGCCTTTAGGGAACTGCTAGGCAGGATCCCCTGGAGGCTAACATTATTATGAGGAGGAAAAGAGTCCAAGAGAACAGGTTGTATCTTAAGGAAAACTTATTGCGGGTGCAGGAACAAACATCCTGATATGCAGGAAGAATAGCAAATATAGCAGGTGGCCAGTTTGGCTTAACAGAGAAATCTTCAGTGAGTTTAAACACAAAAAGGAAGCTTCCAAGTGGAAGCTTGGACAGGTGACTGGGGATATAAAAATACTGCTTGAAAGTGCGGGGCAAAATCAGGCAGGCCACAAGCACCACTGAAATTGCATCTTGCAAGGGATGTGAATGGTAAAAAGAGAGGTTTCTGCAGATAGGTTGGCAAAAGGAAGGTAGCCGGGAAAAGGTGAGCCTTGTACTGAACGGGGGAGGCAACGTAGTGACAGATGTTGTGGATAGAGTTGATGTACTCTGTGGTTTTTTTGGCTTATGTCGTCACAAACAAGGTCGACCAGGAATGGAGCAGGGCGGCAGAAAGGGGGGCAGGGGAGGACTTGTTATACACCAGCCAAAGGAATGGGGCTAAACTGGGGTGCTGCATCCCAAAAAGGGGTGTGGGAGGGATGATTATGCGGTGGGTGAAGAAGGAGAAATGGGGGATCTTCCCTAGCCCCCAGCAGCAGTCTCTGGCTCTGAGGGTTTCACAGCCCCACTGCATGGAGAGGGTGGGGGGACACTGCGCCGGGGGGGACGGACTAGAGGAGCCACCTGGTCCCCTCCCTCTAGACGCCCCTACCTGCCGCACAGGTGGGAGGTGTTTTCCAGCCTCTGCCGCCCTCTAGTGGCAGCCTGCGACGCTGTGCCACAGCTCACCTGAGTCCGGGGCAGGCCCCTAGCCCGGTGGGGGCACAAGGCCGGGGGCAAGTTCCAGGAGTGCTGCCGAGAGCAGGCCAGGGGCATGGAAAGGGCAGCTGAGCTGCAGGATATAGATTGGCATGTGAAGTGGTTTCCATGCCCGGTCAGGATCAGGCCCCAGCGTGCCAGGCGCTGCTCATGTGGGCCCTCACCCTGCCATCAAAGGGCTGGAGCCTGGGAGGAGGGTGGTGGCCGGACCATCGTCTGGGCATGCTTGGCTCTGCTACCGACTCCGGGGGACCTGGACAAAGGTGCTTGTGCCCCTGGTCTGTCCAGTGGCGCTGGCACCCCCTGCGGAGTGGGGTTTGAGGCATCACTAGTAATGGTTGCTGGTGGGTGAGGTCGCGTTTGAGCGGGGCTTAGGTAAGAAGGCGAGAAGCATAGGCCTGCGAGTGGGAACCAGGCACACTGTTATGGACAAAGGCAGAGAGAAGGAGGGAGCCAGTGTTGCTCTCAGCAAGGAGACCCTTAGGTTTTATTCTGGGTGCTAGGTGCTGTGCCTCAGTTTCCCTTACTTCTCTGCTCATGTATTCTGGAGATGGGAGCTGGGTGTGTCAGCTCTGTGTACCCCTCAGTGAGTCACGGCTGTAACCCGTAGTTAATCTGCTAGCCAAGTCTTGCTGTGCTGTCATCCGGAGAGCTAATAAACCTTTCTGACATCCATACCAGCTGAGAAACCCTTCTGACTGAGGGTGGGGTGCAGGATCTTTGAGCTGTGGAGGGAATCGCAGTGAAGGAGGCTCCCACAGGGGGACTTCCAGGTGGAGGAAGGGTCGGACCCTCTGAGGCTGGGTTTGGGGTTGGGCTGCACTGAAGCATGGAGACCCAGGCTGAACCGGGGCAGACTCCACGGCTGCAGAGCTCTGATCAGCGGTGACCAGAGGGGACCCAGGTGCTATTCCTGAGGAACTCCGTCACAAACGCGGGACCCTGGAATCTCGCAGCACAAGGTGTGAGCACCTGCCCAAAAGGCCGAGCTATCAACCAAAGCTTTGGACGCCTGAAGTGTGATGTTCCCTTGGCCTGCTGGCTCATTGCCGTCAACTGACTCTGCTGCAGCAGCTTTTGCACCCAGCTCCCACGGAAAGGTAGGAATTGGTAACCTGGTTTGGCAGCTGGGGAAACTGAGGCATAAAGCAGTGGGACTTGCACAGAACAGCAAGAGGCAGAAACCACGTTGCCTGCGGGGCCTGGCCCCTCGCACTGTGCCTCGCCTGCTAGGACACACCCCAAAGGGAGGTGCCAGCAGCTTGATCCTGATGAAACTAGAGTTTGGTGGCAGATCTAATCAGAACTCATCCCTGACACAAGGCATGTATGAAAGGTAGCCAGCCAGTCATCCTCCTGCGGCAGCTGCCTTCCCTGTGTAAAGAAAGCAAACCCCACCTGGGACAGCAGCTACAAAACAACTGCTACCCTGTTCTCCAGAGATCAAGCCCTGGTGGGGAGCTGCCAGGGAAACTCTTATTACTTTAGCCCCTTAACGGGGCTGCTCAAACCCCTGGGTGTTTGCAGATTGTCACTGGCTCCCTGGAATCACAGCTCCACGTGAGCTTCCATATGCCGCAGGGCAGGGAGAGATGCACTCTGTCTGGGTCCCACACGGGGAAATTCCCTGGTGCATAATTCGGTCTGATTGACTTGGGGCTGCAAGTTTCCAGCCCAGATGCGTGCTCTGTTGCACCAAGTCACTGGAGAATCTATAGCTCAAAGAGATTAATTTGAACAGGAGAAGAGATGGTGCCAAGGCTCCGTGTGGGCTGCATTCCCCTTATCACCAAAATGCCCGGGCACCAGGCGTTGTTTGTGGGAGTTGAGGCTGTGTAGCAGAGCGCTGCGCCCTTCCACAGTAAGGGGCTGGCTGCACAAGACTGGCACTTCTGTGAAGTGAGAAATACTGGGATGCAAAGATTAGAAAGCCAAGCAGCGGCTCCTCTGTTCCCCTACGTTCGCTCTGTCCCCTTTGAGCAAAATCTAAACCTCTGAGAAGCAGGAGATGCAGGGCCAAGGGAATGGCTCCCCCAGTTCTCTGCCCCCCAAACACAGGCCTGGGATACACGCAGCGTGTCACTGGGCCAGACGTCTGCCCCACGGTGGACCTTGGTACCTTTCTTCCCCATTGCACACACCTGAGGCTCAGGTGGCAGGAAGTCCTGACCCGACTGGGAGGAGCTAACACATCAGGACCCACCAGGGGTGCTGGGAAACTTTGCCTGTTTCGCTGGGGAGGGATGCTGGGGCAGGGGGACAAGCTTGCCAGAGCCTGCAGCCCTGACGCCTGCCATTTTTGTGAACGTCTGCAGACACCCTCATTCAGAGATTATTATTTAACCAAGGTTTGGCACAAATTACCCCCTCTGCAGCTTGTAAACTGAGGCAGGGCCATCTCTAGCACCTTGCTCTGGAAACAGGGCGATCTACAGCCAGTGACAGTCACAGCCCCAGGCAAGGGGCAAGCCAGGGTGTCCATCCCTCCCTGGAGATGGACTGCAAACCGGATGCTGCTGGTTTTCAATTGCCGGGGACGGGTGAGTCCCCAAGAACTGCCCGGCATCCCCACAGCCTGCGCTGGGCCCCCCCCCCGGCCCAGGGCCGGAGAAGCCTGTGTTTGCTCACCACACTAGCTGTTGGAAGGATTTCATGAAGCCCCAAGTGGGGGATCGTGGCTGGGCAAACTGGGCGCTTTCAAGTTTGGCAGGAGAAACCTCGCAACCTGCCGTGAGCTGGCGCTGTGACCTGTCCGCCTGATTTACACTTCACTGGCACAGGGGTGTCACGGTGCAGAGCCCATAACAGCGAGCGACGGTCACTGTCGCTGGTCTGAGGGTGTGAAGGGTCTGAAAATCCAGGGGGCAGGTCCAGCGTCATCCCAACTTGAATGCATTTGTGTGTCCTTGGTACAGACACTTGGCACATTAGGACAAATTACAAGTGTGGACATGATGCTGTTTCAGGGTTTGGCTCCTGCAGTCATTTATATTTATTGATGCCAGCTTGTGAGTTTGGGAGAGCAGGGCCTGCTGTGCAGCATCCCTATGAGGTGGGGTGAACTGGCAATTGGGGGGTGCTTGGCAGGGTGTCTCTCTGCATCTGGAGCTGGGGTAAATCAGTGGGGCTATGTCTCTGGGGCTGAGGTACAGTGGCAGTCGGGGGGCCTGGGGTTGTCTCTGGGGCTGGTGTGTGGTGGCAATTAGTTGGGCTGGAGTTGCAGTGAAAGACAGTGGGGCTGGCGTGCCTCGGGCTGGCTGGTTGTTCAGAGTCTGGGCAGGGGTTTGAGGAAACCCCTGGCCCCAGACCTAACGCCATTTCCCCTGGGGCTGCGACATCTCCCCCTTTCAGCTCTGGCTGCTTGGCAGAAACCTGGCTTTGAACAGCTGGACTTGGCCCAAACAACCTGCCCCCAGCCAGCCTCAAGCCTAGGGTGACCAGATGTCCTGATTTTAAAAGCACAGTCATGATATTTGGGGATTTTTCTTATATAGTTGCCTATCCCTCCACCCCATCTTAATTTTTCCCACTTGTCGGTTCCCTGCTCACCCCCAGCCTCAGCCCAGGATGTTCCAGCACCTGTTTGCAGGTTATGGGACTGGGCCCCTGGACACAATTGGAAAAAGGGTTAAAAGTGAAATGTGAGAAGCCAGCTCTTTCCCCCCTTGGAGATGGGATCCTGCCTTTGGAGGGGGGGCGAACCAGGACAGGCAGGGGCATCAGTGGGGCTGGGGATGTCGCTGGAGGAGTCTCTCTGAGTGAGGACAAGGTCACGACCACCATGGCTGATCCAGATACAACTCTGTGCAATCGGACCTGGCTTCAGGGGTAGGCATGTTTACAGGTTTAGGCACTGAATCATGGGAATTCGCCCACGTTGAGCAAAGTCCACGTTGTCTAATATGAAACAGCTGCATTTTCTAACTCCTCATAGCAGCTCTCTGCATCCAGTCTGAGCAGCAGCAGGAAGCAAAACCAACCCCGGAAGCAGGAAAACAAAAGCAATCTGTGCCAGTGGAAAGAGAAAGCTGAAAACTACAGCATAGTGACAGCCCTGATGAGAAGCTGTGCTGCCCGGCTGTACAAACACCACCCCTGCTTTAGACGTCAGCTGCAGGCTCCCTGAAGGCCAGACTTTCAGGCAGTTCAGAGCTGGGAAGCCTGTCTCCTTGCTGGCTCTGATGGCTCAGGATCTTTACCAGACGCAGGCTCGGAAGCTGGACAAGTTAATTTTCGATGTTCTGCAGCCTGACAGCACGTTCCTGCGCCAGGCTGGCCAAGCCATCGATGCCATCTGCGACTTCCTGAAAACAAACTGCTTCACAGACTGCCCGCCACCCCGGACCAAGGTGATGAGAATAGTAAAGGTGAGTGGCGGGGCTGCTGTGAGCGGCCTGTCCTGCGTGCCCTTGGCACGACCGCTGTGGGACGGGGCACCGGGCGGCTGTTGCACTGGGTGACGCCTCATAGGGCGAGGTGCCCCGAGCGACAAGGCTTATGGATCCCGGCTATTCCATGCACACGTCTGGGATGCAGGAGAGGGACCTGATGGTTTTGTTCTTTCCTTTGACGGGCCCTGAATATAACAGCAGGACATGGGGGCTGTCCTTTGGGGAGGTGCCAAAGTCAAAGTGGAGAATGGGTCTGGGCCGGGGCAGGGCACTCTGAGACCCATGGGGGCTCTGCTGAGTGGTGCTGAACCCTGCCAGGGATGCTGTGGGTCTAAGGTGCTTGCAGAGAGAGCTCTGGGCTGGAGGGCATCTTTGCCAGGATGGGTCACTGCCAGGGCATGGGCACCAAGGAGCGAAAGGCAAGGAGGTTGCACAGCAAGGAGCATGCAGCCTCAGGGCCAGGCAGGAAGGCACCTGGACCCATTGACAAAGTGAGATTTTTTCCCACGAAAGCTCATGCGAAAAATAAATCTGTTAGTCTTAAAGTGCCACACGACTCCACTTTTTAGCCCTAGGACGACTGGTTTCCTTGCAGGCAGTGACTTCCCTCGCTTGCCAACAGCAGACGGTGGGAAGGGAGGGATCAGCTGCTAGGCTCACTCAGGTGGGGAGAGGGCTGGTGGGGACCTCATGAGAGTGGGGTGTAGAGGAAGGAGCAGTGGGGCTGGGTTTTGTGGCCAGAATCTCTGGGAAAGGGATGGGGAAGGAGGTGAGAAGGAAACTCAGAAGGGACTACCTCCTAGATACTGTTACCTGTGTTAGCGCTAGTGATAGAGCAACAGGACCTGGGATTCTGCCATAGACAAAATCAGAAGGAACAGGGAGAGCAGATCCTTGAGCAAATATTTAGAGTGTGTAGAAAGAGTCGCTTTACTTTGGGGGTGTTTGATCGTGGGGAAAACATACGTGGATTTTCTAATCATTATAGCTGAGAACTTTCTAATGCAAAGAAGCATCACAACCAGCTAAGTACGCCTCATTCGGGAGGATAAAAGGGAATTGATCACTGCACTAAAAACTGATGGATAGTAATGAGTACAAACTGGCAGTTAGAAATTGCAGATAATTGATGAGAGAAGCGAAAGGTGTCAGTGAAAACTCTGTGGCGAGTAGGGCTACGGACAGTAAGAAGGATTTCTTTATATCTGTCAGAAACTAGTCAAATCCTAAGATATGGTATAGATGCAATACTAGATATAGGCAGTAAAATTATCAGTCAAGATGCAGAAAAGACAGAAGTGTTCTGTATTTGGTCAGAGGCAGAATGAAGTATTAATTTTTTATGGTTTCAGTGAAATGCTGCTCATTCCTTCAGTAACTAGGGAGAATGCTAAATAGCAATGATTACATTTTAAAATCGGCAGGACCAGATAATTTATACCCAAGAATATAAAAAGAATTGGCCAAGGAGCTGTCTAAGGTATTAATGTTGATTTTTAACACATTTTGGGTACTGGGGAAGATCCAGAAGACTGGAAAAGGCTAATGTGTCAGTATTTAAAAAGGGTAAATGGAATGATCTAGGTGACTATGAACCAGTTACCCAGGTAAAATCAGATTGGTACGGAGTGCAATGAGTAAGGACCACTTACTGCTGGTCAGCATGATTTTATGGCCAACGACTCTTGTGAGGCAAATCTTGTTTTCAGATGGCATTACAAATTTGGGGCTAGATTCACAAAGGGATTTAGGTACCCGGCTGCCGCTTTAGGCACTGACGTACACAATTTTTAGATTTCCAAAACTGCAGATGAGCCACCGCCTAATCCTACAGATGCCTCAATTCCCAAGAGAGATTGTGAGAGTCTCACCCCGGGATACCCTATAGCCGGTGGTTCGGGTTCCCAGGGGGTGACGGTGGTGATTGAGTGGAATGGGGAATGCACCTTCTCCTTCAGTCCTAGGTGACAACTTTGGGGGTGCCCAGGGGCCCAAGCACACACAAAACCAATAGTGGGTGCTCAGCACCTACTGGGCCAGCTGGGTTGGTTAGCTCCTGGGTGGAGCCTGCTGATCAGCAATTTCACCCACGGACAATGGCTGCAGTTTGTCTTGCCCCACCTTCCTGGCCGCCAGTTCATTCTTTGATTGAATTTTGAATTGTTTCCCAGGGTGGCACCTCCTCGCTTCTGCAGGGCAGGGCTGACTCATTCTGATCACAGATCTAGGTCAGCACCCAGGTAGGGAGGCTCAGTTCTCATGTCATGACTGCCCAGTAACTAAAAAAAAGAAAAGGCAGCTTAAGAATAGTTACCTTTCAGCTGATGATGCAGCTGAGCAAGTTATGGTATTCACTGTGTGGAAACTTGTGAGGCATTGCGTCACATGGGCAAGTTTTTTGGCACCCAAAGCATCAGCATACTTCAGTACTTTTAATTTGAAAGAAATGCATAGATGTTGTCTTTTCATTCAAAATTTAGTAAATTAATAAAACTTCTGTATTTCAGTTTAACATTTTTAATAAACAAACGTGAGACGTCGACACTTGCTGCCTATCTAGCCTCTACTGTCATCTACACCTCGCAGTTTTTGTCGCCTCACTTTGTCACATTTCCAGAATACATATAAAGAGTCAAGGTCAACCTCGAATCCAGCAGTTGGATATGATTTAATGAGCATTAGCATGTCCGGATGAGAAACTTCCAACCTGCTATGAGATTTTGTCTTTATATTATTCATTAGACTGAAGCCTCACTCAGTATCTGCACTATATGCTTGAAATGTGCCACATACATCAACCAACTGGGCCAGAATGTGACCTTATCATCTGTCAGGGTATAAGTGACAACGTTTAAGGACGCTTTTAGTGTACCAGCCTTTACCTTTTCCAGCACAACAAACTTGAATTCATTGTACTCTGTGGTCATTTTCATTGCATCAGTTGTCAGATCTGATAATTCTGGTTCATGGGCAGACCCTTGACAATGAGGCGAAAGTGGCAGTTTCAGATCTGGTTGTATTTAGTTACCAAATTCTGCACCTCTTCATTAGCAAATGTGTAATCTTGCTTTCCATGTTTTAATGCTGACTTGTCAAATGCAATGCTCGACAAAGCAGAGGACTGCAACAGTATTTACTTCACATTCAATAATGGCAAGAATTCCTTTCATTTCCGTGCCAAAGTGTGCAGTGCCGCCTAAACACTGTGCTCTCAGCTTCCCTAACTTGGCTTTAGCAAACTCGAAAGCCGCCAGTGATGTGATGCAGCTCCTCTTGAAGATACAACACAATTCTGCCAGTTCAGCCAAAACATCATTCAGAATTGCAACTGAAACACAGACCTGTGGATTCTGTAACATCTTCAAGCAGTCCTTGGCTATAGGATCGTTTTCATCAGCAACCTCCTTTGAGTAATATTGGACCAGTGGTTCATAATTTCTAATCAAAGCTTTTACCGCAAACTGTCATGATAACCATCTGACCTCATTCAGTGGCCTAAAGGTGACTATTTTACTTTCTGCAATTTTGGCTATTTCATCAGATCATGATCTCTTGACTGATGATCTTCTGAATGTTGTGTAGATGTTACGAAGTGATGATTCTATGTTCTTCATCAAAGAAACAAGTTTCCAGGTATCCATCATTGGTGCCTAGATTTTCCTAGTGAGCTGCACAATGATGTTCAGCGAGATGTGGAATTTCTTGCTTCAGTAATGTTGCAACTCCTTTACGTTTTCCCAATGTAACTGAAGCACCATCTGACATGAATGTTACCATTTTTTGCAAATCAGGTTTGTTGTCAGTGTAGAACTGTTTTAAAGCTGTACAAATTGACTGACTGTCCCAAACAGTTAGCTACACAATGCCTGCAAACATTGTTCTGTAACTCTGGATTTTTCGAAGAATGAAACTTCATGTACAAAATCAACATTTTACTTGCTGAAATGTCGGTACTTTCATCTATATAGCATCACAAATTTCATTCATCACATTTTGCAGCATGACATAGTTAACACATTCAACAAATTTGAATGCATAGTTCTTACTGTGCCAGCTTTCTAGAAGTGTAAGGTATTTTGCCATGTGGTCATGAATGTCTTGAACAGACAGCATTGAAGAATTCATGAAAATGACAAGCAGTACATTCAGAAAACAAGGAGTCCTGTGGCGCTTCAAGACTGACAGATTTAGGACTCCTTGGTTTTTTGGCTGAACTAGGCTAACACGGCTGCCCCTGTGGAACTACGCAGTACGTTGTCTATCAGTATTTTTACTTGTTCAGCTTGGCTACGTTGTTGGTCACTGAAATCCACTCTAGTCTTCCTGTCATTAGCTGAATCCATCATTAAATGGTTTATTCCACTTCTTAGTTTAATTCTTCGCAACTTGCGGACTCCCTTCAGGTGGACTTTCGGATTGAGATATCTCTTCAAATGGTCAATCTTCAAATGAACCCCACGTCTTCCCTTCAGCAAAATCTGCACCTGACAAGCATAATACGTCATTGTCCTCAGAGTAAGAAAATAGCGGATCCAATCTGACATGCTGCAGTGCTCCAGATTTCATAGTCTCAGTTTCAATTAATTCAGTTAGCCCTGACTGCTTAAAACTTTCAGTAGCTTTACACTTCTTGGCATCACTGTGATCGTCTTGCACCAAACTGTCTACTGTGCTCTTTGACATTTTGTGCTATGGAGGGAGATAAACTTAAAATTTTAAAAAGCTCAGCAGACTAAAATTCATAAACAACATGCACAATTTCCATTTCTGGAAAAGCCAAGAATATTTAACTAAGTGTTAAGTAGATGTCATACAGCACACTATGCGACGCATATCACGCACAAGCCACATGTCTCATTTTTTATCTTTGTAGAGATTACATTTTGTTTGAATGTTTTTGCATTTGCATTACATGAAAGCTTTAATACAGTCCTTCAGTTATATCAGTGATTCAGAAGGTGTACTGCAGGGGTCTCAAACTCAAATCAGCACGAGGGCCGCACTACTGAAACCTTTTCATGCAACGCTATTGCAAGTATTGGTAACAATAGTGTCGTTGCGGGCTGCAGGAAATAGCTTTAGGGGCCGCATGCGGCCCACGGGCCACATGTTTGAGACCTCTGATGTACTGAAAGATAAAGGAGCATAGTGATAAAGTTACCAAAGAAGTGGAAGGGACCCTGTAGAAGAGTGTTCGGTTGTCTACTGAAGAACACAGCAGGAGGGGGTTATGTTTGCTGGCATAAATCCATTAGGAAGAGGGTGGCGAGATGGTAAACACAAAGCACGTCGAGGTGATAAAGGCAAGCAGTTCAGCTGTAACACAGCAGGAATGATAGTCTATTTTCTATTTTGGGTCACAAATAGGAAGCATGCTATTGTTCCTACTGGATGCTGTGTATTAGAGTTCAAGAACTTGTGTACATCCTCTTTCTTGTATATCTGTGTCAGCAAACATAGGGTCCTCCTGCTGTGGCCTTCAGTAGATGGTTACACTTCCTTTCACAGGATCCCTACTCTCTCGCTGTCTCTGGTACCTTAACCTGAAGATTTTCATGTCCACAAAAGGTAAATGTGGGGCGAGGCAGTAACTAAAGGAAGAAAGCATCCTCGTGACAAGGTCACCAAAAGCAAGACTAGGAAGGAGGAGGTCCATCCCTGGAAGGGAAGGTACTGAGAGGGACAGCCAGTTGGAGGAATTATTAGATGGAGAAGGAAGGGGACTCTAGAAAGAAGTGAAGTCTAGATCATGGATCATCTTTAAAAGTTCAAACACATTTCCAGGAAATAGTCAAACTGTACCAGCTACACCCCCAAACCAGCTGAGGTTCACCTCTCCCTAGTATCTGTCTGAATGCAATTCACAATTTAGCCATAGATCCTATGGCTTAGAGTGCAGTGCTCATATGTATATCCTTTAATTTCAAATATGTCCTTTAATCTTATTTTCCCCTATCATTTTCTTTGGTCACATTACAGCTATGTCACTAATTATAAGATCATTATTTACCATCACAATACATCATATAGCAGGAGTGACAGAAACCATTCTTCTTAAAGCTGGATAATCACTTATGTTCTAACTACCTCCTTTAGGGCATGTATAATTTTCTTTTGGGCTGGCATTTTTCATGCTTGTTCGTGTATTAAGAAGCATTTCTTTATTTGAAGTTTTAGCAGAGTATAGCGATGCTGGTGTGAGAGGAAAGTGGACGTTTTCTATTATAAACGTGTTCTTATGACTTTCTTTGAAACAAACCCAGAGTCAAATAGGCTTGGTGTTGAAAGTTGAAATTTGGCATAGGAATAGCTTTCGCTAGTGTGTTGCAGAGAAAGTTGATTGGCTTGGCTCCCCCCAGCCCCTTCCTTAACTCTCATGCTGGCTCCCCGATCCCCCATGCCTTTCCTGCCGGCTGCCCGGTCCTTCTCCACAGGCTCCCGTGACCGCTTCCCTCACCTGCCCGCTCGGCCACCAGGTGCCAGCTCTCCGACACCTTCCCTAATGCGCCCGCTGGCTCTGCCCCCTTGACCTTCTCTGCAGACCCCCTCTTTCCCCTCTGGCTCCCCATCCCCAACTCCCCCAGGGCCTCTTCCCCCTTACGTGGCCAGCTGGAGCTGCTACCTGGCCACAGGCTCCTTCTGCCCTGACAATGCATTTGAGCATGCTCAGGGTGGGAGATTTTAAATTCCCCCAGCCTGGTGCAGCTCCCTGGCGCCGGAAGAATGAGTTTGCCGGGCCAGGTAGGGTCCTCAGTTGCCGACTGTGCATGGGCGGCAGTGACGCTTGCGCGTGCCTGCACAGCTTACAGGAACCATTGCTTAAGGGGTTAGTCTGGTGCCGCATCAGCGCACAGTGCCACCTACCCCTGCTGCTCACCTGGGGCCTCGGGCTAGCCCATCTGCAGCACCTCCCTTCCTCCTGCCTCACTGTACCTCCCGGCCAGCATGTCTGGGGCTGCAGCGCCCAGCCAGGCTCCTTCCGACCCCAGTCCCGGAAGGAGCTTGTGGGGGCTGGGGAGGAGTGGGGCAGTTTGGGGCTCCTGACTGGAAAATGTGGCACCTTGAGGCCCAGCCTGGTGCCTCGGGACCCTGCCACTCATGGACCCCCCCTCCACCCCCAGTCCTAGTGGCAGCAGGGCAGGATCAGGACTGCTTGGGTGGGGTTTGTTGTGTCCTTCCACAGCCTGTGTCCTCCTGCCCAACCCTGTGGGGGGCTGAAGCCAAGGTAGGGCACCCACATCAGCACCCATGCCTCCAGCTGTTTCTTGAGCAGGACCCATTCGTAGGTGCCTGGCTTGCCCTGTCTGCCGCAAAGCGGGTGGCAGGGGATCTGCTGTTAGGCTTTGCACTGCTTTGTGGATCTAGCCTGGTGGCTAGAGCAGTCACTTGGAGGATGTGGGGATGTAGTTTACTTCAACTGCTGGCAGGCATTTGCCTTGGCCCATTGGACATGGGGCATTAAAAATCTGCACAGTGCAAAATCTATTAAAAACTCATCTACTGAGAGATGCGGAAAAGCAAGGGTAAAGGAGGAGCTTTCATCCACGGGGAGTGTTTTCAGGGAGGTCCTGCAGGGATCTTTTCATGACCCAATGCTGGTCAGGGGTTTTATCGGTGATCTGGGAGTTAACATAAAATCACTGCTAGTAAAATTTGCACGTGACACAAAAATTGGTGCCATGGTAAATAATGGTGGGGAGTGACGGGACAGCTCAGTTACACAGCACAATCTGGGACATTGGTAAGGGAGGCATGGGAACTACAGTGTCTCCAAGTTCATTCACCTAGGAGCAAAGGAAGCGGGTCGTGTTCTGGAAGGGGACCTGGATCCCAGATATTAGGGACTGAAGAGGACCTACGGGTCATGGGGGAAACCAGCTGACTGTGCGCCCCCAGTGCAGGGCTGTGGTTGAGCGCAGCCCTGTGATCCTTGGTCAGCTAGGGGTGCAGTCAAAGGACGCAGGTGGGATTTTTGCTTTGCATGAGATCATTCCTGGATGTTGCCCACACTTTAAAAACTGGGAGGGGGTTCAGTGAAGATCCAAGGAGGGATTTGAGGTCTTGAAATCCTGCCTTTACCCTGAGTGGCCTTCGAAGCTCCTCTACTGAGCTTATCTAAGAGATGGCTAGGAGGGGACGTGATCATTACCAGCAAGTATCTAGGAGGGGAGAAGATTTCTGTCAGTGGAGGGCTCTTTAATTCTAACAGAAAAAGGCAGAACAAGATGCAATGGCTGGAAGCTGAAGCAGGATAAATTTGTACTAAAAAAGAAGATAGTGTTTTTTAACGGCGAGGGATATTAACAAAGGAACGACTCAGCTTAGTTCGTGGTAGGTTCTCCATTACTTAAAGTCTTTCGATCAAGATGGGGTATCTGTCTAACCAGCATGTCATCGGCTCAGCCAGATGTTGTGGGTGGGATGCAGGAATCCCTGGGCAGAGTTCTCTGGCGGTGTGTCGCTAATGCTCCTCTCCCGGCAGGGTGGCTCCTTGGGTAAAGGCACATCCCTGAAAGGTGGATCTGATGCCGACCTCGTGGTGTTTCTCAACTGCTTCAGAGGGTTCATGGATCAGGAGACGAACCGGGCAGGGATCATCCAGGAGATCAGGAGGATGCTGGAGAAGTGTCAACAGCAGATGCGCTTTGAGGTGATCATTGAGACGTCTCGGTGGCCGAACCCCCGGGTGCTGAGTTTCCAGATGCGTTCCAGGACTCTCAACGAATCCATAGACTTCGATGTGCTGCCAGCCTACAATGCCCTGTGTAAGTCTCACAGCAGCGATGCGTGTCTCTGACCATCTCCCCGCTCACTGGCCACCCCCAAAGGCCAGGAAGTCTGTTAGGAGGGAGAGTCCAGGCCCTGGAGACCAGCATTTGCCGGGTCCCTGGTGTCATAGTCTCTCCACAGATTGCTAGATCTTTGCTACCAATACACTGGTCCCCCCAATGGCACTACACCCCATAACAAATCAGACTCTCTGCCCCAGCACGGTGCCCACTCTTGGCAACTCAGGTGTCCCACAAACTCCTGGAGGGGCTGGATGGGCCTGCGACGTTTCCCTCCCGCTGGTGTGCAGCTGTGTCACCTTAATTCTCCACTCCAGGGCTCCTGTGTCAGCTCACGCCCAGCCTCCTGTGTGCAGTTGTGTTGTATTTGGAATATGAAAACTCTAGCAGGATCTTAGGCAGGGGGACAAGGCAGTCTGCCACAATTATGAGAAAAATACCATTATGTTAATAGCTGATATCTAGTACACACACACACACACATCCTGAGAGATGTTCTGCTGTTGGTCAGTATAGTTACCGGTCCTGTTGCTTGAGATCATAGCTTGAGTTTGTTGCCGGAGTTCGCAGCTCATGGCGGCTACCTGGCCAGGGAAGCCGGGCGTGAGAAAGAGCAGGGTCCCTGTCAGGCACATGGCTGTGCAGCGACGCTCTTGGATGCTGTGCAGAACGTTACTCAAAGCTATGCAGTCTCACTCATCTTTTATGTCTCTTTGTCCAGGGCTCTTGCTGTGTCACACTGTCCTAGTGTAGTGGTTCCCACTCTTTCCTCTGCTGTGGCACACCTTGATGCCTTTAATTATTTTGAGGCACACCACCATAAAGTCTCCCAATGACCTCATGAATATTCATGAGCCAATCCAGAAGTCTGAGTAGTTTTTCAAAAATTTAGTGGCACATCTGCTCAGGCCTCAGGGCACACCTGTGTGCCACGGCTCAGCTGGTTGGGAAACACGGTCGTAGGGTACAGTGTGACCATGAGTCATGAGTTAACAGCAGGAGTGACTTTGATTTTGTTCTCCATGGGGCTTGTCCCTTTCTTTCTAGGGTGGCTGCTCCTTTTTTTTATAGTCTTTGTCTGCATTGTTCTTCAGCCATTAAGGTGGTGTTGGCAATTTGTCATCAGAACAGGCTGGAGTTGGAGACTGATCCTGTCACATACACACCCTTCATTCACACATCCAGACTAAGTTCACACAGCCAAATGATGTTTCAGCAAAACATAGGCTGGGCAATACAAAATGAAGTAAACAATTCAAAATGAAGGTTTGGTTACAATACGGAGTTACATCAGACTTTGGTAATGATGTTAAGAAAAAGTGAATGAATGAGCATGGCGTTATCAATGAATAATAGGCATTATTCCAGTTAGGAATTCTTGTTGGAAGCAATTCTGTGGTATAAAATCATCTTTAGCCTGACAATTGCTCTCTCACCTGGTGGAGGAGCCCACCAGCCAGTCATTCCTGGGATGGACCTCCAGCAAACATCCCAGGCCCAGATGCAACCCTGAGAACTACCATGCCTTGCAGGGCTCGGTGCTGCCCACCGCATCTTGCAAGTTAATTTCACACGTGTCCATCAATTTATCAAAGAAATTGACATGCAGCAGCTCTGCCACGCTTATTCCACATGCACTACTTCAGGTACAACAAATAAGTTTGTTGACTACAAGATTTTAAGTGATTCCAAGTAGAGTTGTATGAAGCAAATGATTATTAAGTCAAGGAGTTAATCACAGTCAAAGAAAAGAACACCCTTATTCTAATCTACGATCACTGTTTCAGTCTATTTTCTGCTTACTACCGGGTTGGTTGCCATGATTTGCAAGCCGACTCCCTCCGTTCCCTGTGGGTAGATGTTAGTCCTTGATGTTGCTTGGGAGCCAGATTCCAGGGGAGAGCCTCTAGCTAGGGGACCTTTCTTTTAACAAGTTTCCTTGCACCCCCTGAGGTCAGATGGTCATCTATGTCTGGCAACGGGCGTAATTTCTTTCACTTTAGCCAAAGTGCTCACAAAAGCTTACACCAATCCGTTGTTCCTGAGTGCAGGCCTCTGTGGCGCATGGAACCGCAGCCCTGTGTTCATCTGCGTCCATTTGTGCCATGTAAGACACACAGTTGGGGATACGAAAGAGCAGGGTTTCATATCCGTCCATGCGTATGACCCTGCAAGAAACAATCTGCCATAGCACTAATGTTCAGTGTGTCATGAGCATCCCAAAACACCGTATCGGACATACTTCGCATCAGACTGTCTGGTGATACACAGATCACATCACAAGGGTGTATATGGGGTGCTGCATCTCACAGGCCCCTTATGCAGTACCTGGTGACGTGAGACAGCAGCAGACCAACAGGAATCATTTTCTTTGCCCCAGCTTGCCTGCCACCCGGGTCCTTTAGCTGAGCAGCCCCAAGTGGCATTCCCATGTGTCCCAGGGTGCAGGTTTGCTGCACCACACTGATGTCAAATAGAAATGGAGATCAGGGCTCCACACACCTCAAGAGCTGCCTGTTTATGTTCCCCACCAGCCTTCAGCACCAAGCCTTCCTCCCAGGTGTATGTGGAGCTGATCAACAGCTATTCCCGAGGGGGCGAATTCTCCACCTGCTTCACCGAGCTGCAGCGGGACTTCATCGTCGAACGCTGCACCAAACTGAAGAGCCTGATCCGCCTGGTGAAATACTGGTACAAGGAGGTACAGCAGCCGGCCCAGGCTTCCCACAGTCCCCGGTGGGGCATGGGGTGATGGGGTCACACCTGTCCTGCCCGTGACCCTCCTTTCACCCTGTCCAGCACAGCAAACCCCTTTGCTGAAGGCTTTTCCTTCAGAGTCCGCGATCGGTGCCTGAGTGCAATTGGTACTGGCTGGGGATCAGACTGTCTGTGCCTGAACCTGGTTGGCATAGACTGGCCCTGTTGTGGGGACTTCCTCTGCGCCAGACCTGGTTGTCCTTTGCTGAGTGGATTTTGGGTCATGAAACTGGCACCAAAGTAGATCCCCGCTCTGTTCCTCTCATCCATTCCAGTATGTCCGTCAACACAAAGCATCCTTGCGAGGAGAGTCTCTGCCCCCCAAGTATGCGCTGGAGCTCCTGTCTGTCTATGCCTGGGAGAGGGGGAGCAGGGACCGAGGTTTCAACATGGCCGAGGGGTTTCGGACAGTGCTGGAGCTGATCCGGCAGTACAAGAATCTCTGCGTCTACTGGACCATCAACTACGACTTCGAGGATGAGCTCGTCGCAGGGTTCCTCAACTGTCAGCTGAGCAAACCCAGGTCAGTTTTCCTCCACGTACTGCCCCTGTGGCTGTCCCGAAATGTGGCGGTGTTTCCACCCACACTGCTCCCCTGCCTTACTGCTGCAGGCCCCAGGTGTGGTGTGGTCCTGTTCTGCCCACACTGGGAGCAGCAGGGATCGGGCAGCACGGGGTAGGGATGTGGCTACAGTGCAATCCAGGCAGGGGCAGGGAGCTCAGTGTGGGAGGCCAGTGGGTCCAGCTGGGGGCTGCACCATGGGCCGGACGTCTTGTCCCAGGCACAGGGAGACTGGTGCTGTGACTGCTCCTGAGGCACCCAGATTTCAGCTTTCTACCCCACCAAGGAAGCCCGGCCCTAGGTGCACTGCCCCAGGCTGCAGGGAAGGCTGGTGATCTGGAAAAAACAAAAATCCAAGGAGTCGTGTGGCACTTAAAGACTAACAAATTAATTTTTCGCATGAGCTTTCGGGGGAGAAAATCCCACTTTGTCAGATGCTTCGAAGATAGGTGAACTTACAGAATGGAATGAAACTAAATGCAAGGGGGTGTAAAACATAGGATCAGGTCATACAGAGTCCAGAGTGACTGCAGCAGACTCAGGAGAAATCAAGGATTTGTAGTTGAAGAGGTGTGGGGGGATTTGTTTCCTAATTTATTCCCCCCCTCAGTCCACAGTGTGTGACAACAGCACCCCAACCGCACACATTCAAAGAGCTGCCCCTGATGGGCCCAGCTGCAGGACCTCATTGCCACCAAATAACACAGACTTATATCCAGTACAGAGAGCTCCCAGCTCCTCCCGAAAGCAAAAACTTCTTGGCGATTCATGCTGCACCCCAAAGCCCCACTGCTGCTTGTCCCCACTGCCCAGCACTCCAGGATGGCTTGCCCCTGGGGCTCGCCCGGTCCCAGCATGGCTAGCCTCGGGAGACCACAACCCCTAAGTCAGAGTCTCCAAAATCAGGATGTGTTCAAAAAAGAAAGACACTTTGTGTTTTTCCGTCTGGCTTTTCTAAGTGTTATGCTCCCCCTGCCAGCCCCAGAGGTGGGTTCCAGATTCACGAGGTCGGGGAAGTCTGGCCGAGTTCCCACTCCACATCTGCCTATCCCAGCCTCCGAATCGATCCCGGCCTCTTACCCCCACATCAGCTCTGCCTTTCCCTGTCTCCCCTCTGATCCTCCTGGGACTCCGTCTGCCTGTACCAGGCTGGGGAGGAAGAGCGAAGCTGACCTGTCCGGATCGCTCACAGGAGGTGGGGCAGTGGGGAAGGCAGGCAGTCAAAGCTGGTGGGAGGGTGGCTGTGGCAGGATGAAGTCCCATTCACGTGGAGCGGGCAGGGCAGCTGCTGGGGACTGGGAGGGCGAGTGCCACTGGGCGGTGGCATGTGTGGCAGGGCCCCAGATAGCTCCTGTGGGTTGGGAGGGGGCAGCTCAAACTCAGGACCTTGGTTTGGGATGGGGGGAATTTGGTGGGTGAGCTGCAGACAAGGACCGTGCCCAAGGGGCATCCTCGGTGGACACCTGTAGCAGGATGGAGGCTGTCTGCGAGGGGTGCACTTGGCCTCACCCGGTGTCACCGTCACTCTTCGTGTCTTGCTGCATTTCAGGCCAATTATCCTGGACCCAGCGGATCCCACAGGCATCGTGGGAGAGGGAAGCCGCTGGGACCTGCTGGCTCGCGAGGCTGAGCGCTGCTGTCACCAGCAATGCTGTGTGGATTTCTACGGCGTGCCCGTGCAGCCCTGGGACGTGCCGGTGAGTGCAGCGTCCGAGGGACCAGGCCATAGGGTGTCGTCCCTGCCACCTCTGTACCTGCTGAGGGAGGAGATGCTTTCACCTCGGCCCTGTGCTTCTCCTTTGCCCAGCTGGTGCCCTCCTGAGGCTGTGGCTGGGCCAGCCAGTTGCTCCTTGACCATGTTCCCTGCAGACAGGCATCTGGCCGGGGCTGGAGGACCCCCATCGGGGTGACTCAGTGCCATCTCACCAGCTGGTGTTGGGTGTGGGGTGAACTGCTCCATCAGAGCCTGTCTGCTCCGCCCCACACCCAGACACAGCCCCTGGGGAGGCATTGGCAGATGCAGGCTTTCCTCTCTCTCCTGAGCAATGTTCCCTCTAAATTTCATAGGCTGTGTGTGCAAAAAATTTCTTTTGTGCAAATTTTTGGAACCAGTGTCCCAATTTGTGCGCACTCTCGTGAGTGTGGTCAAACTTGTGAGTGCAGTGAAGTAAGTCTGTAGGGTGCAAATAATATCCAAATTTTAGTTTGATCTGGTGATGGAAATGATTTTATAAATAACAAAACCTTATTTGAAACATGTTACTTGAAATCTTCTTAAAGTAGCATAAAAATATTAGCACTGTTGAATTTTTTTGTGTGTGTGCACTTTATTTTGTTGTGTGCATGGGTCTCACAACATGCATGTGTGCGCACACATGTGCAGCTTAGAGGGAACATAGCTCCTGAGGTCAGCGAGGCTTCCCTGTCCCTTCCCAGGTGCGGTGGCCCCTGCTCCTGGCAGCTCCTCCACTGCCAGACACCTAATGCATGGGGGGAGCCAAATCCTGGGCACAGAACTGCCAAGTCTGGCCCTCCTGAGCCCAGCAGGGCTGGCCAGGAGATGGCTGTTGCCCTCTAAAATCGGCTCTACTCCCTGGCTGGCCAGGCTACCATCTGCCTTCTGTTATCGCCAGCCAGCAGCACAAGGGCCCCCACTGACCCCTGAAATCTGGAGCTAACAGGGAGGCAGATGCTGCCTGATTGCTGATCCCCAATGTCTGTGTGTTTCTGTGTCAGCCTGTGCAAAGCCCCCAATGGAGCCGGGGATTTGAGATCCACTCCAGAGCACCCCAGGAACGTCTCGTCGCACAACCTGAGCCTGGACCGGTCTACAGCTGCGACTGCTCCAGGGACCAAGCCGTGGCCGTACAGCAGCCCAGAGAGCAGCCATCCTCCTGCACCGTACTCTGAGACGCCCTTCTCCCGCCATCTCTCTGTGCCGTCTCCTCTCCTACCCAGCCTTCATCCTCTGATTTCCAGCTCAGTGCAGGCAGGATATTCCACTGACTGGCTCCGTGCAGCTGGTGGGGAGGCTGCTGTGATCTCTGGGCATCTCCCCTGGCGTTCTGAAGGCACTTGGGAGACTTTGCCTCCCCTCCGGTGCCTGGTGGCATCAGTGTCTGTGATGCATTTTCTCTTTGCCCAGGGTACTTTCCTCCTGGGCTGGTTGCCTAGTTATTTACTGCATTCATTTTTTGGTGTTTGAGGGACGACAGGCATACCCCTGTTTGCATAATGTAATATGTGGGCCCACCAATGCACCACTTGCTGAGTGACCCATGAGACGTGTGAGTGAAAGTTTACAGCATGCCCCAACCTGTTATCAGGACTGGTGGGGAAAGGTGCAAAAGGGAGCGGGGCTGAATTAGGGCTGGTCCACACTACAGAGGATTGTTGACAAAACTCAAGCCACTGAAATGGGCCTTGCTGGGTAAATAAGAGACATGTGAGGCCAGACATAAATCAATCCAAATTGTTGCACCAGAAATTAGGCCTAAATAATGAAGAGTTGGGCTATTCTACCCACAGCTCCCTTTTGGGATACTGAAAAGAAACGACTTGCCCGTTCCTTTATTCTTCTTTTTCCTCTCCTTTGCCTTCTGTTTTATATGCAGCCGACTTAGTTGGCCAAGACTGCAAGGGCTAAGCAAATCTGTAAGCTGCATGGCTCAAATCTGGCCTTTTAAGACATGTTAAAGGGAAATACCAAAAGGTATTGAGGGTCATACTTTATAAGTAGAAAGGGACTTTGCCACACAAGTGTATGTGGGTAGCTGTTTGCTGCTGTTTACAAAGGTCTTGTTGGCGATTAACAATATAAATTAAACTGCTCTCCTGTCTAGTACTGTTGTTCTGTCGAGTAAGAGAGCAAAAAGGAATATTAACAGTGATGACCATTGGTGTCATAACCTCATTTGGCTGCACTGCTCTTCGAGGTTTAAGAAAACTGTCTGATGGTGTAGCTAATTACTAATGTGTGTCGAGGAAATGAAGCTCAGTATAGGACAATCCACATTACTATTCCCCATGCAAGGAAATAAAGATCAAACTGGCGGCTTGCTTTCATCAAGGCCCACATGAGGGCACCGCCAGCAAGCGCCCACCTTGCTTCAACTATAAAGGAAATGTCAGGCCTGATTCATTTTATCCCATGTCTGTCTAAGCCTGTCAGGGAAGATTTGGATAGAAAATGGGACTCAAAGCCTGCAACGGCCCTTCTAGTTCTCCTGGAGGAATTTTACTGAACTTTGCACATGGGCTGTTTAGTCTTCATGCTTGTGGACTGGATTTCTAAAAAAGAAGGAATGACACTACCCCCTATCCCCACCTGCTGTTTGGGTTATTTCAGAGACTTTGCAATTTAAGAACTTTGTAGCTCAGTTTTCTTCTCTGCTTTGAAAATGACTTAAAACTTCTTTTTTTTCTGTGCATGTATGCAGAGCTTTGAACCATGACTCCCTTTTTAAATAAATATTCCTTTAATAATCATGGACTGTAAGTGCCTATTTGGGTAAGATCTGAGCTAGTCATCTGTTTGGTAATGTGTCTGATCCTTTGGGACAGGTAGGATGTTTTTATGTATGGTGGACAAAGATTTTCAGTTATCCCCATCACGTGTGACTCGGTTGTCGGGGGACTGAGGCCCAAGACTGCTCCGTGTCTGTAAGGACTGACCGCCAGCTGTGCCCAGAGCCAAGGACAGCCAGGGCTTGAGGCCACCATGGAGCCACTGCCCCCTGCAAGAAATGCCAGCCCCTGGTTCCCACTCTGCCTGCCAGCTCCGGCCTTTGGGGCGGCTCCCATGGCAGGGCCATCTTCTCTATTTGTGGGATCAGGGATGTGGCACTTAGTGCAGTTGCTTATGGGCAGGCTGAGTCTCATTTCCTTCTTTTAACTCATCCCCATCGTTTTGGGAATAAATGTTTCTTTGCTTTATCTGATGGTCCTGGATGCCCTGGACCAATAAAGTGTGATGTCCTGGAGGTTGTAGGGGCTGTCTAGCCAATGGCTCACCACAAGGTAAGAGACACTTATAAGTGTAAAGATCTCAGCACCCATCGGGGGGGGGGGGTCAACCTGCCCTGTGAAAGAAGTAAAAGGCGCTGTGCTGCCCTTGGAGGGATCAGGGGTGCTCTAGAGGGATGCTACATCCCCCTCCCAATGACACCCTGCCTACAGTAAAGGGTACAAAGAGCTGCCCCCGGTTAAGGTTGCCTGAGACGTCCATCCTAAGACCCCATTTTAAATTGTTTATTACGTTGCAGGTGTTTCGCTGTTTGGGTTGAAGTTTCCCAAGCCACGGTGGCCTGGGCTAGACTCCTGTGACCGGCACGTCTCAGGGCCCTGCAGCCGTGTTTTGGGATGCTGGTGCTGTGCCACGGCCACTCCCAGAGCTGGTGCTGCCAAGCTGGGGCCAGCTCTAGCTCAGTGTGGTAGCTCCTACCGCGAGAGCCCCTGGCCATGAGGTGCTCTGCTGTCTAGAGGATCGTTGCCATCTATAGATCTCCATGGCCTGACACCCCGCTGCCCCAACAAGGCTTCTCTCTCACCCCTAGACGTGAACAGTGCTCAGTGCAGGCAGGGTGCCCTGGCGAGTAACCTCATGGGAGTTGTTCTGCTCTCAGTATCAGCCCGTCTCTGTCCTCCCCCTCGCATTTCCCACTTGTTTCCGGGTAGGGCTTGGCCCTCTGCTCTCCTGTGTGTGAAGATCCCCTGCCCCACATTCCCCCAACCGGTTCCAGGCTCTCTGCCCTGTATGTCCTGTATCCCCCCCCACCACAGCTGTTACCCAGCTGGGCTCCATGGCGTGACCTGTCCTATTGGGGCTGAGGACTATGTCCGGCACCCTTGAGGTGCCATCAGGATGCAGCAGGTACTTCCCACAGCCAAGGGCACTTCTCCCCACAGCCAGCCCCCTTGCTGGGTGAAATTAGCTCCTGTGACATGGGGCCATTGATCCTGCAGCCCCACGGCTAAGAAGACTCCTCACTGGGGAGGAGGAATCACCAACCTGTTTCTGCCTCTCACGGCCTGGGATTGAGGAGTTCAGGGACTCCCGGCCGACAATCAGGGGAGACAGAGCAAGAAAACCCCATCGCTGTGCAGCAGATGTTCACAGCCAAGCCAGGGGCACAGCAAAGTACCTGCCTGCTACTCTGACATCCTGCCTCAAGCGCCTCGTGTGAGACCCGAGCTCCCTGGAGCAGGAGAGGAATGACTTGAGAAGGGCGTTCGGCCACCTCTCTTGTTCCATCTTGCTTTCTATTAGTCTGTGAGTACTTCACAGCAAAGCCCCTATGTTAGCAGAGGTTACTGCTCTTCCTCACAGAGCTGGGAGCCGTTCCCTTAATCCCTTTAAATCAAAGGCAGGTCTGTGCTGTGAAGGGAGAGTCCCCCAGGAGCTGGAGCCAGCAGATCTGCTCCCTGCTTGCCAGCGTCTCTGAAATTAGTGGCGTGTCAAAGTTTTTATCACTTTAGCCTCCTCCCTGCAGCAGACCAATTTACTAAATTCCACTTCCAGGCCCTGTCAGTGGCCCCCGTGCAAGCTCTGGGAAGGGCATGCAGGAGTGGATGATGAAGTTTGCCCTGTGGACCCTGGATTACAAGTGATGGTGCGGAAGGTGAGATAACATGGCGGGACTATCAAAGTCCTCCTGGTTTTGCAGGGTTGACAGGAAACTGAAAACACGGGCTGTGAGAATCACTGAGCCCCAGTAATGGTGGAACTGTGGGTTCGCCGTGTGCCTTGTGAGGAATGGGACAGATGAATTCTTCACACAACGGCACGTCAGCAGTTCTGGGAAGATAAGAAGCGGCACCCGTGTCCAACCACGAAGTTGGTGCAGTGGCACGGTGCCAACATCCCTGAGATAAAGAACGAACTGGGGAGAAATGAAACCAATCAGAGAGCTGCGGAAACGAAAGACGTTGCAATCAACCCTCTGCAGCCGCTGTTCTCTGCACTGCCCAGACCAGCTTGTGTCGTGAGCCTAGAGGTCCCACTGAGCAGGGGATATACCAGCTGGTCCTGTGATCCCAGGCAGCCCCAGGTGTTTGTTTCCTCACCACTGCCAGTCATGGCACTTTATACGACTCCAGCCGAGGACCTTGATGGGTTCATCAGCATCGCTCTGCAGCCCAACAAAGAGTTTAAGGACCAGGTCAGCAAGGCCGTTCACACCATCTTTGGATTTCTGACCCGAAACTGTTTCAGAAACTCCTACTCTTCAATGCGGGTGCTGAAGGTGGTTAAGGTGAGGGGCGATGCGGTTCCCAGACACCGGTGGGATGTGGGAGGGAGATGCTGGGAGCCAAGGAGAGAAGGGTTGGGAGGTGGATGCACGCAGGATGATCAAGACACAGCTAAGGTGATGCCCCTGTGAATCAGGGCACAGAAGGCAGGGGACCCCCTGCCTGGTCTGTCAGGCACTGGCAAGTGAGAAGGGAGGCGTGGCTGGTTCCCAGGTGGTTGCAGGATCCCAGCGTGGTCGCAGTACAGTAGCGAAACGGTGACAGTTTGTCACTGTCAGTGTTTGTGCGGGGCAGTGTCTGGAAAGAGCCAGAGGGCTGGCAAAATACCTGCAGCATGGCCCTTCCTTTAGGGACACCCGCTGAGTGATGGGCCCCAGGGTCCGTGAATAGTAGCAGAGGCACGTTTGGGTCTGATGTTCGGCCTCTGGTGCAACAAGGAGCTGATGAGGCCACAGTCCTTGTGGAAACAGGCCATGCTGATAACTGGAAAACCCTGATTTGCACTAAAATCAACATTAGGTCACTTGAACTTGCAGAGGTCTGCAGGAGAGGAGCTAAGGTCCAAAGGGGCAGCTGTGTTAGTCTAGTTTAGCAAAACAAACAAGGAGTCCTGTGGCACTTAACGACTAACAAAATTATTTATCGTATGAGCGTTCGTGAGAGAAAATCCCACTTCGTCAGACACTGTCACAGAGCCCCACAGGAATCGTGCTCCGGTCCTCCCTTCTTCTTGCGCATCAGTACTCTGCCACGGCGGAGTCTGCCCCAATCCTTCCAGGTCTCCACACTTCTGCCTTCCTCTCCGCACAGCCAGACAGGACAAAAGCGCCCTGGGAGTGGGATACCAAAGCTGGAAAGGAGGACGGAAGTGCAAAAAAGGAGGACACATGGCAAAAATGTAGCAATAATGTAATAGTCTTCTGTTTTTAGGGGGCCCTGGAACGCTTCTCTCTGAAAACAGGGTGTTCTGGGGCATCCCAGCACACTTGAACCCCTGTAAGTAAAAAGCAAGCAAAACTCTTGTATTTTTCAAATGCCTGCCATATGGAGAACATAAAGGAGGACGTGCATGTCCTCCTTTACTTGACATCTAGTAACCCTATTCCTGAAGTCCTGGCCTGGCCCCCAAACCTGGTACCCACCCCTCCAACTCCATTGCTGTCACCCAAGCCTAGAGTTACAGATGTCAGGTAAAGGAGGCCATGCCCTCCTTTTTACCTTCACATCCTCCAGCCGGCAGGCATTTTAAAAAATTTCGATTTTGTCTGGCTTTTTACGTCTAGGGGTTAAATTTCCTGGAATGCACAGGAACACCCTATTTTTAGGGGGAAGCGTTCCGGGCCCCCCTAAAAACAGAAGAATAATTAATACCCCATTTGGCCTCCAGTGTATTTCCCCAGCCTCCTTTCCAGGCTTTGGTATCCGGCAACTCCACCCAGGCTCCTGCTTGGCAGATTGCCCCTCCCAGCCCCCTGACTGCGCAGGGGGGCATTTCTGGGATGGCCAAAAAACACATGCGGAGTGTGGACACCCCGCAACCCGTCAGCCCTGAGCTCCACCTCTCTCCCCAGCCGGACCCGAGTGACAGCCGGGGAAGGGCGGGAGCCGCGCTGCGGGGCGGCGGTGGAGGGGAAACTGAGGCAGGCGGGGCGGTGCCTGCGCGGGATGCAAGCGGCCAAACGTTTCAACGCTGCCGGGCTGGAGGAAGGTGCAGCCGGTGCACGGCGCTGTCCATTGCGCGCCCGGCGGGGAAAGGGCAAGGAGGGAGGGAAGGCAGGCGGAGTCCCAGTCCCCGCCCCGGCCGTGCGTGGCTCACTCATTCCGGTTCACACGGCGCCCGATCAAACCGAATTTCCTGCCCGGGGCCAGCCCGCCCCTTTGCCGGGTGCAGCCGGGCCGGGATGGAGCGGAGCCGGCGGCGGAGCAGCGCCTGGAAATATTTCTCCAAGCTGTCAGAGGACACGGTGCAGTGCCAGCTGTGCCATGCCGAGCTGCGCTACACCAACAGCACCGGGGCCATGCTCAACCACCTCAAGCTGAAGCATCCCTCTGCCCCCTGCGACAAAGATGACAAAAGTCCAGCCCCGCCACCCAGCTCCAGAAAGTGCCCAGGCCCGCGGGCCGAGCAGATCACCGAGCTCTTGTGTGGCATGGTCACCACAGACCTCTTGCCGCTCAGCGTGTTGGAGGGCCGGGGCTTTCAGGCCTTGATGAGTTTTCTGGAGCCGGAGTACTGCCTGCCGGTGGGGCAGCTGGTCGCCTGGCGGCTGGAGATGGCCTACGAGGAGCGGGCGAAGAGGCTGCGGGAGCAGCTGGCAAACGCCGGGCATGTGGCGCTCACCGCCGGCTGCTGGACGGCGCCCACGGGCGAGCGCTTCGTGACCGTCTCCTGCCATTACGTCGAGGGCTGGAAGCTGCGGGCTGCTGTGCTGCAGACCGACAGCCTGGGGGAAGAGCATGGGGGGCAAAACCTGGCGGAGAAATTGCAGCTGGCGGTGGAGAGATGGGGCCTGGCGGGCCGGGTCTCGGCGTGCATCCACGACGGGGCGGGCGAGCTGGCAGCCACCTGCGCCCCCTGGTTTTTGCCGTGCTTTGCGCAGACGTTGCAACTCGCCATCCAGGAGGGCTTTGCTGCCAGCGAGGTGGGTGGCGTCGTTGCGGCGGCCAGCCGGCTGGTGGCCCATTTCCACCACAGCCCTGTGGCTGCCCAAGCCCTCGAAAGAAAACAGACCAAACTGCAGGTGAAGCCGCATCGCCTGCTCCAGGCGTGCAAATCGCGCTGGAGCTCGGTCTGGGACATGCTGGAGAGGCTCAGCGAGCAGCGGTGGGCCATCACGGCCGTGCTTGCCGACAGCTCGGTGCCCAAGCAAGCCGACGCCCAGGCGCTGCAGCTGCACGACGAGCAATGGCAACTGATTGAGGATCTCCTGCCTTTGCTTTCCACTTTGAAATGTGCAGCCATGGCCACGTCTGCGGAGCAGTCCGTCTGCATTGCCAACACTTATCCGATCTGCAACAGCCTCCTCCAGACCCACCTCAGGAGCGGGCCACTGGGCGAAAACCCGAAAGTGGCAGATTTCAAGGCCGCCGTATGCCGCTCGCTGGAGCGGCAGATGAAACCCAACGACCCCGCCATCGGGGAGAAACCCGCCCTTATTGCCTCCTTGTTAGACCCCCGCCATAAACACCTGCGCTTTCTCCTGCCCGTGGTCCAGATGGCAGCGAAGTCAAAGCTGCTGCAGCTGGCGCTGGTGGAGGAACCGCCGAGGGCAGCGCCCAGCCCCGACCCGATGCCGAGCACCAGCAGCGCTGCCTTGACGGAGCCGAAGATGGAGCCGGAGCTGAAAAAAATGCGGGTGGCAGAGAGGAGTGCCATAGTGAGGCTTTTGGGGGAAGATTACACCGAGAAGGAGACTGAGGAGAACGCGGTGGAAAACGAACTGGAAAATTATTACCGGGAGCCGTGTCCTTCCTTAGACTGCAACCCGCTGGAGTGGTGGGAGGTCAATGCCCAGCGTTTCCCCAGGCTGGGACACCTGGCCAAGAGATACCTGTGCATCCCAGGGTCCTCCGTGCCCGCAGAGCAGCTGTTTGCCAACACCAGCCTGACCAGCCATCGACTGACCCCGGAGCATGTAAATCTGCTAATTTTTCTGAACCAAAACCAGCAGCAGCTGGGTGGGAAATGAAACGCAGCGGTTTCCATGCTTGGTTGGTGGGAACTGGACTCTGAACTTTTTGGTTGGACTTTTTTCTTCTTTTGCTTTGTGACTGGTAGGATGGGGTTTGTTTGAGGCTCTCATTTAAGAAGTTGCTGCAGTTAGTTTCTCCGGCAGATTTAACCGTTTCCTCCCGTCTGTGGTGGACAGTTTATAAAGCTGGAATATAACAGGTATTTCTCTTTTAACTCAACAAAGTTGCGGGTCATTGCGGTAAATCAGCTAACACTTAACAGGCTGAGCTACACACTTTTTGGCCTCTCCTCCAAACCCACAGCATCCTCGGTCGTTTTCCTCCCCCCCAAGTCATTTTGCCCCCTCCTGTAACATTACAGAGAAGGGGGAATCAGGAACTTTTCCGGAAGTGGGGCAAGTGGGAGGGAGAGACTCTGAAATTTGCCCTTGTTGGACAGTCAGAGCCGGGGGGCTGTTTCTCCAGGGTCATTGTTAGCTCTGTGGCAGTTCAGTGCAGCCCAGCCCACCGGAGAAGTTTGCCACTGCCTGGTGGCACCCCATTCTCACCCCTTTTACACACAGCTGTCACTGCTGGGTATGTTAACATTTAAACGATCTGTTTTTGGATGTTTAAACGATAGCTCGTTAAATGAGTTTTTGCACCCCTAGTTCCTGCGCTGTCCTGCAGGCTTCCCAGCCCCCAGCGGTGGAGGCCAGGTAACCAGGTCCCCTTTTTGACTGGACTTTCCAGCCAAAAACTGGACACCTGAAAATCCTAACACTTGCCCGGTATCTCTCTTCTTCCCGCCCCTGACTCTAGGCTATCGCTTTGCGTAGTCCTCCCACAATCATCAGATGCTATCCCTGTCGCATGATTTCGAGATTCCAAGCCTCACGAATTTACCCCAAATCAAAACTGGTTCAGCTGAAGTTGGATCCCAAGGGGCAGGCTCAGTCTGTGAAAGGCCGTAGATGTTTGGTGGCCCTGAGAGGCCCACAGCTCTGAACTGTAGGGACAAGTATTTGAGGTGAACATCACCTTGTCTTTATAATAAAGACACCTCCAGTAGCCTTTCCCAAAGGGTGTAGTAAAGTTTGAGCTCTTTTGCTGGACAAGAAGTCGTCAAGTTGTACAATTGAAGTTGTGGTGAGCCCAAGGTACGAGAGACACGGTATTAGACAGTGTGCAGTGGGATACCCCAAACGGGGTATCTCCAGAGTGACATCAAAAGCAGTTCCTTCATACAGGGGGGCCTGCAGGTAAGCTGTCTGGAGTTGGAGGCACAGCAGGACAGCTTGAGGATGAACTTATTGCAGGTCTTGACAAAATTGACTCCCACATAGGCACCAGAAGTTTTATTTTTGGTCAGTAGGGGTGCTCCTCTTCTGCATTTGCACCGCGAAGCTAGGAGTCAGGCTACATCCCAGTCAGCTTGGCAACCTGGTGCCCGAGTTTTGTTGAGCCCTGGCTCAATTTTTCTTCTCTTTTTACCCGGGGTTTTCAGAACCTAAAGCTGTGTTAACGTAACTGTTTCAGTCCAGGTGATTCCAGGAGCACAATGGCAACACGCTGTTTCTGGTGGATGAAGATTCGCACCAGCATCATGGTCTTACCTAAAACAGGGGTCTCAAATGTGCGGCCCGTGGGTCACATGCAGCCCCTAATGCTATTTCCTGTGACCCACAGCAACACTATTGTTGCCAATATTTACAATATTGTTGTATGGAAAGGTTTCAGTGATGTGGCCTTCAGGCTAACGTTCTAGTCCTCACGTGGCCCTCGTGATTTGAGTTTGAGACCCCTGACCTAAAACAACTATTCGATTTAAGCACAGACAGATATAAACTATGGGGTTAGGAGATCCCAAATAATTAGTTGGAATCTGAGATGATATTGAGTAATTTCCAGCAGGTCAGCCCCAGCTGGATGCTCCCTTGCTGCGAGGTAAAGGTGTCGGGAAAAAGTCTCTTGTTAGCATCAGCGAAAGGGTCCAAAGTTCATACTATTCTGGACTATCACAAAACATGTAAATTGTACCGACCTGTACTGGGTCATCTCATCACTTCTCCTAACTTCAATAAACCGGTTAACAACAAAACATTCCTAATAATCTTCGCAATAATAAAGCTCTGTATCAAGGGGCCTAAATTCAAGGTTCCATACATTTGTTTTCTGTTGGTCTCAAATTGTTGAGTCTTTTCTCTTCTCCCATGCTGACTAGCAGAAACTCCTTCGACCTTGTTGCTAGAAGCCCGGCTTTGTGCAGATTAACCCATACGGATGCGGTGTTCTCTATTGTCTTGTATTCATTGTATGCAGTGTTCTATTGTAGTGTATTCATTTACGGTGACTGAATGCAAACAATGTGATTTCAATTATTTTGACCATGTTATGGGGTACCACACTCCTCAGATCCAGGCCAACACTCTCTCTGTCTCTTGCTTTCTCCTCCAGGCTGGATCATCAGGGAAGGGCACAACCCTGAAAGACATCTCCGATGTGGACCTTGTCGTGTTTGTCAGTTCAGTTAAGGATTTTAGGGATCTGAAAGCAAAACGGAAAAATATCATTGCTGAAATTCGGACACAGCTGGAAAAATGTAAAGATTCCCTGGGAGAAGACCTAGAGCTGGATATTAAGGAACCAAAATGGGAAAATCCCTGTGTGCTCACTTTTACCTTGATATCTGGGACCACACATGAGCGTATTGACTTTGATGTTCTGCCGGCTTTTGATGCCCTAGGTAAGATGTGGTGCTTTGGATTCCCAGGGCAGTAGCCCTGTTTCTCAGTGACCATCTTGTTCTCTTTCTGGATTCCCACCCTGCCATGCGTTGTGGGAAGTGGCAGGAACCTGCTCCGGTTTCAAGCCACCTGCAAGTTCTGAGATAGCATTGTTGGCTCTGTTTTCTCTGGGATTTGCTGGGTTTTAGGCAGGAGATTTTAAGGGGAACCCCGTGACCAAACTCCCTCATTATGGTTCGCAAATGCATCCCATATGTCTAGCTTTGCATCTGTGATTTCACATGGGTGTGCTTCACTCACTGGTCAATGATGGTGTGCGCTGTGCCTCCTGGCATAACCCCCTGAATGTGCAAACATCAGGGCAGGCTGCAAAACTGGGAGTCTCTGACCTTCCTGCCGCTTGCTGGAAGTGGCCTGAGCTGGATTGGGTGCCTTCCACTGCACTGCCGGTCAAGATATGCAGGGCCCGTGCCCTGCTGGCCCCAGCACAGTGACACCTTTTCCCAAAATAGTATGCTGCCAACCAATCAAAACTGAAGGTTTAATATACAAGAAAAGAAACAAAATAATGAGAGATGTAAAAAGGGGCAAAGTGAATCACATACATAGAAATGATTTAGAGTCCATAGAAAGCAAGTCCTTGGAAGAATTTGGAGTCTGCAGGTTAGTCCAATTCCTCTGGTAGACACCCAGCACCTGGGTGGGCCTCAGTCCTTTCTCCAGTCACAGATGAATACTTCCAGAGGAGGGTGTTGGTTGTAGGCTGGAGACTGAAGACAAAATTGATGCTGGTGCCTTTTATCACTTTTGGCCTTCCCCATGCTGTGTGGAGTTGTTGCAAATCAAAATGGAGTTGGGTCACATGGGCAAATCTTAATGGCTCAGTGGGTTTCTCCCTGTGCCCAGTATACCTGGGAGCTTCCCTCATGGGCCATTAAGGAGACAATGGAATGGTTGCTGGCATCCAGTCTGGGAGTGGCCCAGGAATCAAATAACTGGAAACACAAATAGAACAAACATATTCCTAACTTCCAATGCAGATGTGACACTTTCATATAAACCATAGACTCATTCCTCGCCGATTGCAACCTTTCTGTTGGTACCAAACATGGCATGTCACACATGGATTAATGCAAACATGAGCTATTAATATGACAAATAATCATAAATGATCCCCTAAACCTGAACAGCTTCACAGAGGATTATGGCTTCTCCTGAGGACCCACTCTGCAGAGTAGATAAGTCTGTCCATAAGCGAGTTTGGGAACTTTAGCTCTCCCTGTACCATGCTGGTAGTTCTGGGGACCCCGGTTCAGTCACAGGTGTTGATAAGAGGTGGCCATCACACGCATACAATATGTGCCTGTGGGTTTCATTCTGGTGCCGGCATCAAAAGAGAGCACCATCCAGGGACTGTTTCCTGTAACTCCCCTGGGGTATGTCTATACTGGAGCCTAAGGTCAACTTAACCTTCCTGCAGTCTACCTAAGGCAGTCTCTGTCCACACTGGGAATTTATTAAGTCAACTTAACACCACCAGTTAAGGTTGACTTAACAGTTCAGTCGACCTTATTAAGTCGACTTAAGGGCTACGCCCTGTCTACAATGGCTTAAGTTGACTAAATAAGGTCAACATAAGCATTAAGTTGACCTAGCAGCTGCCAGTGTGGATGTGAGCAGCCTGCAAGAGTTTGGAATGTGGATGCTCTAAGTCAACTTAACAAGTCGACTTAACAGAGCCTCCAGTGTAGAGATACCCCTAGATTGTATCTCTTCCGCTAGCTTCTCTTGCCCACCTGTGATTCAGAACAGGTCCCAGCCAACGGGAAAGTGGGGTTCTCAGGCCTGGTTTACACTGCTGGGAAAACTGGGCGGCAATCGATGGGAGCAGAGTCGATTGCGTAACTCCTGTTGACTTCCCGTCACCTTCACCGTGGCGTCTTCACTGCACTGCACTACTTGGGGAAGTGGTCCTACCAACTCGATTTCTGGATCAACTTAGCGTGTCTTAACTGACTGCTAACTCAATCTGGAAAGATCGATCAGATGAAGGGTCTTGTCTGACTTCCACAGAAGGGCTGAGTGAGAAGGGCAGTGCCTGGCCAAGGAAGGACCATGGTTGTGATGTGGGCCCGTCCACTGACTAGTGCCTGCAGCCTGGCTTCCCTCAGTTCCGCAGCCAGATCCTCCCCCTTTCTCGTGCCACTGCTCTCAGGTCCACTGGCCCATCTTGTCCCCTGCCCCATGAGCACTTCTCATCCTCTCGTGCATCCAAATCCTCTAGGCCCTCTGCAGCATGCAAGCCAAGGGCATGCCCTGTAGGGACTTGCCCATGCCAGGATGGAGTCTGGCCCCTTCGCTTTAACCTTCCTTGAAAAAACCAAATCTGAAGAGGAAGTGGGCAGTGTGAAGTGTACCCTGCCAGACAACAGCAGGGAAAGGTCGGGTGCCAGTGGGCACCGGATCTGTCATTTTAATGCCAGGCTTCACTCGGAAGAGTGGGCACCTTGGTGAGGGTGGGACAGGCCACCCCCAGCACTGGGAACATGCGGTCTTTAACTCCGCCTTGTCCCCATACTTTTCTTTGTTCTCTGCTAGGCCAGCTGCACAGAGGCTACAAACCCGACCCCGAGGTGTACGTCAAGCTGATAGAGAGCTCTCCCGAGGGGAACGAGTTCTCCTGCTGTTTCACCGAGCTACAGAGGAATTTTGTTGTGGCTCTGCCCACCAAACTGAAGAGCCTGATCCGTCTGGTGAAACACTGGTACAAACAGGTATGGCAGCTGGGCCCCATGGTTGATGGGGGACGCAGTTAGTCCAGGCAGAGCAGCTGGAGTCCTGGCAGTCCCCCAGGTGTCCCTGAGAGGGTCCCGCTGTCAGGAACTCCCTCAGCCCCAGCTCGCAGCCCTGAGCGCCTTTTCTGTGTGGATTTTGGGGCATGAATCAGGATTTGTTGCCTGCCTGTCTGTCTCATCTCTGTTCTTTTTGTCCATCGCAGTATGTCCTTCCCCACAAATGGGAACTGAGACCGGGAGAGTCCCTGCCTCCGCAATACGCGCTGGAGCTCCTGTCTGTCTATGCTTGGGAGAAAGGGGGCCGTGATCCAGCCTTCAACATGGCCATGGGGTTCCGGACGGTGCTGAAGCTGATCCAATGGCACACCGAGCTCTGCATCTACTGGACCATCAACTATGACTTGGAGAATGAAACCTTGGGGTGGTACCTGAATCGCCAGCTCCGCAAATCCAGGTGCCTCCAAACATCACCCTGCCCCCTGTGTGAGCGTCCTGCTGCGCTGTCCTCCCATGTGTGCATCCTGGCACCTTGCTCCTGTAGCACTGGAGCTCTGTCTATGATTTCTCCATGCGTGGGGCAGGCAGGGAGCTGCCTGGGTTTGTGAGAAACTGTCCGGGCTGATGGCCCAGACATGGCCCCTGGGTGGCAAGGAGTGTGACCAAGAAGCACAGAGTGGAGGCATGAAGGGCTTTGATGCTCTGACTGGTCAAAATACCACTGTGTTGAGCGCCTGGTGGCAATAATTATTAAAACCCAGTGTGGCAGAGGCTGGGGAAACAGGAGTGGAGCTGGCAGAAGAGGGAATAGGACCACGTCTTAATTCTGCCAATGCGGGTGGGATCTAGAGTCAGAGGCACTGAGAGCCAGGGCTCTTGAGAAGGGCTGACAGCAAGTGGAGGGCCAATAAAGCAAGGGAAGACCTTCTGGGGCATCTAGCTGGGAAGCAGGAACCACAAACTAGCCGCACTACATCCTAGGAAAGACTAGTCAGGAGTTTGGCAGGGAAGGGCCTGAGGGGTGCGGCAGCAGTGTTATGGCCAGCAGGACAGCACACCTCTGCCTCCATCTGGCCGGGATCTGCACTGTGACCCGTTGTGTCTCCCTGGATTTCAGGCCCATCATCCTGGACCCAGCAGATCCGACAGGGATCGTGGGGCAGGGATGCCGCTGGGACCTGGTTGCGGAGGAGGCTAAGTGGTGCTATAAACAGAAGTGCTGTTCGAAGCGCGATGGATCCGCGGTTCTGCTCTGGGCTGTGCCGGTGAGGGCAGGATTCCTGCAATGTCTCCTTTGGTGTCTCAGAGTAAAACAGCCCAGCCCGTCGAGTGTCCCCTGCCCCGCACTGCATTGCTAGGAGAGCCCAGGGCCCTGCTCTGTCTGCCCACTGCAGCTCTTGAATGCCCCTTTCCTGCGGGGACACCACTCTTGCCGTATAAAGCAATTGTATTTGGCCAGCAGTTGCTGATTTGCCTACCTGGCTGCCAACTCTTCAGGGCTCCCGGTTCCTTCCCCTGGCTCCAGTCCCAGAATAAGCTCTTCTGGCTGCGGGAGACTGGGGTCTCTCCTAGGGCTGGAAGTAGAAAAGTTGGAGCCTGGGGCAAGCAGCCCCAGATGTGCCCTCCCCACCTGGGACCCCGTCTTGCCCCCACCGTTGGCATGAAGCTGGACCTGGTCCCTGCCTTCACCGGAAGGGTCCCCCAGCAGGGCAGTTTCCCTGCCGGCCTGGTGGGGCACCTTCCCTGCCAGCTGGCTTCCCCGACTGGGCGCCTTCCACGGCACTCTCTAAAATTTGGTGCCCAGGGCTTTGCCCCAGTTGCCCTGCCCTAGGTACAACCCTGGTCTCTCACTGCAGATGCCCCCGGCTCTTCCCACAGATTCGGCTGCACCATGGTCCCTGGGGCTCTGTCATGCGTCCACCCCCTCCTTTCCCAGCTCACATGGTAGTAAGCGCTTGGTGTGACCTGGATTTGGAGGTGTGGGGCACAGACTTGGAGTGTCGTCGGAAGGCACTGGGGAGCCCGGAAATGCCAAGACCAATTTCTGCCTTTAGAGTGCAATCGTGTGACTCCTTCAGTGCACTCGTATCACCTGGGTCCATGGTGGTGGAGGTTTCAGGCCTGGTTGCTCCCGGAGTCCCCAGCCCAGGGCAGTTTGTCTGGAAAGCAGTAACCTGCGAACTGTGTGTGTCCTTCTTTCAGCCTCAGCAGACATGGACAGAAGCTGAGGAACCCGTTTTGGCCGAGCAGACGATGGATGAAGAATACCCCATCACTGAGACCCAGATGTTCAAAGAGGAATCCCACTGCACGCTCCTCTGAGAGCTGCCTCTCAGCCTCCTCCATGTCACCAGCTTTCCCTGGGGCAGGGCTGGTGACACCAGAGGTTTCTCCCTGCTCTGCACCTTCCTTTTGTTGGAAAACGACCCTGGGAACTGACCGAAGATCAGCCCCGGGGTGGGGGGGGGCATGTTCTACACTCCCCCAGCTCCTTTCCCCTTCTGCCCTTCCTGGGGTTTGCTGCAGCAACAGCTGGAGCCCCCGTCTCAAAGCCTCTGTGACATGCTGCACCCCACATGCGCCCTGGTGGTTTGATCTGTGTCTCATTCATGGCCACCCCAAGTGTAACAGTGTGTTACGGTAGCATGGCACTAGCAATATCATACATGCGGGCAGCAACGAAATGCTGTCATGTCCCCAAATGTGCCTCACGTGGCCTGATCGCATGCAGACAAATACGGAGCTGAGTTTCCACACCCAGGGGAGGCACCCAAACCCGAACAATGGACTGGCCTAAACGCTTGTGAACGCTTTGGCTCAAGCAGAAGGAATCACGCCTGTTGCTGGGCATGGGTGATCCCCTGACCCCAGGGGGAGCTGAGGAAACTTATTAAAAGCGTCTCCCTTGAGATCCATCTTCTAAGCAACACTAAAGACTGGGAACCTATCCAAGGAAAGGGGGTGTCTGGTTGCAGGAGCCAACACAGCCAGCCTGTGCAGTAAGCCAACATCCTAGAAAAAGACTGGAATATTAATCTTAATTGAGCGTCTGAATGACCTTTTAGTTAATCGTGATAAACTCCTTGAGTAATTTTTAAGCTTTGGATTTATATCATTCTGACTTACAATCGTACTGTAGTCAATAAACATATTTGTTTATCCAAAAGCAGTGCATGTGGGTTGAGTGTGCGCAGAGGCCTCACTTGGAATGACAGCTGGTGTGTATAATTTTCCAGAGGGGTTGCATCTGACGAAATGGGTTGTAGCCCACGAAAGCTTATGCTCGAAGACATCTGTTAGTCTATAAGGTGCCACAGGACTCTCGCTGCTTTAGCTGGCGTGTAGCAATTCTTTGGTCAACTGACGGACGCGTGTAAACGAGCTGGGAGGATGCAATGGGCAGCACTGAACCTTCCAAGACGGCAGTTTCCAGTTTGCAGCTGGAACTGGGGAGTGTTTGCTGGGGACTGTCCCATGACCGCTGGCCAGAGCGCTTCTCCACCGAGCAAGGGACGTGTCGGAGGCTAGCATGAGCTGACGCAGCCGTGGAGGTTTAGGCAGCAAGGCATGGTAAGTTGAGCCCCTGGAGGGGAGAATCGGGTGACATGGTGGCAGACCGGTCCAGGTGATTTGCCCAGCTGATCGCTGAGTTATGGGCCCTGTTTTGGTGTGTCGGTGGGATGGCTTGGCAGGACCCATACACCCAGCAGGCAAATCCCCAGTGAAACATGGGCAGGAATGGAGATGGCAGAGTGTGTCATTTCCCCACAGGGCCGTGTTTCAGACTGTGCTGGGGGTGATGTTCACAGGGAGAGTTTGTCCTGGGACATCCCTTCCTTGGGCCTACTTAGAATTGGTGTCAAAAACATCTTTTATTCCCATGAATCCAGCAAATTCCAGCCTGCAGAGGGGAGAAGAGGCTGGCATTTAGCACAGCGTGCGTGGTGGTCCACAGATTGCAAACTACTATAAATCTTTGTTACCATCCATTTTTCAGTGGAGGTGGTGACTAGATTTTCCATCTTTCTGTGCTTGCGCCTTTATCTCTCTGGACTCTCCAGCCTCAGAGCCAGGCAACCGTTCAGCTGTCAGAGGAGATGCACACTGTGCTCCCTCAAAGAGACTTTACTTATGTGCTTTCTTGTATTTTGATTGTGCGCTTAATCTGAAAGGGCACCAGCCGTGAAAGCCTTGCTCCTCCAGTGTGGGAAAGTCTGGTGATGATAATGTATGCTTTGGTTGGTCGGGCAGGTCTGGGAGTGCAGAAAAGCATCTTTTTACCTGTGAATTCAGCACCTTTTCCTGGACTTTTCAAGAGTATTGAAGACCGGACAGCGTCTCATTGGTCACATGCTATAGCTGATCCACACCTCACAGGCCAGGACTGCCTCAGCTGTCCGACTAAGGGCGCACACAACATTGCCTGTTGCACCCATTTCAAGCCTGCACCTTCTCCCATGATGTGGTCCTTTCCTTTGATGTGATTAACTCCTAGCTGCCAACAAACATCGAGCGACGTGGCGTTCAGTGACCTTGTCCATGGGCTGCCTTGTTCAATTTACCCTCCAGTCTGTGACAGTGCAGCCGCCACGGAGGGCAGTCATGCCTAGCGGTCAGCCCCTCTGCTGGCACGGCCCTCGACGGGATCAGAAACGTCCAATAGATCCTGAGTTAGCAGTCAGGGTGCTGGGGGAAGGAACCTTGCAGAGATGCTGGGCCGAGGCTTCCCTCTCGCCTAGCCGAGCGACACAGCATTGGGAAATGAGAGGGGTACGACAGGAGAAGTCTACCTGAAAGTCACTGAAGGACAAAACCCTTGCGGTCGAGTAGGGAAAGGGCTGGGGAAGACACAGCTCCCGGAAGGGGGGTAGGACTGGCTTACCTGGGCCAAGGAGGGAAGCCCCAGCGGTGATGGAGTTATTCATGACAGCCCTGGCAGGACCTGCCGCCAAGGGGGCCGGCTGTAGCTGCTGGAGAAGCCGTGAGGAACCACAGACGCCAGGCGAAGAGAGCGGCAGCCAGAAACCTGGGGACGGATGTTGCAAGCTGGACAGACAGTGGAGCAGGTCAGGGGCAATGGAGATGGGACGCAAGGAGCCGTCCTTGCTGGCTAAACAGGCTTCCTGGGCTGGAAGCCAGAGGAGAGGGCAGGTCCAGGTCCCCTCGGGCAGGGCGTGGGCATCAGACAGCGATGCCAACCAAAGAGCACTGATGTCGAGGACCAGGCTCCAAAGCCGCTACACTTTGGGATGTCCTAGCTGAGACTTTTCTGCTCATCTGGCTTGGATGGGGCTGATCAGGGAGCTGGCTGGAGGCGAGGGCAGACAGGACAGGCTGCGGCGGCATCAGAAGGACCCAGGAGGGGTGTGGAGAAGTGGGAACCCTCTGCTAGATTAGTCAGGGAAGACACGGGTGTTGATCCTCTATCTTTTCTATTTGGGTGATGGGACACAGGTGGGTGATATGAGGTAGAGCCACTAGGGGCAGGGGGGTAGTGTTTAGGGAGCCTGTACCTGAGACCCCCCCCACTGGTCACACTGGATTCAACTGGTTGGGCCAGGGGGCGGAGAGGTGGGCAGAGCTAGGAGGGGAACAAAGGACGGGGGGGGGGAAGGAGGGAGAAGAGGGAAAATGGGGGTCCAAGAGACAGGACCCTGCCCTGGGGTGTAGCCCTAATCCCCTGGGGGTTTCACTTCTGGTTGTTCTGAGGGTGCTGATACCAACTGTCCTTGCTGCTGTATGAACTGGTTTGCTAATAAACCCTCTGATTGCCACACTGGCTGAGAGTCGCTGCTGATTGGGACGATTGGGACCCTCCTGGGGGAGGAAATCCCCTCCAAGGGAGACCAGACAGAGCAAGGATCTGACCCTCTGAGCCTGGAGTTGGGGGCTGGCTGCACGGAGCGTGGAGACCCGGGTGCTGGACGGGAGGAGACTCCACCGTGGCAGGGACCTGACTGGCTGTGGACGGAGGGGATCCAGGAGGCTTGTCTGGGGTCTCCATCACAAGGGGACGAAACGAAGCCGGTTAATACCACACCCCAAGTGTGGCTCTGCCACGGAGTGACACCGCGGCACAGCCTGTAAATGTTTCCTCACACGGCTCAATTGGCGTCCCTTCAAACGACAGCTTAGTGCCAGCCCTGCCCCGAACCCCACAGCCAAACCATGTCTTGGCCCCTGACACAGCGGCACCGCTGGGCCTTATCCGTCTCCGGTGCCTTTCACTGTGACGTGGCACCTTCCTGCCTCAGAGAGCTGATTGCACGTGTGTGGGCCGCTGGCCAGGTCTCACGCCGTGCGGGGCCTCACCACACCCGGCCTGCGCGCCTGTCCCCCGGCGGAGATAAAGAGCAGCTGGGGCACTGCAGATGGGATGAGTCCTCATGCCTGGGAGGAGACAGCTGTGACCCCGGGGACGTGGGGCATCTTCCAGTGACTGCAGGAGCCACATTGTCCCCACGCCGCCCTGACACGTGCCCTCCCTGCCCCATAGCGCTCATCACAGCACCAGGACATGCAACCTTCACTGCTCCCAACATGCACCAATCCCCGTCCCACAGAGCCCCACGCTGCCCCAACACGTGGCCTTCTTTGCCCCCCACACACTTCCCTGTCCCACATTTCTCCCCACACTGCCCTGACACCTGTTGCTCCCTGCTCCTTACACCACTCTGACCTGCTACTCCCCACCTCACATCAATACGGACACGCTGCTTCTTGCCCCACACCACCCCCAACATCTGCCGCTCCCTGCCCCACAGTGCTCCCCACATTTGCTGATCCCAGCACTGCTCCCCTGTCACGGAGAACCCAGAAAAGCCTCTTGGATCCCCTCTGTTCACAGCCCACCAGGGACTCTGCTACGGTGGAGCTTTCTCCCATTCACCAGGGTCTCCACACTACCTGTAGCCAGCTTCCCAAATCCAGGCCCAGAGAGTCCGATCCTTGCTCTGTCTGGTCTCCCTTGGGGGGGGGGGTTCCTCCCCCTACGAGGGTCCCAGCCGTCCCAATCAGCAGTGACACTCAGCCAGTGGAGCAGTCAGAGGGTTTATTAGCAATCCACTTAGCACAGCAGCTAGGACAGTTGGCTCTCAGATCAACCAGGAGGGCAGACAGTAAATCCCCAGGACAAGCCCCGGAGGTCCTGCCTCTCCAACCTCCATCTTCCTTCTCCTCTCTCTCCTCTTTGTCCTCCTCTCTATCCAGCTGCCCTGCCCCTGGTCTAAACCGGCCACAACCTGTCACCCCCAGGGGGTCCAGGTAAGGTCGCACTAAAGCCTCTCCCCCCCCAGTGGTACCTATAGTTATCACACCCCTGTGTCCCATCACCAGAATACCATCACCAAAGAACAGGAACAGAAAAGAAGAAACACAGTAACCCAAGAGGTTTTCTTACTTCATCACATCCCGGCCAGGCCCTTAGTGCATTTTTCCACCACAGCTTGCAAAGGGGCTGTGCTAAGTGACGCTTAGCTCAAGCCGTGAGGCAAGAGGGCCCACAACCAATGTTCCCTCGAATTACTCGTAGACTGTGTGCACAAACAATTTCTTTGTGTGGGCAGAAACATTTCTTTGTGAGCACCAATATTAGCACTATTGAATTTTTTTGTGCGCCCTTTATTTTGTTGCGTGCGCAGGTTTCATGACCTGTGTGCGCCGCTTAAGAGGGAACAGTAGTTACAACCCTCCTTCAATATCCATGTTGTGCCCAGCTAAGGGCCAGGACTCTTCCACCGTCGCAGCCGCCCTCTGATCTCACTGCTTCATGTGGCGGTGAGTTCCACAGGTCAGCTAGGAAACAAATCTCCCCCAGGCTTTCCCCCGCTAATATTTCTAGTCTAGTCAAACATGGAGCCAGCTCCTCTGGCTGGCACCTGTTGGGAGCCTGCGGCTGTGGAGCACCCCCTTTTCCCTTTCCCAGCCCACCGCCCGGCTCTTGAATTGGGCTCCTGGCTTGGTTTGCACCCCAAAGGGCTCGGAGCTGGGGGGCAGGGAAGGGCCAGGTTTGCCCCCCTGCCCCAGGGACTGGACAGCCGGGCTGTGTCTGGGGGGAGGCTGGTTTCGTTTCCCGGCGTGCGGAGGAAGGAAACCGAAACTCAGCGGCCGGGGCCGGTTTTCATTCCCGGCTCGGAGAGGCGGGGCCGGGCGGGTATAAAGCGGAGACCCGGGCTCGGGCGGGCAGAGCGGCGGGGATCGGATCGGGATCGGATCGGGACCCCGGAGCTGCCGACATGGTGAGTGGGGCCGGGGCCGGGGCCGGGGCCGGGGCCGGGGGGGGTCTGCTCGGACCCACAGCACCTCTGGCCCCCTGCATGTCTTGGGGGGCTGGGACCCCGACTGCCGGCTCCCAGGGGTTTCCCTAACACCCCCCAGCCCCCTTGAATGTCCCAACGCCCCCCAGGTCTCAGCTAGGAGCAGCGTGAGACCAATTTAGTGAACACCCCCTAACCCCCCCCCCAATTTCAAGGCTGCGGGCAGCTAGCTCCAGGGGGGCACAGAGATTTCCTAACACCCCCTAGACCCCCCTGAATTCCCCCCCCCCAGTGGGCAGCTAGTAACAGAGTTAGTCCAATTTAGTGAGCACCCCCCCCCAATTTCAAGTCTGGGGGCAGCTAGCTTTGGTCCTGGCACACTGGGGAGGCACAGGGATTTTCCTAACACCCCCCCTACACCCAGGACCCCCCCCGAAATCCCCTCCAGTTGTCAGCTGGTAACAGTGTTATACTAATTTAGTGAGCACCCCATCACCCCCCCCCAATTTCGAGTCTGGGGGCACTTAGCTCTGGTCCTGGCACACCAGGGAGGAACAGGCATTTTCCTAACACCCCCCTACACCCAGATCCCCCCCCCCTGAATTTCCCACCCCCTCCGTTGTCAGGTAGTAACAGTCTCATACCAATTTAGTGAGCACCCCTACACCCCCCCTACACCCCCCCCCAATTTCAAGTCCTGGGGAAGTTGCGGTGCCCCAGGACAGGCTGCCCCACCCCACGCCGATCATGTAGCGGGTGTGGGGACAGATCAGTTTTCAAAGGGATAGCCGTGTTAGTTTAGTCCAGTAAAAAAACAACAAGGAGTTGTGTGGCACTTTAAGACTAACAGATTTATTTTTTGCATGAGCTTTTGTGGGAGAAGATCCCACTTCCTCAGATGCTTCATTCCTTTCTGTAAGTTCACCCATCTTCGAAGCATCTGAGGAAGTGGGATCTTCTCCCACGAAAGCTCATGCAAAAAATAAATCTGTTAGTCTTAAAGTGCCACACAACTGCTTGTTGTTTTTTTACGGGACAGATCAGGCCTTTCCTGGGTGGCACGGACCCTTCAGGGGAGGAAAGGGGGGGTGCAGCTTGTATTTGACCCCCCAGCTCCATTCTGCCCCTTTTTTGTCAGTGGCCCTACAGCCCTGGTGGCGGTGAGGTGAGGGGGCTGCCTCCCACAGCCTGACCCCCTCGGTCCTGGGTGCGCTGGCTGCTGGTCTGGGGTGAAGGCAGCAAAGGGGCCCCCACTGTGCGGCCCCAGCCAGGGCTGGGCTCAGACGGGGCAGCCAGCGAGCTGGACGCGGGGCCCCTTTGCCCCTGTGGAAAGGGTCTGGGAGCCTTCGCTGAGCCCAGCTGGCCTGACCCCTCCTGTGTGGCAACTGGTGCAGGGGTGTGAATTGGGGCCAGGCCGAGCAGGACACGTTTCCCTGCCACCTTGCGCTGGGGTAGGTGTCCTTGCTCGGCAATGGAGAGGATGCGGGTGGTAACTAGACCCAACATGCTTCTTCCTGAGGAGTGGGGTTGGAGGCTTGACCCCCCCCAAGCGCTGACCACGCTGTGCCCTCTCCTCCGTAGGACCTGTGGCTGACCGTGAAGCTGCTGACGGGTGAGGTGCACATGGTGGATGTCACCAGCACCATGACTGTCTCAGATTTCAAAGCCCGGATTGCCAAGGTGACGGGGGTGCCCATCTATCAGCAGAAACTGGCTTCCCAGAACGGGGCCTATGTGGAGCTGCGCGATAACTCCCGGCTCTCCGACTACCAGCTCAAGCCTGGGGACGTCGTCCTGCTGATGGTCAAGAAAGAAGAGCCCATCGCTATCTTTGTGAAGAACGACAAGGGCAGGACCAACACCTACACTGTCCTGCCCTCCGACAGGGTCACCCAGTTCAAAGAGCGGGTGCAGCAGCAGGAGAACATCCAAGCGGAGCAATTCTGGCTCAGCTTTGAGGGGAAGCCTTTGGAGGACGGCCGCAGGCTGGGAGACTACAACATTGCCCCCCATTGCACCATCTTCCTGCACCTGCGTCTGCGTGGGGGCTGAGCCCTGGCCCCCAGCCGAGCACAGCATTGACCGGCTTTCCTGTCGTCCCCGCTCCTCTCCTCTGTTCCTAGATAGACTTCGTACCCCATGCTTGGGCTTCTCGTACGTGTTGCGACCAACCCCGGCACCGGCTGAGGTGGGGAGCAATGAGGAAACTGCGAGACAGTCTCCGGGACAGTGTGCCGGGTCGCTCCATCAGTACAGCCTTGACCCCTCCTCATCCATTGCCCGTGGCAATGACGTGCCAGAGATGCACGGTCCTGATGTGCCCAGCTGTGTCCTGGAGCCCTGGGCTGACCCGGGGCCAGACTCCTTGCAACATGGTGGAGCTCTGTCCTGTGGACGCCTTGCCCAGTTAGCTCCGAAAGGAAAATGAGAACCCGCCACGTCAGTTTAGCCTCTCTTTGTCATGCGTTGTGTTTAGCAAGTTGTTTTTTTTCCTACAGATGTGCGTACGATTCCCTGGGCATCCTATGGGCAGGGGGTACAGATTCAGCGGGCACTGGCCCTACATCGAAAAGAGCTCTGCCCCAGGCTTTTGTCACCAATTCAATTCGTAATTGTGTGCAGTGGCTTCCTGTGATGTCACACTGGGGAGGGGCTTGCATGACTAATTACATAGGGGTGGGGCTAACGCCATAATAGTCATTAGCAGAAAGGAAACGGCCTGAGAAGTCGCTGGTGCTGGCCGTGAGGATTTTGGTTGCGTTTGTGACATGATAGTATTTGAAATTTCTGAACTGTGATTGGTGGACTCTATCTCTTTTTGTGGTCCCCACCGCTCAGCACTTTTTAATGTAAATATATGATAATGAGGCTCGAAGAAGGTGAATAAACAGGTTGCCTCAAATCCTGGCCTGCTCTTGAATGCCTTATTTTCTCTGCTGATTCTTATCCATGATGGTGTAATCCCTTCCAGGTGGTACACCCTGTGCCAAGATCCTAACCTGGCCACCAAACACTGTAAACACCCTCCAAAGCAAGCAGGAAACCCCCTGTCCAACCAACCATGCTGGCCTTTGGGTGGGAAAGAAGGGAATGGATAAAATTCAGCCTCATGTTACGTCACTTGAAAAAAATCCCAGAGATTTCTAGAGTTTCCAGCTTTGGCTGGACGTGTTCCTGGAGGTTTCAGCCATGACATTTGCTTTCATTCCTGGAGGGGTGATGCCCTGTCCAGATAGCTCTGTGACGTGGGCTGGCTCAGAGTTCGAACCCACCCTAGCCCCATGCTCCTGATGCAAAAACTAGCTTCTAAGTCGCTGGCATCAAGCACAGTCCTCTGGCTCACACTTTTGCGTGCCACCATCCATGCAGCCTGGCCTCCCAGCTAGCCCCGTGGAGCTGGAGTGGGGGGCACTGACAACGTGACCTGTGCTGAATGGGGCACAGGCCGGAGAACTCCTCCTTGCCTGCCAGCTCCTGTTGTGGCTGCCACAATATGCCAACCTGGGTCTGGGGGGGTGGCTGCTTACCCCCCATCCTGGTCTCTGAGACAGCCATGCAGCCCAGAGCCGCTGAGAACAGGAGTCAGGATCTCCTAAGCAGTGGGAAATCCCTGGGTCGGGAAAGTTAGAGGAAGTGGGAGATCCCCATGGGAGGTGGAAGAACCCGATTCGCATCAGAGAGGAGGGATGGGTGGAAATTCCCCACGAGGAGAGAGGTGAGGAAATCCCCTGTGGGGCGGAGACGTGTGGGGTGTTGAGCAGCCCATTTCTGGAGGGGCCATGGTGGCAGAAATGGGGATTTTGCCCCTGCCACAGAATGACTGGACGGACCCACGCTCTAGGCCAGCAAACGCTTGATGGCTGGGGCCATCTCTCTGCTGGCAGGCAGGGCTGAGCGGCGTGAGCAATGTGAGCGTGGGAGGCCCCCTGAGAGTCCTGCCATGCTCCTTCCAAGCGGCAGCTTATGTTTCCCCTTGAAAAGGCTTTGTCAGCCGTGAGTGAGGGGGTGACCCAGCTAGAGCAACCCTTTCCCGGCTCATCCTCACGCACCTGCAGAGCTCACTTTTGGGGAGCGAGTGAGAGGCGCTGCAGAGGGCCAGCGCCCTGGCACCAGGCCTGGACTTACCGCTCGGCTCATTAACCTTTTTTAAATATTTCCCTTGCCTGAGTGGTTTTGGTGCTCTTGCAGGCTGGGGGCTGCTGGAGCAGCTTGTGTGTGAATAGCCACAAGGGGGCATCGACGCTGCAGAGACGGGCAACTGCGGGCACGCCAGGGATTCCTGGTCCAGCAGCCTGGTGTGGAGCGAAGGATGCCCAGTGCGCACGGTGCCCTCGTCACGGAGAGGCTGGGCACGGGCGATGCTGCAGGGAGAGCGAGGAGGGCCCCGTGTAAACCAGTGTCGCTGCATCCTCAGAGAAGGGGGCAGCGGTGGCGACCCCAGCGCAAGCCAGCCCCGCTAGGCAGAGGGGGGGCTGCTGTTGCAGGAGCCCCCCAGCACAGGCAGAGGGCAGAGATCCCACTCTCACCCTAGAGACGGCCCTGCGGATGGAGGCGCCCTCGGCGAGGCGGCCCTGGGCTGCGGGCTGCTGGCGTTACTTCTGGGAGTTCTGGAGCTACGAAACCCCCAAGGTGATCGTGGTGAAGAACCGCAGCCTCGGGCTCCTGTACCGAGGGGTGCAGCTGCTGATCCTGCTCTACTTCACCTGGTAGGGCCCCGGCTGAGCTGGCGTGTGGGGGGGAGCTGGGGGCATGCGGAGGACGGCCAGCCACAGCGCCTAGACAGAGCGCTCGGGGGGAGACTGGGGGCTGAATACGCAACTGGTGGAAAGAAACCAGCTGCCGTGCCTTGAATGGAGCCAGTCACTGATTTACACCAAAGGAGGAGCTGGCCCAAGGGTTGCAGTTTAAGCCTTTCCTGCACTGCCGAGGCGCCAGTGCACCTCCGAGACCGAGGAACAGGCAGGATGTGGTAGACGTAGCAGGGACGGGATGCCACATGCTGCCCACCCCAATGCCGCATGTGTCCTGCTGGCTCCAGCCTGGCACTGGGAGGGCCAGGGTGCTGCACTCATATGTGCTGGAGAAACTAGGGTTTCTGCACCCCAAATACATGGTTTTCTCTTGTCAGCATCCTGTTATAAAATCTGCTCCAGCATCCTGCCTGCAGAGGTACTTTGTGAGCAGCTGATCAGTCCAACCACAGAAAAAATTTGGGGTGTGTGGCGTGTTTGATTCCACACAGAACAGACAAAGGGCAGGAGGGGCTGGGTGGCAGCATGTTGCTGCCCCCTCCTCGTTCTTTGTGTCTCAGGCCTTTTCACTGGGGTTAATTCTTGCCCCGTTTCTCACCTCCCCTTTCCTACTCCAGCAGGCCGAGAGCTGATGAATAAAAGGCAATTATGGTTGGCAGGAAATTTTTTTTTTTAATTTTCCATTTGAATGTTTTGTTTTCTTTCTCCCACCGCAAAAACCAAACCAAACCCTTTTTTATTTTTCATAAAAACCCTTTGATGAGAAATGGTTAGTTTTCAATTGTCACCTGAGGTAAGAAAAGACTCAGTCTGGGGTCAAAAATGTCACCTTTTGAAAAATCAAGAATGGAACATTTTTAACAAAAAGCAAAGCTTTTTCACTCCCCAAGCCTCTCCAGAAATTTTACTTCAGCTAAAACTGTTATTGTTATTTTTTTGCCACAAAAATATGGCCTGACACCAGTAAAAATGTAGGGAAATGTGCACCCTCAGTCTCCCTGGGATTTGTTTTTTTTCCTCCTTTTTACAGCCCTCATTCTTGTCCTTTGCTCTGCTATGCCTCTCACACTCCATTGCCCCCTTAATCTCCTTTTTCTAGTTTGCTTAATACTAGTTTTCACCTCTTCTCCTTGTCAGCTGCCTATGTTAGTGGTTTTAAACCAGTGTGTGCCCTCGGCACATTGGCGAGCTGTGAGAACTGTCCAAGTGTGCCATGAAATTTTGTACAAAGATAATGAAAATCAGTGTAAACCAAACATTGTTTCATCTTAAATGATGTTCTAGCCAACCACAACTGGAACTCATAAAACTCATGAAGATTAACCATCCAGTGAAAAGCGAGGGATTGGTCTTTCGATTCTAAAACGGGAAGACTCTAAATGTAGGTGGCCAAAGGTTAAAATTGAGATGACGTATAGTTGTTTCTGGCGGATTTGAAACATTAATGCATTTGATCCTTTTTTAGCTTGTTGCGTGCACTGTGTTGCAAACCTTTCCAGTAAGACTGTAACCATAGTAAAGGTGAATTTATGAGCGATCAGTTCATCCGGAAAAAGTGGGTGCGCCATAGAATTTTTTTGTCGCTTTGAGGTGTGTCGTGTTCCTGAAAAGATTGGGAACCACTGATCAGTGCCATGGTCTCTGTCTTTCCTCTTCCTTGACGGTTTCTTTTCCTCTCGCTTTGTTAGCCTATTCCCCCCTCTCTCGCTCCCTATTCCACTCTCTATATTCTGTCCACCGGCACGGGCCTTCCCATAAAAAGTTCTTCCATCCTTCCCCATGCCCAATTGCCGTCCCCATGTCACTAGTGCACACGCACACATATGCTGGTGCAAGAGATCTCCCAGTAGGGCAATCACACACGCCGCCTTGCTGATCTGGCAACGATTTACTCCAGGTGCTCAGTCTACAGCTAGTGCAGCGCTCGGCTGTCGGCTCCCCAGCGCAAAGCACAATGGGGCATTTGTGGCAAGGGACCAGAACAGAGACTCGTTTGCCATCTCCCCGAGAGTGGCCACCGAGTGACTGTTAGATGGGAACAAACTGTGAACCCCAACGGAGCCGAGCAGGATTCACGCTAGTGACCTGCAGGTGAAAGGTTTGTTTCGCAGCGCCTGGACCATCCCAGCTCACCGCACAGAAAACTACTGATTGCCACCCCGGGGCCAAGACACACATGCTCCCCAGTATGTGAGAAATGTTGGGTAGCGGGAGTCCCGGATTCTGTTCTGGGATTTAGTGCCACTTTTCTCAGTTGCTTCCATATGGTCCCTTCAAGGCCCAGGTGGGTCAAACAGCTGTTCACAGCCAAAGGCTGTGGCAGGGTCTCCGAAAATCCAGTTAATGGGGGACGGTTTCCAATGTGAATCACTCTGCCTTTGCTAGCTCCCGGAAGAGCTGTGGGAGCCCACACTTCTCTCTCCAGCATAGGATACAATCATTTCTACAAGGCCTGGCCTCAGAGATCCTGCGGTGGGCCCCCTTTTTCATGGCAAGACCTCTCCCATGTAGGGGGATCCAGCCTGGCCCCTGTGTGGGGCAGGTGGCCGGGCAGAGTGATGACGATTCATGATGCCCACAGAAAGGACCACCCCTAAGGCCTGTGGTTTCCAGCTCAGGCAAGCGTTCATTGCATCTGTATGGCCCTGTGCAAAAGGTGAGTTGTTCCCCAGCCTTACGGAGAGCTGGGTTGTGTCCTTATCCACCGTGACGTTGCCCAGCCTTTCCCTTGCGGGAGCTGTAAACCATGCCCACGTGCAGTGCCGGAGGGCTGGTTAGTCACGTGCCTCATCAAACGTGCAGGGCAGTTCGGGAAAGCGCTACCGTCCCTGGCTCGCAGCCAGGCTCCTGGCCTAGTTTGGAGGGCCCTGGTGTGGGGATGGTGTCAGCAAAGACCACGGATTTCAGGCACACCGAGACAGAAGCGCCCGAGTGGGTCTGTGTGCAGGCTCCCTCAGACCTGCTCCCCGGCGTCCCCAACTTCTCCGTCTCCTGGCTTCTCTGCCCCCCCAAACATGCTTGCTCCCCATAGACCAGCCCCCCAATAGCTTTTCCTGCTCCCCTTTCTACGCCGGTTCTCTAACCCCCTTCCCCTCTAGCCTTCTATCTCCCTGCCTGGTGCTCCTGAGCCCCCTAGCCCCTTGATGCGGGTTGGGAAGTGGGGCTAGCCCCAGGAGCTTCCTGGCACCAGCAGGATATGGGGAGGGGGGTGTAGCATGTTGCAGGGGAGGGGGAGAAGCCCCTGAATGTTGGATCCCCCCGGCTGCCAGGGGCAGTGCTGGGATCCGGATCCCAGGCGGAGGGAGGGGTCCCTGATGGCTCTGCCCCCACCAGGTACGTGTTGATCATCCAGAAGGGCTACCAGGAGCGCGAGGTGGGCCCGGAGAGCTCTGTCTTCACCAAGGTCAAGGGCGTAGCCCGCTCGCAGAGCAAGGTCTGGGACGTGGAGGAGTATGTCAAACCTGCCGAGGTGAGGCCGTGCCACCGCTGCCAAGGCTGGGAGATGAGTGGAGGGGCTGGGCACTGCCCTCCCACCACCTTGCCCTTCCCACCCCATTGAGGCTATACTAGCTCCTGCCCCAAAACAGGTGACCAGAGCCCCTAGATGGGCAGGGCAGGGTGGCTAACGTTGGTTGTCCCAGTGCTAGGGTTGCCCGTGGCATGGCACGCCCTTCCCCGGAGCCCCATTGCACCCCATGGTTCCTGCTCAATGGTGCAGGGAGCCAGGCCCAGCACCGAGCACCCATTCCTACAACTCACGCCCCCCCCCACACTAATTGCACCCCCGGCAGGCTGACGGGGCTGTTAACCAGCTGCCTGGCCCCATTTCTGTGGCGAGAAGGGGCTGCAGTGGGTGGGCTCCCAGACGGGAGTGGGGCAGCTCACCCGTGGCTTCAGGCAGAGTTGTCCGGTTTCCTGAGGTGACCCGGAAGCTGAGCCTGGCCCGTGCAGGCTGCTGGTGGCCCAGGGATGGAGGTTGTACCCTCGACCATGCATGAGGGGAGCTGCCAGCTTGGTCTGACCCCCCAGCTTTCTCTGGGGCTAATGCACCATGGGTGGAGCGCATCATCCGCTGCCATCTTGAAGATGCAGGATCTGCCCTGTGGTCTGCAGAGCTGCGCCAGGTCCTGGGCAGGACCAGGGTGATACCTGTGCATGCGTTGACTTGTCCTGTCCTGCTGGGAGCATGAGATGTGCCCCTTGCAAACATGATCTTGGGGTGACATGCCAGAACTCAATTCTCAGCAAGAAGCCACCCCACCTGACTGTTGCCCCACTCCTGGCCTTTGTACCCACACTGCCTCACGGGGGTGTCAGGTTGGCCTCCTACCCACATCCTCGCGGCCCTGGGGATGGTGATGGGTCCTGGAGGGAAATCGGCTTGACGCAAGGCAGGTGAGGAGATGGGCCCGGGTCACTGGGTAGATTCCCACCAGCCCTGTGATCGCTCATTCATTCCACATCCACCGGGGAGGGCTGGTGGGGAGCCCAGGCTGGGGAGGTCCATGGGAAACGTGGCGTCTTTCTCCCTCTCTCCCCGTGGACTTTGCAGGGTGGCAGCGTTTTCAGCGTCATCACCCGGGTGGAAGTCACCCCTACCCAGAAGTTGGCCACCTGCCCTGAGGTAAGCCAGGAGGTGTGTGGGGCTGGCAGGAGAGAAATGAAGCAGAGGAAGCAGGTTGGGATGGAGGAAGGGGGAGTGCCTGGCGCTGCGGGTGGACTACTGCCTGCCCGGCTGTCGGGCTGCGTGTGCCCACAGACACCAGGTCCGGAGAGGAAGCGATGCCAGGAGCCGAGGGGGCACAAGTGAGATCTTGGCCTCTCTGGCTCCCTCTGCCCAGACGTCCTGCTTGGCTCGCACCCCATCTCCACACCCCCAGGTCTGGGGTGATCTGCCTCAGTGCCCCATGTGCGCAGGGGGCAGAGGTCACTGACCCTGCCAGGCTGCCCTAGGTGAGGTGGTTGCCGGCTGCAGGGATGGCAGAGGTGGGGAGGGTGCTGGCTGGGGGCACTGGCTAGGTTCAATCCCCCGTCCCCCAGCTCTGACACCTTTGTAGGGCGCTGGGGGCCACACGACCCCCCCCCCCACCAGTGATTCGTGCCGGTTGGTTTCTGCCCCACAGAGCCCAGACGTGCCTAACGCCACCTGCGGCTCCGACAGCGACTGTGTGGCCGGGGAGATGGACGTGCTGGGGAGCGGTGAGTGTTGGTAGTGGGGGCACTGCCCCGGGCCAGCCGGAGACTGGCATGCAGCTGCCCTCACTCCATCTGTCTGTCTGTCACCACAGGGGAGAGGACGGGGCGCTGTGTCCCCTACTACAACGGGCCGGGGAAGACCTGCGAGGTCTTGGCTTGGTGTCCAGTGGAAAACGGACGAACGGTCAGGTAGAGAGAGGTGCAGAGGGATATTTACTGTCCTGGGCCTCAGGAGGAGATGGGAGGCCATCAACTTCTCACCCCAATGCCTGGGTCCACTCGGACACTGGGGACCCCCCAGAGGGAGATGGAGCTGGGCAGGGAGGGGGCTGCCGTACCTGGGGGGAGGCAGCGGTGGGTTAACATGGGGAAAGCGGGGTGCTGGCAGTGGGGGACACTCAGCACCCTCATGGTGGAAAAGGGACCCTCCTGTGCTTTGGGGTGATGGGGTCCCTGTTGGGGGTGAGGGGCTGTCTCCTGTGGGGGTGGGGAGGCCGATGCCCTGGGGGCAGGGGAGGAGGCAGCACTGGTCCAGTGTGGGGGGCCTGATGCTTGTTTCTGCCCCGGCCAGCGAGTCCCTGGGGAAGATGGCAGCACAGTTCACCATCCTGATCAAGAACACCATCCGTTTCCCTCGCTTCAGGTTCTCCAAGTATGGCCCCCCACAGCGTCCCATCAGCTGCCCCTTGGGGGAGGGACAGCGGGCCGTGCCATTCACTAACAGCTGGCACGGGGAGGCAGAGGGAGCGCAAGCGTAAGGGGGGGCATGTAGCCCTAGTGCTGGGCTGGAGGGTGTAGCTGTGGGGCTCGGCTAGCTGGCTGAACGATGCCTATTTGTCCATGGTGGCCACTGCGGTCCTGCCCCTGGGAAAGAGGCCAGGCACGGCCAGGGGACTCTAGAAATTAGGGTAAAACAGGTGTGTACAAGTGTGTCTATGCACCTGCACGGGGGCATGTGCACGGCTGGTGTTTGCGCTTGCATGGGGACAGGTGGGCTTGGCTGATGTAAATTGGGGATGGGGGGGGAATACTCAGTGGCTCGCTGTGTGTCTCCCCAGGGGGAATGTGAAGAGCGATAACGGCTCCCTGAAAGGCTGCACCTTCAATGAGAGCACGGACCTGTACTGCCCCATCTTCCGCCTGGGCTCCATCGTGGAGCGGGCCGGAGAGAACTTCACTGCACTGGCGGAGACGGTAAGATGGGATGGGGTGGGTGTCAGGGTCGGCCCCTCACCCAGAGCCAGGGGACAGGCTGCGGCCAGGGTGGCCACAGTGGGGACCATCGTCATGCTGGGCTTTCGCAGGCTCTTGGCTCTTCCCAGGGGGTCGGCTCCGGCAGGCCCAGCCTGCTGCTGATATTGCCTCTTGCACGCTAAGTGTTCAGTGAAAGGGGCTCTCATGCAGGTGCCATGGCTGAGAGTGCCTGGTACACCAGCAGGCTGTGGTAAAGGAGTATGGACAGCTTGGGCGTGCAGTCAGCTCTGTGCTGAGCCCAGCATGCTTCACTCAAGCCAGGTGAACACCCCATGCTTGACACTGCCCAGATGCCTTCAGTGGCTGCAGGGGACCTGGCAGGTGATGCGTTCTGGCCTTGGCCATTCTCTGCTGCTCCCTGGAGTCCTGCGCCATGAAGGCATCTCCTGTTGGGGGCATCCCTAGCTGGGTAGAAGTCATCTGCAGGGTCCCCAATGATGCCAGACCCACACACTTTCTGATCCCCCTCCACCTGGGCCTGGAAGTCTAGCTTCTTGGCTTGCCCCCCGGTGCAAACTAGTCTGCTGGGCACTGTGCTGGGCTAGGCTGGTGGGCAGCTCCCAGGTAGACTCAGCAGAGCAAGTGGGTGGGACAGTTTCTGTGCAGTCAGCCGGGACGGGAGGGCAGCTCTGAGAAACAGAGGAGTCAGGCCGGGTGGAGGGGTCTGGGCTGGAAATCAGAGCACTGGGGGGGGTCCTGCTAGTGTGGTCCTTATCCTGCCCTTCCCTCTGTCTCCTGCAGGGTGGCGTTCTTGGGGTGATCATCAACTGGAACTGTAACCTGGACCTGCCCAGCTCTGCCTGCAACCCCCGCTATTCCTTCCGCCGGCTAGACCCCAAAGGGATTCAGGCTTCTTCTGGCTACAACTACAGGTGACCTGTCCTGGCTCCTGTGGGGCCATAACCCCCCGTGACCACCATGCTCTTGGGACCTGGCCACTCTGCTCGCATGGCCCCCTCATGCCAGCTCTCTCCTGGACAGGTTTGCCAAATATTACAACTGCAACGGGACAACCACACGGAGCCTGATCAAGGCTTACGGCATCCGAATCAACGTGATTGTGCATGGCCAGGTGGGAAAAGAAACCTGCCTGGTACCCCTCCCTGCACCGGGCCTGGCACCACAGGGACCCTGCCTGGCACCTGTCCCTGCACCGGGCCTGGCACTGTAGGGCCCCTGGGATGCCAGGCCAGGTCGCATTTCTGCCAATCGCAAGCTCCAGGAACGGGTGGCAGGTGCTGAGGAGCCCGTGGGTGCGGTGCTGACAGCTCTCTTTTGCTGCCTAGGCAGGAAAGTTCAGCCTCATCCCCACCATCATTAACCTGGCGGCAGCGCTGACCTCTGTGGGCGTGGTGAGTACTCGCCCGCTGTGCTTGGGGCGCTTGGCCCTGGCTCCTCCGGGCACTGACCCTGCTCTCCACTCCCCAGGGCTCCTTCCTTTGCGACTGGATCTTACTGACCTTCATGAACAAGAATGAAGCGTACAGCTCCCGCAAATTCGATCAGGTACGGGTATGGCCCTTCGGCTCTGCCCTGCTTCACCCAGGGCTCGCCCGTCCCTGGGCCAGGGGAGCTACCTGCATACCGCGGAGCATGGTGGCTTGCCACATCACTTCAAGAGATCCAGCACCCTGCTCTCACCATTAGACCCTGCTGCTAGGGTGTGACCGGGAAGCTCTAGGCAGCTGGTGTAGATGTCCACAAGGGCAGTGGTGGTGGCGTACCCACTGAGGGAGACCCGAGGGCACCTCCCCACAAGCCCCAATTATCGGGTTGGGGTTAATCCCGTGTGTGGAGGCACAGGAGTGGCAGCGGCCCGAGACCTGGCAGCGATGGCCGGTGCCCACGCACTGCCCCTTGCACCGGAGCCACTGTTACATGGTGTGTTGCTGACCAACACAGATGCAGCTGCTTGGCACCTCGAGAGCCAGGGCCAGCAGACTGGGCTGGATGTGCCAGTGCGGGAGCACAGGGTTGAGTGTCCCCAGTAGGCACTGGGACCAGCAAACCCCCCCCCAAGTGGCTCTCCGCAATCTGTGCCATGGGGTGGGACCATGTTGCGAGGCCAGGCACTGACCATCCCATCTCTCCTCTGTCTGGCCAGGTGTCTAAGTGTGCTGATGGGACCCCAGCACCAGGCTTCAGTGGCAACATCTGCCCCACCGAGGCCGACTCGCCAGCCAAGCCAGGGGTCCCAGCCAGCTCGGAGCTGCCTCCACAGTCCACCTGCTGCTGTGGCTGGACTGGAGAGGAGGGAGCCCCGGGTGACGACACCTCCAGCCAACAGGCGAGCTGTGTGGGCCCACCCTCCACTGAGGGGGGCTACCCCCAGGCCACAGGAGGGGCAAGGGCCAGGCGACCCCGCCAGCCTGGTCTAGACTTCACCCCACAGGTAGCAGAACTCCTGGAGATCCGCAGCGCCAGCCCAGCCAGGCACCCAGCACTAGGTTGAATGGCCCCTCGTGCTCCCCAAACCCTAGCCAGGCCCCGAGGCAGGACCAGCTCCCAGGGGGCAGCAGTGCCAGGCAACCCTCCACTGGGGCAGCATGTGAATGCTGAGAGAGGCCAGGCCCAAATGATACCAGTCGCACATGCTGGATCCTGCTCTTCCGGCAGAGGCCTCATGTGCAGCGAATGTGCCCAGCGGGCTGCGGCAGGTGCCAGTTTGGTATCACAAACCCGGCCCTAGAGAGGCTGGTGTGTGCCGGCCACGGCATCACCCCTTTCTGGCTACTGTGCCCTCCTTGCCCAGCTCCGGGCTCCCCTTCCTCCACTGAGGCTCCCCACATTGCCCCAGCTGTCCTAGAGCCTGCTTGCCCCAGGGGCCTGAAGCTGCAAAACCATCTGCCTGGTAGCATGCTCCCTCGGCCACTCCTGACCGCGGCCAAGGCACTTCTCCCGGGCTAGTGCCTCCTAGTGTATGCACCACTCACTCTTCAGGCTGGCTTTGAGCAGTGCCAGTGGTGACCAGCGCTGCTCGTCCACTGGCTTTCATTAGGTTTCAGAGGTAACACACCATTGCAATGAGCAGGGCACTTCACCCCCACACAGAGCTGCTGTTTTGGGCTCTTGGCAGACTCAGGCAGATCCCAGGGCATCAGTGACGCTTGGGTTGTGTGATGAAGGTTTTTCTTCACAATCAGAAGGGTGAGACATTTACTTTTAATGCTGACATTTTGGGCTCCCAGCTTGTGACACTTCATTGGTTCAGGCAGTGCTGAGTCCCTGTTCTGTGGAAAGATGCTTAGGGTGAACGCCCATGGCCAGAAGCTAGCTGCTGCTGAAAATCTGGGCCTGAGACTGTAGTTGGGTCACAAAAACGTGGATAAATGCCCAATTCCGCCCCCCCCCCCCCCCCCCCCCCCGGGCCCACTCAGAGCACTCACTTTGGGCCATGAGTGGTCCCACCGTCCCTATGGGTGTGTTCACACAGCAGTCTTATTTCAAAACAACAGAGACTGTTTTTGAAATAAGAAAGGCCACATTCACACGATGCGCCATTGTTTCAAAACAACAGGAACCTGTTGTTTTGAAACAAGCGTGTTGTTTCGAAACAAGTTAAACCCCATTTGGGTGCGAAACAACCTTGTTTTGAAACACTTGTTTCGAAACAACTCAGCTATGTCTACACGGGGAGTGCTTGTTTCGAAACAACACGTTTCGAAACAAGCTGTTTCGAAATAATATGTTATTTCGAAACAACTTATTTCGCTGGACAAAAACCATGTCCGCGAAATAAGGGAGTGAAATAGCAGGTCCACA
>ML682206.1:3391381-3459081 GCA_007922195.1 Podocnemis expansa | reverse complement strand
TTGTTTCGAAATAACCCTGTGCGTGTGAACACAGCCTGTGAAGACAGCCATTGTTTCGAAACAATGCTGGCCGAACTTGTTGTTTCGAAACAACGGTGACGCATTGCGAAATAACTGTTGTCTGAACTTGCTATTTTTGCTTTGAGCCTTTTTCCTCAATTCGAATTAAGAAACTGTTAATTCGAATTAACTTATTCCGAAACAAGGCGGTATTTCGAAACAACGTTTATCAAAATAACCCCCTGTGCGTGAACATAGCCTATGTGGCCAGGAGCCAGGCCCCCCCCACATGGAAACCAGGAGGGCTGTGCTGTGGTAGCCCAGCCCTGCCAGCCATTTGTGCCTCTGCAACACTGCTAGGGCATGCGGTGGGCTGGCATCCTGGCTTTGCAGGGCGGGGTTGGACAGGGGCGATGGTGACAACCAAGTGCAGGGTGTTGGCTCATTGGCGGTGTCCAAGCCGGTGGGAGGAAAGGACTGCCCCCCCACCCTGATGTCTGTCCCAGCACACTGAGAAATAATGATGCTGGGCCCATCGCCAGTGGGCCTGCAGACACAGGATCGAATGATGTGATGCCACATGAGATGGCTGGAAGTGGCTAGGCCAGGGCTGTTTGGCGACCATCAGCTGGTGATGAGGAAGCCATGTGAGGCTTGGCAGGCTCCTGGTGCTGAGGTGCCTGGCCAGCTGCCTGCCCTGCCTTTGCGGGGCCCGCTGAGGTGTCCCATTATCCTATCGCTGGTCGTCATGGCCTTGTACCTGGGGAAAGAGCCAGCCCTGCAGGCACATACCTGCCATAGCCTCATGTGATCCTTGCTGGCCGACTACACCAGGGGACCCTCTTACCCAAGCCATGTGCCCAATGCCCAACCAAGCGTGTGACACAGCAAAGAGCACTGGCTGCAGGGCAATATGTTGCCATTAGATGGACTGGAGCCGAGGCCCGGGAACTGGCATACGACATGGGAATGGGGTGGCACAGCTGGGTGTGGAGGGAGGCGGTTCCTGGTGCCCAACAGTGGGTGATGGATGGAGCGGGCAGGGGGTAGGCGTTATGGATGTTCATGCACCCTATGCCACGACAGAGTCAGTGGACGTACACGTAGCTGCCTGGCTTGGGCTCTTCCAGTGAGAGGTGCCAGCCAGGATGGTGCAGCCCCATGTGGCTGCCTCCGGAGCATGGGCGGTGGGCAGAAGTCACATGACCCACATTTTGGTTGCCCGGGGGGTTAGGCTGGCAGCATGGTGATCTCAGGGCCTGGGGAGCAGGCTGTGGGGACGGCCAGTGGGCTCTCATTGCATCACCTGGGCCCCGCTGCTAACCTGAGCTCAGCCCTGCCTGGAAAGGTGCTGCAGGTGCACGCAGGAAGCCTTGCGTCAAGGCCATGCGCCACCCAGCACAGGAAGATGCTGCCCACCCCAGGTTAAGCAAATAGGAAAAACCACCAGAGCAACTCAGCTGCCTGAGACGCTGCCTGACACCTGGACAGCCGAGTCGGGGCCCTGTCTTGTGGCTCTCCGCCTCATGGCCCCCACAAGCCCACTGCAGCTGCACCTCTTTTAGCTTTGCAGCCCCAACCCCCTTCCTCGACCCAGTGCTGCTAAGTGCCTGGCCAGTGCGCTAAGTCAATTAGAAGGAGGGAATCGGAGGTAATTGGATCGAGGAGGCAGATGGTTCAAAGCATAATCACATTTTTCTGGCTCTTCTGTTCCTGCGGCAAATCCCAGCCCATTAGTAGCTTCCCAGTGTGACCGTGGGCTCCAGCCCTGCCCAGAGACCACATGGGCCAGGGCAACCAGTAGCCAGGGCTGGAGCTGGGCTGCCTGGCATGACGGGGCCCGTTGCAGGAGAGGCCTACAGCAAGGAGTGGGATGGGACCATTCTCAAGCGCCTGCCCGGCGCCTAGGCCAGGGCAGTCCCTGAACTGGTTGGTGATGGGGCTGGAAAGTGGACTGCTGAGGTCTTGCTAAGGGGATCCAGGACTCAGCCAAGGAGCCTGAGATGGGGGAACAAGGCAAGGTGGCAGGGGCTTTGCCAGCATGTGCCAGAGTCAGTTCAGAGATGCTTCACACCCCATGAGTCAGATCTCTGGGCTCACGAGACGTAGGAGCCTTTCTGGGGGTGGGCACTGCTCCAATCAAGCTCAGGGTGCACCTAAATGGCAGCTGAGGGTGTGATGCCCAGCCCAGGCAGATGCACAGTGGCTCTGCCGACTAGCAGGCTCCATCTAGCTGTGGGGCACAGCAGCATGGGCAGTGGCTGGCGCTGGCTGCCTGAGTGCAGAGCTGCGGGGTGGGCAAGGGATAGCTAGCCTGACCTCTCCTTTACACTGCTGAACCCACACAGTTAGTGTCTGGCTGCCCATGCCGGGAGTCGCTCACAGAGATTCTCCCCTGACTCCAGGAGCTGGGGCTTTAAGCGACATTCCCACTCTCACTGCCCTGGCGAGGGTTGCCAAAGCAGTTTGGAGCTGTTCTGAGAAATGGCATCACATGGCACGATGGCATTAATAGCTGGCTCACTGGACTCTCAAACTCATTGCAGAACCTTCACTTTGCCTTCAGAGGCAGTAAAGTGCATCAGATATCACATTATGTCACAGTTGCAGCGTAAATAAACCCGACTGCGAAAATTATCAGTTATGATACTTATTTTCCAGCAGCGAGCTGGGGCTGAGGTTCCTTTGGGCTCATGCATGTGTGTGCATATTAGTTCCTGCCATTATTTAAATATGCTGAAAAAATTAGTGTGATCTTAGGGAATGGCTGGTACAGCCAATGCCCCTCTGCTTAACCTCACTTGACAGGGAACATTTGCCGACACAAAAAGCACTCTGTGGTAAATTCAGTCAGGGGCTTCCCGCTTCTTGTCCCAGTAACAGCAGCACCATCTTTTTCACTTCACCTTTGGCGCTCTCACCGTCACCCAGCTCCGCTCGCTTTTTTGGAAAGCGGGAGGCAGTGGCAGAGGGGGCGTAGTTGAAGGAGGCACCAGGAACAGGCCCACCAGCTCAGCGATGGTGCACAGACTTTACAGCGGGACAGTGAGTGAAATCACCTATCCATGGCATTTTGAACACTGGCTGGCACGGTGGAGAAATGGGATGCAGCGTTCAATGGCTGGTTTCAGAAAACCTCAGGATATAAGGCTTTGGTTGCCTGCAGCATGTTCCTCCCAATTTATTTTGAATTCCTAGAGGGGTCGCAACCCCCTCCTGGACCCCGAAATTGCCTCTCTGGCTCACACAAGCCTGGCTACATCCCTGCTAATTGCACCACTCTCCTCCAGCCGCACCTGAGCTGTCTGCACCTCAGCCCTTGCGGAGGTGGGATGAGGGGGGCAGCACAGCAGACTCAATGTCCACTGGCAGAGTGGGGTCTGCCTCAGAAAGGGGTTAGGAGCGTAATAATGCACCCCCCCAACACACACCCCCAGCAGGCGGCTGCCAGAATCTGCTTCCCAGAAAGGGCAGCCGGCACCTCCCGCTAACTCAATTCCACGCCACAGGCACATTAGGGTCGAGTTTCTCTGCACCTTGCAGCTGGCTCCAGTTCCTTGCTGCCTACCAGAGGAGGGAAGGAGCTGAAGCTGTGCTGGCTCCCGGGCCTGTGGCTCCCCTTGGGTCAGAAGCAGCTTTTGGGTTAACAGCAGTGCCTGCCTAAGGCCTCAAGTAGAAGGGCCCCTTTACCTACTTCAAAAGCTGTGTCTGCTTCTCATCCTGCAGGATATGGGGGGCAGATGGGGCTGAGGTGATGGGGCAGTATTGGGCCCCTGGCAGGGTGCCAGGACCACAGGGGGGTTTGCTGTAGGAAGCTGGGGCACACGGGGGAGGGCATGGCCGAGGGGAGCCGAGGCTACTGGTGGGGATCCTGTAGCCAGCCCCAGATAGCTTAAGGCTGAGGCGGCATTGGACCCAAGCCCCAGCTGCTGTTAGGAGTGGGATTACGGGTGCAGAAACACCAGCCTCCAATAGCTGGTCTGGGATTTACGCAGAGCCCCAATGCCCCCTTCACTGGCTGCACGGCTGGACACTCTGTGCACATGCAGGGTAAGAGGAGCACAGCCCATGCACAGGAAGGGTCAGCACCAATAGGAGAGAAACCAATGCAGCCTGGTTTAACTCAAGAGAGCAATGGCCAGGGAAGAGAAACAGAACTGTGATTATCCTTTCTTAATAAAAAGCCCTGAACTGACCACGTCTCAGGACATGTTTTTGGAAAAAGCCCATTTTAACCCCAGCTGGTTAAAATACCAGACTGCGAGGAAATGTTCCATGATTCCATAATCGTTTCCAAAATTTCCCCCAACTCCGAGGCTTTCTGCAGCTCTGTAACTAGGCCTGCCTCATCCCAGGCCCCCACGTCAGGCTTGCCAGAGGGCTTTCGTTTGGGGGCAGGGGGAGGGATTAGCAAAACCAAGCCTCAGCAGAACAGAGGAAGTGAAGGGACTTGCAGAGAATGGACTCTGGTATCCAGGCCTGGGCAAAAAATGGGGTAATGACTTAGTGAGCAGGAAATGAAGGGTCCATGCAGGCTTTTTTCATAGCACAAAGCTGGGTGGAGCAGGGGGAAATGAGCCACAAATGGTCCAATACGCAGCTTCCCCGAGCAGAGCTAAAGTGAGTTGCCTAGGGAAGCTGGAGGCAGAGGCACAGTCCAGCTGCCGGAAGAGGAATGGACATAACTGGTTAGTCCCGTGCATTGGGGGGAGGCGCATAGAGACCTGGAGAGAGTAGCCCATCCGTCTCAGGCAAAGGAGGCTGAAAAGGCAGGGCAGCAGCTCCTCCTTGTGGCTGCGAGCTGGGAACATGGGTGGCCCTTACCTCCTGGTAGCAATCCCAGCTCTGCGGCCCACTCAGCCTCTGCAAAGAAATCAACATGCACTTGCACTGGCATGGAGCAGCCAGTCCCTGCTTGCAGGCTGGCCTCACATCTAACCTCCTGCTCGCTCACTCCAGGCTCCCAGGGAGCCAGCCCCAGGCCTGACAAGCCAGCACCCAACCCTGCAAGGCCAGTTTCTTAGACGAGGATCAAGTGGGAAAGATGCCCTCATCCAGCTTCGTGCACATGGCCAGGCTCAGCACCGACTGAAGACCAAATAGGCTAGTGGCAAGTTCTCACCTAGGGAGAAGTGATGTTGGAGACCTAGACAGGAACCATACAAAGCTTCCCCGTGTGCTAACAGCTGACCCTTGCACCCTGAGCCCTGCTCCCTTCACTGCCATGACTGCAGCTGCAACATTGTCAGCCACCATGAACCATAGCGGTCATGCAGGGCCGTAGCATTAGCCTCACATTGCAGGAGCTCTTCGATTTGAACTGGGCACCCATGGTGCTTGGTCCCGGGCTGCCACAGGAAGCCAAGACGAGGTCGGGGCAGATGGCAGGCTAAGCGGTCTAGAACTACCTGGCTCTAGAGTCAGGGCCCTGCGCTGGTGCTGAGGGCGTAGCTGCCACTGGGCAAATTCTGGCTAAAGAACAGTGGTGCAGAGCCAGATTCACTCCGCCCTGCCCAGCACAGGGGTGTAGAGGTGGCCATGGGGCAGGTGCATGACTCAAATATAGGCACCAAGGAGCCGGGGGGCACTGCTCCTGCAGCTGGGCCCAACAACAGCCACGTGGCATAGGGCCAGACGCACCCGTGACATGGAACCATGGTAGATTTTAAATACAGCCAGCAGCCCTAATGTCCCATTCCAAACCCATCCACTCCACCCTGGTCTCCCAGCGCTGTACTATTGTTTTTCCCTTCGGCTACATGGGCTGGTAGGTGAGGGTTAAAGCTGGCTCTGCCCCCTGGCTGGGAGAGGGGCTGGCCCAGGGGCTGGGTGGGGTGAGCTTTATTTCCTGTGTGTTCCTCTCCCCACCCACGGCCAAACGACCGGACAATAGTCATAGTAACTGTTTATTCACAGAATTATCTAAAATCCATAAAACCCATCAACTTGCAGTGTGGGGAGGGCAAGGAGCCCACGATTCCTACCCTCCACCAGGGAGGGGGCCTGAGCTCCCCTGGGAGAAGGGGCTGCCCCAGGCACTGGCTTCACCCCTGCTGCTCTGACACTGAAAGGCCTGCAGTCTGGCCATGCCAGGGGGGCTCCACCCTGTGGGGAAGGGCACTGCCCAGCTCTCTGGCTGCCCCATGGCATGGAGCGTGTTCCTCCTTCAAGCTGGCAGCACAGAAGGCCGGGGGCTGCTGCACAGGGCCCAGAAACACCCACGCTCCTGGGGACCTTGAGAGTGGCATGCACAAGGCAATGGTGGAAGGGGGCCGTCCTGTCGTCACCGGAGCTGTGGGTTCATCTGCAGCAACCAGTCGATGGTCTCCAGAAGGTGGGCCATGTCATAGTGCCGGGCGATGCTGCGGAAAACATTGATCTGCTCCACAAAGGTCTGTGGGAGCAGAGGGAGTGGGTGGTAAAGCTGAGCCAAGACGCAGTGGGAGGCCCCACACTGCAGCGCAGGTGGGGATCACCATGGGGTTGGCTCCTGGGAGTCCAACCAGCCAGAGGAGCAGCCTGGGGAAAGGGGAAATCTGTCAGGGGCAGCACTTACCTTGATCGGGACCATCAGGGTGAAGTCTCCAGCACAGCTGCAGTAGACGGGCATGTGTGTGTCCTTCACGCCTTTGCACTTCACGCACACCTGGCATGCAAGGAAGTTTTGCTGAGGTCTGGGCCACAACGTCGACTAGCTCTCGTATTGGGCCCAGCCCAGCCCAGCCAAAGGCCAATTGGACCCATGGTGCCCTGCAGAGGGGCAGGGCGTGTGTGTGAGCTAAGCTGATGCTAGGGTGGCAGCCAGAGGGCACCAGGATCCAATACTGTGGGCAAGGCTGCAAAGTCCCCTAGGCCTTGAAGGGCCACCTAACTCCCTCTGCCCCAGTGCCCAGGCTGGCCAAGCCAACCTCCCCTCCTCACCAGGTCCTGCAGCATGAAGGCCATCAGCTTCTTCTGCAGGGCTTCCACAAGAGCCATTTCGATGGAGCCACGGTCATACTCTGCCTGGCAGTTGGAGCACACCCAGCTGGGTGACACAGCACCATCCTAAGGGGCAGAGGCTGGGTGAGAGCGAGCAGGGCACTTGAGAGCCTCCCAAGGGCCGAACTCTGCCAAAGCCCCTCTCACAGAAGCTGTGGGGCAGTAGGGAAAAGCCGTGGGCCAGGAGGGAGCCTCCGCAGCAGCCTGGTACCTGGGAGGGGACAGGGTCTTTGCAGAGGTCCAGGTCCCGGCAGAAATTGCAGTTGCGGCAGATCACCTCGGAGAGCACGTAGGAGCGGCAGGGGTCCTGGAACTGGGCCTCATCGGAAAACTCACCCACGTCGACCAGGCGCAGCAGATCCCGTTTCAGCTTGTTCACCTGGTTGGTTATGTTGGCGTCCAGCGACAGCACCTGTCAGAGGGGAGAGCTATGTGGGTCACCTGCCAGGTGTGGGCATGTGCCCCTTTCACAGGGCCACAGAGGAGGGATAAAGTCTTGTGTGTGTGTGGGGGAATCCCAACTGGATCCATATCCCAGGTCCTCCCGCTTCCTGCAGAAGGTGAGCAGCATGGAAGTTTGCTTGGGGATTCGCAACCAGGCTGGATCCATGAACGGAAGCTTTGCTTTCCCGCCTGGGACAGCAGCAATGGCAAGAGTCCTGCTGACCCAGCGCTCTGCCACATAGCTCACCTTACAGACAGCTTTGATGAACTCCAGCGCCGGGTTGTTGAGCGGCAGGTAGGAGCCAGGCAGCACTGGGAATAGGTCTGAGGGCTCCGTGGCATGGCGGGAACCAGACACCTTCTTCTGGATCTTCTGGGTGATGGTGAAGAAACTCTGGGTGAGCTCGTTGGAGACGTAGTCCTGCGAGAAGGTGATCACACCTGGGGGTGGGGGAAAAGGTCCCTGAGCCAGGCTGCAGAGTGACAGGGCCAGCTCGCCTCCTGGCGCAGGGCAGTCTCCAGGCACCAGCCCCCTTACATGCAACCCCAGGACAAAGGGAAGAATTTAACCATCTACAGCAGGTTGGCACGGCACTCACCAGGCATGGCGCCCGTCTCGCCTGCAGCCTCTTGGGAGGCCTGGCTGCTGGATCTCCTCCTGATGGGAGTGCTCCCGGGGGCGCCGCGCTGCATCTCCTCCTTCATGCTGTGGTACACGGCCACGATGTAGGCTGGGAAGAGAGGCACGGGCAAGTCTCCAATCATGCTCCTGGCACAGTGCTCAGGACTGAGCCCTCCCCATGGGGCACAATTATACGTCCCAGCAGAATTTCTCCCTGGCTCCTCCGATCCCTCCCCAGGGCCTTTCTGTGCAATGCCTAGCACCGCAGGCTCCTGGTCTACATCTAGGGCTCGTGAGAATGGACAGAACGAAGGCCCCACTGAACACCAGGAGCAGCAAGTGGTGGAGAGGGGAGCCCCCCACGAGCTCTGCAGGGGTGCACTCACCCGACACGATCATGAGGAAATAGTTCTGGCAAGAGGCCGCCTGGGGCAGGTACTGAACGATGTTCCAGTTGTTTTCTAGCAAGTCCTCCACGCTAGCCTCCTCTGGCTCTTCCTCCTCCACCTCCTCTTCCTCACTGCCCTCTTCATCTGTCACTTGCGTTTTGCTGGTGTTCCTCTACAGCGAATGGCCAAATGCTGGACAATCACACACCTGATCCCTGGCCCCACATCACCTTCCTCGAGGACTAAAAGCACCCCACTCCTAGCAGCAGCAAACAATTCATTGCCCCCCATGCCCTGAAGTTCTGCCCCCATCTCCCATGTGCCCCCACCCTGGCTTACCTCCCCATACTGTATGCTAGCTGGCACTTTCCCCTTGATGCCCCCATAGTTAGCCGGGTCCATCCACAGCAAGAACTGCCAGCAGCGGGAGTAGGAGATGGTCAGGGAGTGGAAGATTTCCTTCGAGTGGATGCTGGATGGGAAGAGAGGCACTCAGCATGGAGCCCACAGCCCGCCCCAGCTCTGCCCTCTACACTTCATCTGTTCCCCCCAGGCCCCGAGAGAGGAGAGCAGTGTGAGCTGAGCACCGCACATGGGGGTGCCTCTCGAGCCAGCCAGTGCAGCCCCCTCCATCTCCTGAAAGGATGGGCTTGGCAACAGACACTTGGAGCATGGGGCACCATTTCTGGCTCCAGGCCCTGGATGAAGGAGCACTGTTGCTTCTCAGGCTCCAGGACAATAAGACTGCTGTGCTCCAAGCTTCCCCAGACCAAAGGCTGGGTGGAGCTCCTGCACCCTGCTGGCTTGGGTGGGTGCTGAGAGACAGTCATGCTGGGGTGCACAGGGCTAGGTGCCACTCGGGGCAACCCAACAGCCAGGGTTAGGGAGGAGGCAGAGTAGACGAGCTAGTGGGCACATCTGGTCTGAAGCCACTGATCTCTCACTCCACCCCACACGTTACAGCTAAAGGTGGTGGAGAGCAGGCTGGGCCCTGCTCTGGCAGAGGGGCTAAGCCCAGCACTGGAGGGATTCCCTCTGGGACCTCAGGGGCTACACAGGAACCCGCTGCACCTGTTGGTGATGTAGTCCACATAGGCCATTGCGTCCTCGATGCGTCGTTTCTTGGTGCACAGGATGATGCGGTTGAAGTTGGCATAAACCACCGAAGAGCCAAGACGTTTGAACTCGGCCACCAGCCTGTGGGGTGGGTGTGGAAAGGAGAGGAGCAAGTGAAGGGGGACTGCCTCCAGAGAGCCCCAGATCACATGCCCCCAGCACCAGCCCCCCTCTCGGGACACTTGATGGCTGAGCAGCCCCCATCAGACAGAGCCGGGGACCTGATGAAGGCAGGGGGCTGGGTACTGGGGTGTGACTGGCCCAGCTGTCCAGGATACAGGCACTAACCTTTGGGGGCATGTCAGTGCCCCAACAGCCCCAGTCACCCACGGCTGTTCCCCTCCTCTCTGTTTGACGGGAGCAAGCCCACGGAGCAGGCCCCCTCCAGCTGAACCAGCACAGAGCATGCGTCCCACCCCGGCCCAACTCCTGAACCTTTTTTCCTGGCTCTCCTGGTCTGGGACTGTGCAGAAGTTTCCAGACTGCTGGTTGTGGGCTTGATCTTCCATCTCTTATGTCGTGGCCATTTTAAAGGTGCTACATGAAGCAGCCACATTTGGGAGCCCCTGCAAGGCTCCAGTGCAGCCCACTTGTTAATTGTGCAACCTAACAGACGCTACGCATGAGATGCACTCACACAGCACAGCAGAGGCGGGCTGTGCTCCTCCCCAGAGCCAGAGGAGTACATCAGTGCGTGAGGTGACCTGTCTAGTTTAGGGCCTGCCCTATAGACCTGCAACTAGCTCTTCCCGTTTATTCCTGTTGCCAGGGCATTCATGGGCCTCGGCTGCAGCCGAGGCAGGGGACACAGGGCAGCATGGTGTCCGGCCCTGCCACAGCCTGACGGATGCTTGCCCTCACTCACTGCAGGAAGAGCTTCTTCATCATGCCATGCAGCGTGCGGTGCAGCGCCGGGTCGTGCAGCAGCGAGGCCGGCGAGCGGAGCCAGCGGTAGAAGTGGATCACCTGGTTGTCGGCATAGACGTTGTGGTACTGAGTGATTTCCTTCACCCAGCCCACCACCATGCTCTTCAGGATCCTGCCAAGAGAGCAGAGCAACCCTGCTCAGCTATCGGCCTGGCCCCAGACCTCAGCTGGAGACTGATGCTCTCCAAATACTGCTCAAGAAAAGTGTGTGGGGGGCGGTATGGACTAGGGTGGGTGGGTGCCCCTGTCCCCTACAACAGCCAGAGCTGTCTGTATCTTCCTGCTGACACCTACAGGCTGCACAGCTGGGCGCCCCAGAGGGTTCAAGGTAAAGGATAAAATGGGCCCAGAGTCACCCCTCCTCGCAACCACAGGCTGAGCCCCAGGGAACCCTGGACCTGGGGCCAGCTGCTGTATCATTCAAAGTCCTGAGGAAAAGCCACCCCGAGCCAGTTATCGGGTCCGGCTTCCGTGCCCTACTGTAGTCCAAGCCAGGGGCCACTTCCCTTGTTGCAAGCTGCCAGGGGGTTGTTTATGTGGGCATCCCTTAGCTGAGCTCCTTGCGGCAAGCTGGGAGAGCTGTGTGGCGGCACCTGAATGTGTTGGAGCAGAGGGCGGTCTCGTCGTAGCTGGCTAGGACGCTGGCAGCCTGGTTCCCCATCACCATGTCCTCCAGAGACGCCTGCTGAATCACGTCGAAGCTGATGCTCATGCTGGAGGCTCCCTCCATGTCGTTGATGTGATGGGACTGCAGGATGGTGTTCACGGCCAGGCTCTGGATATCCAGCTCCAGGCACACTGAACAGGAGCAGTGGGTCAGCAGGTGGGAAGTTGTCCTCTGTCCACCTCCCCAGCATGGCCAAGGCCTGGTGCCCCCGTCCCACCCCTAGCATGACAAAGGCTACGCAGAGCGGTTAAGCCGTCCTGTAGTTAGATGGCACCTCTCCTCCAAGGTGCTCTGAATGTTAGTTTATAGGGATTCCTGGGCTGGAGGCCAGGCATAGCTTCAACAGTGCATGGCAATGCTAGGAATCCACATCCGACTAGTCAGAAAGGGATATAACGGCATCACCCCAGCTGGTGTCTGGCCTGGACAACTTGGTTAACACCCCTACTCTCAAGGCAGTGAAGAACCCCTGCACTTTTCACACACAATCCCCACGTCAGCCATGCACATCATCCGAGACATGGCATGCCCATTGCACTGGAGCAACTACTGAGTCAACATCAGTCCCCTGGTGCTTCCTCAAGTCAGAGTACAGCTATGTGTGCAGGGACCAGACAGGCCAAACACCCCAACGCTACCCGCCCACATCAGCCTGCGGAGGTGACACTTCATGGAAGTCAAAGCCCAAATCACAACAACACTATGACCACTGTGTCCCTGGGGAGGGGAAACACAGATCTCGGCACTGGTGCCTCTTACAGACAAGCTGATGACACAGTTCCCAGCTCGGTCACTCAACAGCAGACCCGCACAATGACTAAGCAGGGCAGATAAAGCACCTAGCTCGGCATGGGTACATCTGCCCACCTGCCTGGGAATGGCACGTGCCAAAGGCACTGTCATACAGAACATTGCTCATCAGCGTTTAGCCCTTGCCAGCACCCACAGAGAGGGCTATCAACCTGTCTAGAGACGTGGACTGAGTGCAGGTGGAATTCCCCAGCTATAAGCTGGCGACCGGCACTGTGACTGGACAGCCTGAGGAGCTAGTCTGGAAACCCCACAAATTTATTTTCCAGTCGAGGGAAAGGGACAGAAACTCACCAACACCATGGCACCCCTCTGGCTGTACAGCCCAGCAGACATCTCTCCTATTAGTCAGCAAAGGGAATGAGACCAGCACTGCCTGTGCGAATACTGAGATCTCAGCCTCCTGGATTTCACCCTCTAGCCCCCATGGAAGCCTTACTTGGGTTTGGCTTATTAGAGGCTCCAAGTGAAATCCTGGGCCCACGGATTCAACACAATCAACTTCAGCGGAGTCAAGAGTTTACAATGCAACTGTTGCAATGTACTCTTGCAGCTTTGTATGACGCCATCCTTATCTGGAGCAGTGGCCAGGGGGTCCCCGAACAGTGATGGGACAGGACAACTTTCTGGGTTCAGAAGAGGACAGAGCCAATAGCTAGTTGACCAGCCATTTGCCACAGCAAATATTTCACTATTTGCTGGCTCAGTGTCTGAAGGATCAGGGTCCCCAGACAGGCTTGTTCAGAGTTATGCAGCCTTTGAGCTATTTTGGCTAGTTTTGAATGTTTCACAGCACCAGGGTAAAACTTTCCAAATACAAGCGGGTGGTGGATCCTCTATCCCTACTTTGGCTTTAATACACCCGCAGCATCTGGCTTTCCCTAGGAGTTTTCCATCAGAGGGTACGTCCCCAGATCATACCAGCATCACCCAAAACAGAGATGAAGCCTGCCCTGCCAGAAGGTTTCCTAGTAAATACAGGACCACCACCCCCTGGCACAGCAACTGTGCCGACAGCAGCACTCATCCTTGAACACAGCCATGCCTACACTGGGGTACATCAGTGTGGCTGCAATGAGGTTTTCACACTCCTCACTGATGTCTCTATGCTGACGTGACTTTTCACCACCAACAGCTGCAGTATCAACCCACTCAGATCCCAGTTTAGCTCATGAAAGCCAAGAGGATTGTAGTCCCAGGGGCACAGAACAGGGCTTCTCTGCTACCCCAGGTGCTGAGTCGTCCCTCAAACATCCTGCCCTGGGGGGCGGTAGACTATCATCCCGCTTCTCACCCGCTGGGCAGTAGCCCGTGGCCCCACAGGCTTCTCACCAGTGGAATAGCAGCCCGGGTTGTTGATCTCCACAGAGGCTCTGTCATCGAACTCCATGACCAGACGGTTGTCGTCCGCCTCCTTGCCCCCAAGGTCTGGGCGGGCAGTGGGCGAGACCCACAGCAGGTGGTTGTGACGACGCAGGTGGCGGGAGAAGAAGAGGTCGGAACCGAAGATGGAGATATCATCTGGGAGGTTCCCGATGGGGATGTGATAGTACCTGTGGTGTGAAAAGCTGGGCTGTGAATTGCAAAGGTTCAGCCCTCGTACAAGCGACGGAGACTGGCACGCTCGCCTGCCCCATCTCAGTGGCAGAGAACCGAGTCAGCCACAGTTCCTGGAGCTCTCACCATACCAGGCACCCTCACCTGCTCATCTCGAAGGCCTGTGACAGACATGCGTCCAGGTTGAGGTAATGACGGATCATGCGGCGGGCCGCGTGGCGCTGCCAGTCCAGGACAGCATAGCTGATGTCATCCGTCACCCGGACAGGCACCAAGGGAAACTCTTCGAAGATGGGAACCCCGCTCGTCAGCCGCTTCAGGTCCCAGTTGGACTGCACAGCGATCAGTGTGGGGCCCCTGCGCTCATCCTGCATGGGAGTAGGAGGCGAGTTGGGGCATGCCAGGACATGGGACAGCCCCTCTGGGAGAGGCAGAGGCCTCTGTCTAGGTGGGGAAAACTGCAGCGGGTCAGAGCATACCGCCCAGCTGGCAGGTCCCAGTGTATTCTGGGCCCGTGCTAGGCATGGGTGCAGAGTACCAAAGGACAGCTGTGGCGCCTGCATGTCCAGCACAGCTCGGGTGATAGGGGATCCCGGTGGCTCACACCTTGTAGGCCAGCAGGAGGCGCTGGATTGCCCTGGAAACAGTCTTGAGGTCGGTCTCGGCTCGCACCTCGAAGGCGTGCTTGTCTGGAGGGAGCAGCTCCTCGCCTACCTTCTCCAGCAAGGCGCTGCGCTCGGACGCGTACAGACTGGTGAGATTTGGCATCTGGTTGCTGCGCACCTGTGCCAAATGCAGAGCAGGTCAAGGAGAGTGGGCCCCAAAACCCTAATGTTCAAGGGCCGGTGTGGGGTCTGTGAGCAACAGGGACCAAGAACAGTGCTGCCCAGCTCCTGCTGGGAATCCACGCCGCAGATTACACCAGCTACTACAAAGACACAGCCCAGCCCCAGGCTCTTCCATAGCCTCCCAGGCCAGCCTGACCACATCCTTACCGTGTCCAGCACGAAGACAGAGGCCTTGCGCTGTGATGGGATGAAGAGACCGAAGAGCGCTTTGCTGCCCTGGGAGTGGTGGTACAGATAGATGTGTCGGATGCTCCCTAGGAACACAGAGCAGATGCAGGTCAAAGCCCTCGGAGCTGGCCCCCTGCTCCCCACTAACAAACCCAGCCTGGGGGCCTTACCTGGCTCTAGGTAGCTGAACTGGGCCAGTGAACACATCTCCAGGTGCTCCAGGGCAAAGGTTTCAGCCTCCCGGCCCGTGAGATGCCGCACCAGCTGCCTGCTGACCATACACATGCAGCCCAGGTGGACCAAGGCGCGCAGAAGTAATGGCACCTATGAAGGACAGAACGCCTCAGCGTAAGTGAGACGCCCTCCTAGGACGGTGCCGTCACAGGCTGGGATGCTGGGCCAGCGGCTCTCCAAGGGATGTAGGCTCATGTGGTCTGTGGAGCGGTCCCAAGGGGCAGATCGGCCAGACAGCAACCAGGGGAGGGCCTGCGTCATGCCCAGCTAGAAACACGGTGCTATCCAAGGTGCCTTTGCAACGTCCTGTGGTTATGTGCTTCTCCCACCCCAGCTCCCGGACAGAGCATGGCAGTTGAAGTGGCTGCACTGTTGTGGAGGGAGTGAGAGGGGATGGAAAGGCCATGTTTCGGGCATCTCTGGTGACAGGCGTGTGAGGCTGCAGGCCAGGGGCTCTCAGGCTTGCGGTGATCTGGGGTTGACACGCAAGGCTTCACAGTAACAGCCCAGGTGTGAGCCCATGTTACCAATCCCCTGCCGGAGCACACGCTTGGCCAGCGCTTTAAGAGATGGGGCATATCAGTAGGGGAGACGGCGAGCACCAGACGCTGTCACCTGAGTCTCGTACACTCCCTCGATGTCCGGGGCAGACAGGTCAGCGTTGATCTCGTTGATGTGCTCTTGATACATGTCCTCAGGGACTGAGTACTCGTACAGGTTATAGACAAGGTTAGAGCGGGGCAGGACTCTGTTCACCTGCAGGGGGAGAGATGCCAATCTGCACTTGTTCCATAGTGAGGGGAGCCCCCAACGCCCCCCCAGAGTTACAGGGCTACAAGCAGCTCCCAGAGCTGGCTCTACCCCCAGCCCCAGCATTGCTCCCGGTTTAACAGGCCACCTCCTGTTGCCAGCCAGTTACTACATGGAAAGTCTAGTGGACATGTCCTCCCTGTGCTTCCCAAAAAATCACCAAATTGACCACTACTGCTCAGGAGCCCAGGGCAGGGACAGCAGAGGGCTGGGGGGTCAGGTGTAAGGGGCAGAGCGGTGGGACCTCTGGTCAGGATACCATGGAGCTGCGAGTCAGGTCTTAGGGGCATCAGCAGCACTGTGGGACAGGGAGAGCCATGGCTGGGATAGCAGGCGGCTGCAGGCCACCATCAGAATTGTGTGAGGGGAGCTCAGAGTCAGGACCAAGGGACATCAGCAAAGCCGGCTCGGGGACCTGCATGGCAAGTTGCCTGCACGACGTCTGCCTCTAGCTGACACAGTTTCACCTCCAGGGCCAGAGACACTGTGCCCCACACAGCTCACACCTTCCTGTATGCAGCTCCCTCCTCCGGCTTGGCGACCCGCTGGTTGACGTAGAAGACACGCGGGATGCTCACTCTGATGCAGTGTAAGTCGTTCCCGATGACGGCCCACAGCTTGAACAGGCCCGGCTGGCTCGTCTCAGCAATCTGCAGGAGCCAGGGGCAGGGAGCACAATTACTTGTTCTCATCAAAGGGGCTTGGACACCCCACCCTCACGATATGGCCCAGGAAGAGAACGCAGCTCCCTTGGGTCCACTCAGCCGTTATCTCAACCTTTGCACTCAGACCAGTGGAGTTCTGGCCTTCGTTTGCCCAGACCCCTGCCCATGCTCAGTTACTGCCCCAACCAGGAGTGCTGCCTTCCTGCGGATGGAAACCAAACTTGCCTAGCTCTGACACAGTCCCCAAGCCAGGGGAGATTCCACAGGAGTCCGCTCCGTGCACATGGGCCACATAGCTACGGGCTGTGATGTGGCCTCCATGCTGGTTGTGACCATGGCCAGCAGGTCCTGGCCAGCGCCTTGACCCGCTTGTGCGTGGGCACTGTTCCTGTTAGTGAGGCAGCGATTGGTGTCACATGGCTGTGAGCAGCTCCAAACCAGCCACTTGCTTTCCAAGGCCAGTCTGTGCACAGCAGCCGCAAGAGGCTGGGCACCCAAGCTGAAGGAGGGGCCCAGAGCCCTGGGTGGCTCCACGCCAAGCGTCCAGAAGCCACTTTCCTTCTCACGCCCCTGGCTGGGATCCATGGCAGCACTACAGGGGACACATTAACACCTGAAGTTTGAGCCAGGCTCTTCCACCCATGCTGCTCAATCACAGTCAGGGACAATGGATCTGCACAGTTCCTCCAGGTCCCTGGGCTGGGCTTTGCTGTGCCGCGGCTTAGGGAATGCACAAGAGGCTTTTATAAGCAGAAGTTGGGCGCCCTAAGCTGGCTTGTGAGCAACACGACCAAGAAACCCCTCTCCTGCTCGCTGTACCTGCACAATCTGCCAGGGCAGGTCCAGGATGCTGCGCGCTGTCCTGCGCAGATAGCTGCTGAGCCCCTTGGAGGAGCCATCCCGGATCACTCCCCCGCCCAACACTGCCTCACCATCCTCCAGCCGCCGCTTCTTCCGGCGTGCCTGACGCTGCCGCGCTTGTAGCTCCCACTTCTTCTTGTGGTACCGGAGCCAGACCAGGCGCTCCTCCTGGGGCACAGCAAGGGGGAGAGGGGGTGAAGGTGGCACTAGTGACCATAACGCAGCGCCACATAGAAGCCCAGCTCTGTCAGGGCAATCCCTTGAGACATGAAGGCCTGCTACCTCCCAGCCCCACCCCAGGACAGGATCTAGGCTAAAGACCGCCATGCCCCCATTCTGGCCCTGGGAACCGTTGTGGGGTCCTAGGCGCAGAGGGATTTAGATGCTATGTCCACCCTAAGACCAGTTTGTTCCAAGTGAGCAACTCAGAGCTATGCCTAGTCCCCCCAGGGAGCTTGCTTTACCTTGGTGGTGCCAGTGGGTGGTGGTGGTCCCAGGATCTCCCGCCAGGACTGGGTCAGCTCCAGGTTCTGAGACATCTCCTGGCTCTCTCCTGGCACCGGGACTCGCTTGCGTTTGATTGCAATGGGAACTGATGGCTGCAGGGGCTTCGCAGCCCCCATATCCTCCATGTCGGCAATCTGTGTGCTGGGGGTGCCCTCCTGGGGCTGGTTGGCACTGACCTGGGCAGAGAACAAGGGTGGCAGAACTCAGCCGGGAGGAAACAGACTGGTCCACGCATGGCTTAGATAAACAGCATTGGCCAGTCAATCCTCCATTGCTCCTCCCTCTCAGCCCCACCCTGATTACCTGTCTCTTGCCTTCACTAGTGAACAGTTCATTGATTTTCTTCTGTTTGTACACATCATTCTTCTCCAGGAGCTTCTTGTGCAGCCAGTCAGGGTGTCGAACCCGGGGCACAGGATTCTTCACCTGCAGGCACATTGCATGCCACACTAGTCAGGATGGCAGAGACCAGGATCCAACCCCTCCAGATCCGGCCGCTCCACCGCCCCCTCACCTGTTGCAGCGCTGCGGGGATGGTGATGATCTTTTGGATGGTGTTGCCTAGTCTCTCAATGTAGTAGTCCCAGTCCAGGATCTGTGTGCAGAGAAGGAGCCCATTAGCACTGGAGAAGGCAGAACAGCAGGAGCCCTAGCCATTCACATCAGGAGTTCGGATCCCCTTTGCCTCTGTACTCTCCATGCCCCTGTGCAACATCTGTGCCGGTCAGCCACCCCCCAGTTACTCCGGTGAGGTGGCTGCTCCTTGCTGCTGTCAGGGAGTCCCCAGCTCACTCACCGTGCGGATGTTGAAGTCCTGCAGCGAGGGGCTCTTCAGCCATTTCCGGAGGTAGTGCTTTCGGACGCTGAGCTCAGCTTGGAAGATAGCCAGCGGGATGGCCCTGGGGGGACACGAGAGAGACTGTTCACCTCTGGGGGCTGGCAGCACAAAATCCCCACCCCGTGCAGATCATTGTTTCCCTGGTGCCACCTCCTTCCACAAGCTGCTCCAGCAGAGACATCTAAGCCCCACACCCTCTGTGGTGGATTTACCTCTCAGTGACTGGCGACCCTTCCGGTTTCTTGGAGATGATGAATCGGCAGCTCAGCCCGGCATCCTTCACCATCTGATCGCCCAGGAATTCAGCCAGGCGCTTGGCCGTGCTGATGGAGGTGGATTTCTGTTCCCCGTAGTCCTCCAGCTTGCGGGACATGGAGCGGTTCTCAGAAATCAGCTCAAACAGCTCAGCGTCCGGCATGTTGGCAGCCTGCAGACAGAGCCTCTCTGTGAGAACCCGCCAGCAGCCACCTCAGCAACTAAACCCTGTTGGCATCAGCTAGTGCTGCAGGACACCATCCTCTGGGGGCTAACCAAGCTGGACTGTGCCCCACTGCTGGGGGGAGTCCGGGAAGAGCACTGCTTTGCACCTGGGTGCTTGAGGCCAGGGCTGACAGAATTGTCACATTATGGTGATTTAGGGGCGTTTCTTATTCTGATCACAGAAAAGAGGGGCCAGCCACTGGACACTCCCAAGTGGGGACCCTCCATCCCATTTATTTCTTGCATGGGTTATCTGCTCGCCCCAATTTCTGGGCTTTGTCTATGTCAGCATGGTACAGTTCAGACCCAGGGAAGGCTGCCAGATCGAAAAGGCCACTCTTCCACAAGGGTTATCATGAGATGAACTCATGGACCTGCCAGGGAGGATCAGAGCTGCTGAAAAGAGATGTCCATTTAACTGCCTGCATCCATTCTTCCGTAATGTTTCTCATGGGGCTGGCCAAGGCTGGACACATTTCACCAGGCCTTCTTCCTCTTTGGTTTGAGGTCAGGATATAGATACTGACATCTCCATTTCCCTGACAACAGCTTGATGTCAGACATAGGATCATGACCTCACTGCAGGATGGGGATAGGGAATTCAGTATCCTGGGCTCTGCTTAGCTGGGTGTCTGGGAGAAAGTCTCTTCCCATCTAGAACAACAGAGGGAACCAAAAGAACAGAGCTGGGATGGCAACAGCCTTTGGGGAAACAAACATTCGCTGGAGAGAAAGTCTGTCCTCCCATCACTGCTCTCCATTTCCTCACGACATCAATCCCTTGTCATTCCCTCGACCCGTCCTATTTGCACATCCAGGGCTCTTGCGCATCTCCTCCACTAGGGCCCACACAGCAGTTGAGAGAAGCAAGAGGCGCAACCCTCACCTTGCTGTAAAGCACGTCGAGCCAGTAGTCAGCCACCTTGGCCACAGAAGCATAGACCTCCTCCAGCGTGGTGCCCTTCAGAAAGGCCTCAAACACAGACGACTGAAAGATCTTAACCAGCTGCAGCTCTCCACGCCGCTTTACTTCAAACCCCTTCAGCTCAGCCAGGGATCCGTCCTCATTAAACACGGCATACCTGGGACACAGAGCAAGCGAGAGACTGGACAATCACGTAACCCTGCTAGGATCCCCTTTCACTGGCAGCATTGATGGGTCTGTGTGTGCTCTCAGTTACACTGGCCAAGGACTGTGGGAGTACAGAAAGCACACGCAGCCAAATGTCAAGGAGCTGAACAGCAACAGAGCCCTGCTCCATGGAGCGTTTTCCCCAGGCTAGCAAGGGGCGTCAGTTCTTGGTGGGTGGATACTGAATGGGGCACTGCTCCCACCTCAGGAGAAAGGCAAAGCGGATGGCACAGGACAGGGGTGAGGAAAGCTTCACAGGGAGGATGAGGAAGCTGTCTGCCTGTGGCAGGAGAAGAGGAAGCAGACGATGCAATGCTCGTGCACCGGGCTGTCCAACCCATGACTCCCAGTCAGATTCTGGCCCACCAGGGAGAAGTACTAGCCTCTTCCATCCTGCCCAGAGCCAGATGATGGTTGTGGTAGCCCCTTCTCTCCGGCCAGGTGCCGGTTACAGCCACCTCTCCCCTCCTGCTTGAAGCCAGCCAGGGTAGAGGGTGCAATTCACCTCTTCGTTGTAGCCCCTAGCTTTAAGTAGGATTGTTCTTTGCTGTGTGTTAAACATCTACACCTCTTCATCTGCTAACTTGCTCTCTGGTACAGCAACTTGAATATTTATTGAGCAGCTCCCAGGATTAGAGGCAAGAAAAGAAAGGCGGCCACACTAGCCAGACTTGGTTACTGCTTGATGAAATAAAATCTTTCATGACAAAAAAAGGACAAGATGTAAACCTCATGGGGGATGCTCAGGGGTGGAATGGCTTGGCATTCCTAGCTGATATCCCACTTATCTTGCAGACTTGAATCTGAAACTATAAAGAAGGGATCCATTTGTCAATGAACTGGGCAAACATGCTCAAGCATTCAGTCTCAAGTTAGAATTTATCCAGAAACAGTTGGCTATGAAGAAAGCTGTCCATTTTACAACTCTACCACCAAGGCATGCATAGACGGCAAGCCTTGAAAAATATTCTGCACTATCGGCAGCCTGAGGGATGAATTCAATGATTTGTGGATTTCTGGAAATCCTCTGATGAACCAAACCTGTTTGCAGATCCACTTGGAACTGATGCTCATGACATGTTCCAACTGAAGCTAACAAATGAAAAATGACACTGACATGAAGAGAGCTTTTGCTTAGGATGACCTGCTGACATTTCATAGTCAATATGTTCCCTCAGAGGCTTATCCAGAGCTATGAAAACAAGCCTGTCGATTCATTGCTCTGTTTTGTAGCACATATTGCTGTGAACAGCTTTTTTCAAGAATGAAAAAAGTGTCAAAAGAAAATCAAGACCATTCCTGGCAGATGGACATCTGTCTGGAATATTCACATCTACAATTCGGGCAAGTAAAAGCCATGCCAGAGTCCACACTAAATCAGTGTTCAACATTTTTATGGCAAAGTAAACCAATAAAGTAGGCTTTTCATTTGAAGCTTGTTAATAAAAACACACTATTATTTTATTAATTTATAATTCAATTTTATTGTAATTAAATTGAATTTTAATTTTCTTAATATTAAGAGAAAATTTATTTTATTCAGTTTTGATAATAGTGAGATAAATTCCTATGCCTGAAATTTGCTCTTCAGCTTCCAAGGAAGAAAAAAAATTGCAATGTGACCCCTCATGCAAAAAGGCTGGACACCCTTAGTCTAGCCACTACCACATTCAGAAAATTCTGCCAAGACTAAAGACATTTTGATAAAAAACAGAAGCCAGTGTATCTGAGGCACCTGTCAAGTCAATACTGCCGGGAGTATGAGAAAAGACAATGAACAAGATTTTGAGGGCAAAAACGAACTAGCTGTTGGGAAAACAGAAGACTGAAGAAAATAAAACAGTGGAGAAATAAGAAAATAGTTTGGGCAAGAAGTTACATGGTTACAGAATATTCAAGAAACTGATTTGGAGAAGTCAGGAATGGACCTGGAAGGTTACCATACACGGTGATGCACACCAAAGTGCAAGGAACTAGAGCAGAGGAAGTTTAAGGATGCACTAGATACAGTGAAGAAAGACACAGAGTGCAATAAAGATGGACAAAGCCCTTGAGCTGACAACACAGGAAGTGGCAGAGAGACTTTTTAGCCCCATCTTCATTGTTGAGCTGATGGGCAGGAGATCAAAGAGAGAAAGACTGCCACAATAAACTCCTGGGGCCAGAAGCTGAGCAGGGTTCAAAACAGATTGGCTCAGAAGAATAGAGACCTACAGGAAATAGGGGATTTTTTTAAACAAAGGGATCTAACCTCTCATGCCCCAGCTATGAGCCAACCTCTCACTGATGGAGGCTTGGGAAGCAGTATTTTATAACTGACTTTGTTCTGGCTTCTAAAGGACACTGGCCTAGTCCCATCCAGCCATTCCTCTCTTCCCTTGGGGTTGCTGGGGCTGTAAGTCAATGGAGAAGTGATTCTAACATAATACCAAAGATTCTGTTGCTGTAACACAGATGCTGCCCAGCTAAAATTCCTGGCTGCAAACATGAGAGACAGACAGATACGGCAGCAAAGCCAGGTGTATCCCTGACCTACAGTTACTGGTGGTGAACTGCAGTTAATAGAAAGTGCTCAACTGGCGAGGCTCACCCCACTGGACTGCTGGTGAAGTCAGTGCAGCCCAGGGCACAGTAGCCTCGCTCCCCTTGTGGCAGGCATCTGAACTGTTGCATTTTCCGAGTGCTGTGAAGGGACGAGCGCTATGACTGGGCTCAACAGTCACCGGACGCAGGGGCCACTCTGCCTCAAGCGCCCCTCAGACTGAATGAGAACGTGAACAGACCAACTGCCCACCTTGGCCCCTCGCTCCACGCCCTGTGTCACTCACCTTTTCTTCAGTTTCTTGCCCTCCTCCTTGGAGGCTGGTAGGATCATGGCCAGGTATGGCCCATCCACTTCAAAGAAGATGCTGTTCTCAGAGCGGGTCACGTAGGTGAGCGAAGCTGGGTCCACGAGCTCCTGGTACTGATCATTTGTGAAGCCTTCCTGTGAACCCAGCACCATGGAATTAATTCACTGCACGTTGGCCAGGTAATTTGCATTCCCTGCCATGCATCAACCTTTCAGAGACTCCCAAGCGCTCACTGCTGCCACAAACAAGAAGGGAAGGACATCAAACCCTTGCTGTTCCCTCCCAAAGGTGATGGTACAGGGGATGAGCCAGGCTCCCACAACCCTAAGGTTGAGCATCTGCCTGCTAGACAGCCAAGGTGCTTGACAGAATCTCACCCCTCATCTGCACTTTGTAAATCTTTATTTTGCATCCTGCCAAAGCACCTCATTCTGCTCCCCTCCCACGGGGAGCTGGCACTTGGAGGATGTGACAGAGGGGAGCAGACATGCTGGATTTGGACCAAAGGAGCACAGGGTGGCGGAGAGTTCATTAAAGTGGCTACTCTGATGACATGCAGCAAGGCAATAATGGGCAGGCAGTTGCAAGGAACTAAGTCTGGCATGCCATGTTGCAGGCTCTGAAGATGCCGTGCCATATTCCATGCCAGGGCCTGGCAGAAAGGCATTGCATAGGCCTCTGGAGTTGCTGGTGCCGTGGCACCGTAATCACAGAGGAAAGGGAGCGCACACAAACACAGACGCATACGAATCCTGGGCTCTTGCCTGCTGGGAGCTGGCATTTACACCAGGTTGCAGGGTTCTTAAACTCTTATGCTCACCCTCAAGGTGCCAGGCTTGTGTAAATGGCTCTAGAGACTGGCACTAGACTAGATGAAGCACTCAGCTACCCTCTTCATTATAAGGCAAAACAGAACTGGAACTTGGGCTGCCATCTGGGCAGCCCCTGACATGTGGGAGCCTGAAATTCCCAATGAAGGCCATGCTGAGGCCTTGAAGAGCAGCTTTCTCTGGCTCAATGCATCGAAGGCCAAGATCCCTCCCCTCTCTGTGAGGACAGGTTCAGTGGAGTCCTCCACTCCCGTTCCCCCTCCCCACCACTGTTCCCTCTAAGCTGTGCGCGTGTGCATGCACACACAGGCCGTGAAACCTGCGCACACAACAAAATAAAGTGCACACCAAAAAATTCAATACGTAGTGCTAATATTGGTGCTCACAAAGAAATCGTTTGAGCACACCGTCTACGAGTCATTAGAGGGAACATTGCTCCCCACCCCCTGCAAGTCAGTCTATGCTGGCGTCAGACTTACCTTCACCAAGATGTTCAGCATGGCGCCGGGATAGGAGATGGTCACCTTGGGCTTCTTGGCACTGGTCGACTTGATGATGAAGTTTTCCGGGAAGCTGTTGGGAAGGACACACCAGATGCCATCTGTGTCCAGCTCCAGAGGCCGTCTAGGAAAGAACACATCCAGCTGGGAGATTAGAAGAGGGGAAGACATGGATTTCTGCACAATGCACCCAGTTAGCATGAGCACCAGGACTGCAGGAGAGTCCGTCTCCCACTCTGGGCACTGGGGCTGGCAGGGATTCACAAGCTCTCACATCCTGTAGCCAAGGTGTGGAGAAGTGGGAACCTTACTTAAGGGAAGACATGGGTGTTGACCCTCTTTCTTTTCTATTCGGGTGATGGAACACAGGTGGGTGATATGTGGTAGAGCCACTAGGGGGCAGGGGGGTAGTGTTTAGGGAGCTTGTACCTGAGACCCCCCCCACTGGTCACACTGGATTCAGCTGGTTGGAACAGGAGGTGGAGAGGTGGGTAGAGTGAGGAGGGGAACAAAGGACCAAGAGGAAGGAAGGGAGAGAGGGGAAATGGAGGGTCCAAGAGACACCCTGCCATTGGGTGTAGCCCTAATTCCCTGGGGGTTTCACTCGTGGTTGTTCTGATGATGCTGATACCAACTGTCCTTGCTGTTGTATGAACTGGTTTGCTAATAAACCCTCTGATTGCCACACTGGCTGAGAGTCGCTGCTGATTGGGATGGCTGGGACCCTCCTAGAGGGAGGAAACCCCCCTCCAAGGGAGACCAGACAGAGCAAGGATCGGACCCTCTGAGCCTGGAGTTGGGAGCTGGCTGCACGGAGCGTGGAGTCCCGAGTTCTGAACGGGGGAAGATTCCACCGTACCAGAGTCCTGACTGGCTGTGGACAGAGGGGATCCAAGAGGCTTATCTGGGGTCTCCGTCACACAAGCCCCCTCCTATAACCCCTGAGGGTCCTTCACCCTGCCAGCACTTACCCGATTTGCTCGATCAGCTCCCTGGCCTGCGTGATGATGTTTGCTCCAGTGAAGCAGACGATCCCGGCCATCTCCATGGAGTACCAGCGGGCCCTGTAGGAGAGAGGCACCAGGTAGGAACAAAGAGATAAGCAAGAGATGGACATCCAGTGATGGGTCGTTTCCCCCTTCCCCTCCCTTCTGACTGGTTATGTATGTTGTAAGCTCTTTGGAGCAAAGACCATCTGTTTCTCTCTTTTCAGTGCACGGCACAAGGGGCTTGGCTCTTGCTTGGCCTCTAGGCACCACCATAATAATGATAATGAGGGGAGCAACACAGGGATCAACCCCTGTCCCTGACAGGTTTGGAAGCCAGTGAGAAGATGGGGCAGGGGAGAGCAGAACCACTGCAGTGACTGACCTACCCAGAAGGGGGTGGGCAAGGAGAAGTGATTTTTAGCTCCCCTCAGAGAAGGCTTCCAGCAGCACCCACCCTTTGCGCATGACGTAGCCGTAGAAGGAGTTGAGGATACATTTATGCGCCAGCTGCAAGGAGTCGTACAGGATCTCCATGTTCTTGCAGCGCTTCACTTCGGAGGCATCTCCCTGCTCAGTGGCCGCAGCCAGCTTCTTCTTCCACACCTGAGAGAGACGGACAGACAAATGTGCTGGGCAGAACATTCCCACCACTCTGCTCGACACCATCTATGTCCTGCTATTCTTCAAGAAAACTGCCCCCACACTGAAGTGACAGTACAGCATGGGTGCTCTGGGATCAATGGCACCTTAACTCTACCTTCCCTCCACCAGGACCTAGGGAACAAGACCCACGCCAGGTGGAGAAGAGTTCCCTGCTTTACCCTCAGCTCTGAAGGACGTGCTACTCACCCTCACACAACAGCAAAGCCACCTCCCCTGTCCCTCAGATCAGCTGCCTGCCCCCTCGTTGAAGATGCCAGCAAACAGCAAAGGTGGGAGGAGACTGGTTACTATCTAATAACTGGCAAGGACCTTCTTCCAGCTGCCTTTGCAGTGCTCTCTCCTCCAGCAACCAGTCTCTATGCCACTACCTTTGAAGGCTGCCAGGCCCCTATCCTGATCAGCTGGGTTTCCCCAGCCAGCTCACCCCAGTGCCTAAAGGAAAATTTATTGCTCTGTGCCGGCTTCTCCTAGCACCCAGGTCAAAGGGGAGCCCATCACTGTTCCCTTTAGAACCATTTGCAGGCTTAGAGTGCCCCCTCCCAGCTCTCTTTGCCTTCCCCTACCAACCTGTCCTTAGCCTCATGGCTGGCTCTTCGTTTAAATGCGCTTTTCCAAAGTGAGCCCAGCGTGGAGCTATGCAAGGGCAAGAAACAGGATCTAAATCCTGTATGAACTAAACACGTAGCCACACAGCTCACTGGTGCAGCCACAGATCGTGTCTTGTGGCTGCTCATGTCTCCTAGCTGCTGCTTACTGATCAGTGGGGAGACCCTCCTGGATGTTGAGACACTCCTGCCTCTGTACTGAATGTGGAGCAGATTCTCATAGGTACTGAGCAGAGCTGCTCAGTCCCAGTGATGTGAGCACAGGCAACCCTTGGAGAAGGAACAGCCTAGTGGTGTCTGGAAGCAGAGATCGGCTCTCCCAGGAAGAGTATTTACTTTTGTCTCAGTGATGCCCAGGGCAGAGGGCGCCGATCACCTCACCTTGTGCAGCCCCTTGAACTCATAGCGACGGTCTCGGAAGGCTCTCACGGTGTCTACATAGAACGAGTTCTCCCGTTGGCAGATGGTGGTGACGCGGTCCTCCACTTTGGTGACATGGATCTTTTTATAGGCCTTGCGGCAGTAATCTGTGCCCGAGAGACAGGAGAGGGGGGTTAGCCAGAGATCGGTATGCCCACACAGCCAGCTTGCCCTGACAGGTGGGCATGGGAGGATGGCGGCAGTAACTAAGCTCTCCAACAGTGGAGAGAAACAGCACCTGCACATGCATGGGTCAGAAGGGGAGGCCCAAAAAAAGTGAGGGTGCTCTGCTCCACTCACAAACCCAGGCTTCACCTAGAGCCCCAGAACAGCAGGATGTTTCTGCTAAACAAAGCCTCATCAGCTATAAAACTGCTCACATTGTTGATGGTGCTGTTCATCATCAGGTATCAGAGTTAAACTTCAACTGAGATGAACGGGACTATGTCTCAGAGAGAATCTAGAGTGCACTTCACAGACAGCACCAGGGATCCAGGCCTCTAGTGGCACATGGAGGATTTCCTTCACCACCCAATGGGCCAGGACTCACTGCCTAGCTCAAACAATGGGGACCTCAGGGAAGAGCCAACAAAGTGGCTTGCTGCTGAGAGCAGATGTGATCTGTCCCAGGGCACAAACTCCAACTTCAGCAGTGCGGAGAAAGTTGTAAGTTACAAGAACTCTCAGTACCTGGACAGAGGAGTGTATCTGACAACAGGTGGAATGGAAAAAGCCAGCCGTGCCTGGACAGGACAGTATCTGCCATTATGAGCTGCCATGCTGTCCAGCCCAGCATAGACAAGGTGAACAGGGAAGTGGGTCTGGAGAAACAGCTTCCAGGAAAACTACTTTACACTCTGGTGAGGCCAATGAGCTCAAAGTTTTAAGTGTTATTTTAAGCTAGCTCTCACCTGCCAGTCGCTTCTTCTCATACTTGGCCTGCTCCTCACGGGACAGCTCGTGGAACGCACGTGGCGGCCCATCCGGGTAGAGCGGGGGCAGCTTCTCCGACTCCAGCTGCTGCTGGATGCGGTGGTACTCGCTGCGGCTCGCAGGCACTGCAAGGGCAGAACAGTTGTGAGCATTTCTGAGCGGGAGTGGGGGCCAGACTGTCACTTTATCAGGCTCCAGGGTCTCCCCTCAGCAGAGCCCAGCACAAGGACTCTGTAAGCAGAGACCACCACTCACTGAATTCCCCTCTCCACTGCCAAGTCATCCGGCGCTGGCAGTTGGCACCAGGCTTGTTGAAGTCACAAGCAGCACATGTGGCCTCATCCACCATTGCCGAAGGCTGGAGAGAAACAGACACAGAGCAAGATCAGAGGAACAGGCCAGGCTCTAACCCCGGCTTGGAGTTATTGCAGAATCTAGAACTATAGCAACACACGAGTAACTGAGCAAAATTCCTGTTGTTCAGCTTTAGTTTGGGAACTTCGGGAACAGATTTTTGAAATATGAACAGTGCTACAACCCCAGTTTGGGCTACTGCCTGGACCTCTAGCAACTGGGTTCCCAGCTCTGCCTCTACAAGGCTTCTCTCCTCTGCTAGCTGGCAATTATAAATTACCCTGCCCGCCTCCTGAGCGGAGAGATAGCTCCCTGCTGGCTGGGTCTTGGAGCCACAGCCCACTTGACAGCCCAATCCTCTGTTTGCAACTGCTACCCACCTGCAGCCGGTTTGTAAGGATGATGTTGGGGTACATGGCGCCCACGTCGAGATGGTAGATGAGAGGACACTCAATCCGGTTAGGAATGTCCTTCAGGGAGGTCAGCTTGGCTTTGATTTCATCACACACCTGTGGGGTGGGGAAAAAAAGAGGCACAAACTAGACAGGAGCGGATCAGCAATTCAGCTGAGTGTGCAACATGGGCTCCCCTCAACAGGGGCCTCACTGGACCCTCTTGTGATCACAGAGCGCACGAGGACCCAGAGTAAGAGCCAAGAGAGCACGAAGCTTTGAACCAGCTGCATTTTGCTCTTCAGCAGCAGTGACTCCCCAGGGGCCAGGTATCTGTCAGAAGAGGAAAATGCAGGGCTAGAAAGAACACTAGCTAAAGGGAAGCAGTTACATGACGGTAACATGCACTAACAGGAGATGGGGTTGTCTAGAGAAAGACCAGGTACAGCGCCCATCATCCCAACACTGCCTGCAGGTCTCAAGTTGTGCTATGCCCCCACACAGGCAGGAATCAGGGCTAGGCCTACCTACCTCCTGAAAGTTGGTGACTTCATCGACTGGCAAACCTTCCTCCTCCTCAATGGCATGCCGGAGAGTCTTCTCCACACGCTGTAGCAGGAAGTCGAAGGCAGCAGGATTCTGGGGGATGTGAGAAAGACAGTGCAGCTATGAGGTTATCTCCAGCTCCTTTCACCCAACCTGCCTCCACAGCTGGGGGGAAAACCAATAAACTCCTACTGAGCGGCCCACATTTTTGTGCATGCTTTAGATGGGCCTGGCACGACAGAGGGCATCATGTAACAAACCACTCTCCACACTGTCCTACAGCTGACTACCCTTGCCTGTGATGAGGAGAGCCTTATCGCAGGGCCCAACTTCAGTGAAGAAGATGGGGGCAAAAGCAGATCCTGAACCATCTAGCAAACCCTTGGCAGGCACTATACATCCTAGCCCCACATCCAGCCAGAGTCCTCCAGGGACATGCAGTGTTTTCCACGGGGTTTTACAAGGGCCAGCTGTTCCAGGCAACAGTTGCTGGGACAAAGCGGGCAAGAGACAGGAGGCTTCTCTTCCTTTGAGGCCCTTCCCACAACGAGGCCAGTTGGAAAGCCATGCTCACAGGACTGGAAGATCAGGAGCACGCTTGTACACTCCAGTGCTTTGTGAGGGACAAAGCAGATCAGGCTGTGACCCCCCAGCACACCCTCCTCTCCCTCGACCCCAAAGATCAGCTCTAGTGAGGAGCAACTTTTATGCCCAGTCTATGCCCTATGTGCTACCTATCGTCTGTGGCAGGAATGGTGGTTGGTGGGCTGATCCTGCTGGAATATTCCATAGCACCGGAGCCAAATGAAGCACTTTACACTAGCTGTTGGCACCAAGGAATGTTGTCTAACAGCCCGATAAAACACACCATGAGCAGCATGTGCTGAGGAATGCAAGGGACTGAATGAGGAAAAGGCGGGTGGGCACAGGGGTCGTGTAGAGAGGGACAGGACAAAAGAGAGAAAGCAAGGAAAAGCACGGCTGAAGTAGGAGGGAGACCAGGAGGTTGCACGTGAATTTGGGGGACAGGAAGGCAGGGCCTTCTCGGCTGAGGAGGATGACTCCAGGATGCTCTCCAATGCTGTGAAGTCCAAGATACCGGTGCACCTTTCAGCTTGGCTGGTTGCTAGTTCCAGCTGGTCTGGATTCAGGCGTCCCAGGCAAGAGGGTCCCAGCACAAGAGAAAACCCAGGGGAAAGTAACCGTTAATGTGGGGTGGCATTCCCCAGATGGGTTCTCTGCACCCCTTCCTGTCCCAGAAATGGGGAGGAGGAGGATCAGGCCTAGGCTCACACCATTTTAAAGCGGCAGGGAATGTCACTGCGGAAAACCCCTGACTCCAGCGCCTCCACGTGGCCCCCGACGTAGGTCTCTGAGTCCAGCACGTGCCCGTCATCTGTGAGCTTGTTGAACTCTTGCTCCTGCTTGTTGGGGAAGATGATGTTGGCGTGATAGGCCTGGACCATGAGCAGCGCCTCGCACAGTGTCCCTGAGCCTTTCCGTAACACCTGAAGGGAGACAGATGCGAGGGCGCTTGGCATCATCAGCAAGCTGGGGACACAGCCAAGACTGGGCTAGGCAGGAACCCAGAGGAGCCAGGCCTTCCTCAGCAAGAAAGGTGCTCGGTTTGGCAACACCCAACGTGTACTAACAGTGGGGAACAAAGGATGCCCCTGCCCTGGAAGGGGATCCTTCAGAGGAGCAACGCAGACTGCATTTACATAGCAACTCCCAGGAATCTCTGAGTCAGTCTGATTCGGGAGACTACCATTACTGGGTAAACAACCTGGTAAAACCAACCGGAACCTGATCTGCAGACGCCCCAAGCACCCGCAACTCCAGCTGAATCACTGCCAGCTGTAGGTGCCTCCCACCATTTTTGACAGAAATGTCCCTCCCAAGTCCACTCTCATTCCTCCAGGACAAGGGAAGGAAGCACATCAGTGCCAGGGACCCTCCTCTGCTAGCACATCCTCATTCCATGGGCACCGAGAGCACCTAACTCCTTTGCCTGGCACAGGACAGGCTCCGGCTCACAAACATACTCACTTCATCGGGCTCCATGGGAATGATGGTGCACAGGGCGAAGATGAAAGGGTGTACATACTTCATGTACATGTAGTAGGTAGCAACAGCATCGGACACTGAGTAAGTGGCCAGGGTCTGATGGGAAACAGCAAAACACCAGATGAATTCAAGTGAAAGCCCAGTACCGGAGTTTAGCAGAGTGGCTTCACACCTATTTCCACTGCACATGCTATTGTCTGGATGGGATGTGGGTAACCCGTGGTCAAAAAGTCCCACAGATCCCATTACTGAAATCAACATGATAGCACCGGCAGAGATCCCTCTGGCCCTGCATGGGCTCGGTGATTAAACGGGAAGCCCATTCAAGGCTGACAGAAACACCTGTCAGCTTCCCTGCACATCGAACTGCATTAAGTGAATGCATTTATTTGCCCCTTCCTGCCCCAACTAGCCCAAGGACCCAGTGCCCCTGATCAGCACCCTAGACCTGTCTCTGCTCACTGGGTTCAGAGACTACCCAGACTGAAGAGTACCTGAGGCTCTTCTGTAGCCATCCGGCACATCTCTTCAGGGTCCAGCTCCACTGGGTCGTAGCCCAGCTTTGCTTTGGCTGCTGCTTTCAGGTTGTGGCTTCCCACTGGGAGGTAACTGTCTCTCTTTACCCACCTGGGAAGAGGAACCAGAAAGCTGGTCTGAAAGAGATGCCATGACCCACCTGCCCCAAGAAATCCTAAACAGCACGCAGAGCAACTTGATCACTCAGACAAGTGGAGGGAGAGTGTGGCCTTTGTACAAGGTACAGGGAGCCAGGCCTAACATGGGAAGGGCTGTGCGCATCTCTACAGCAGCTTCTGCTACCTCAAACCACCTCCCTCCAGCCCCAGCTTCAATGCACCTCAACCTCTCTTATCTGAAATCACTGACCAACACTTAACAAGTGCAAGGGACATGGCCTTGGGGCTGCCAGCCAGGGAGGCTGTTACCACACTGCAGAAGGAACTGGACTGGCTAGATACTTCTCCAGTCAGTTCCTTGCAGAGAATTTGCCTTGCTGCATGAAGCTAGCAGGTCCCCTAAAGTGAGCCTGAGCTCAGACTGCAGGCTGGAATGTTATCATCTGCCTGCTAGGCAATGGGCTGAGACCAAACCCATGAGGACAAGTCAGAAGTCAAGCCCAGGAGTTCACTCTCTGCACCACGCAGACACTAGCGTACCAGCGCTGGACATGGACTGGCCAAAGAACGGCCAACCCACCAACAAAACAAGGCATTAAGCATGAAACCAGCAAGCAGCGTCTCCTTGGAAGGTCCACATTCCCCTGGGAAGAGAGACTTTTACAAGAGTCCTCCAGTCCCCAAAGCCATGAGGGGGAGACGTGCGTGCACAGAATAAGGCAGGGTCTGATACCTGAGACAGTCCATGTGGATGCACTGGGAGGCTTTGTACTCCCCTTGGCTGTCTTTTTGGAATCCAATCTCCTGGTACATGTCCATTCCATGCGCTGCTGCTCTGGCTTCCACAAAAGGCCTGGGGAAGAAAGCCGTGCATAGGATGGAGAGGACACAAATGCAGGCACCTTCATCCCTCATCCCATGAAGCGCTTTCAGACCTGGCTTACTCTATAAACCATATACACCAGCACTCCTATCTAGGATCCTGCTCCTAAACTAATCGTGAAGGGAAGCGCCTGGAGTTCCAACATTCCCTCAGCACAGCGTTATGGAGAGAAGGGGCACAGCTATTTGGTTACCTTCTCTATTGGGCTGCAGGGGTCAACGATCAACCAACCCAAGCTAGCTAGAGTCCCCTGCTGATTTCCTCTCTCCAAGTCACGGTGCAGCTTTCTTCATCTTCCCTCTGGTCACTGCCCCCATTGCTGGGATCAGCAGGACGTAAACACGGCAGAACCGAGTCTGGAAACAAGATGAGCCTGCAGAGGGGGACTTGGAAAGCTGAGAGGGACTATGCTGGAACAACCAGAGTCACTGCTTCAAAGCCATCGGCTGCCGCTCTGCTCCCCACCTCTCCTCTTGAGCAGGGCTCTATAGTTAGTTTGGGGTATGGCACCCATTGGCTTTGAGCAGTCCCACAGCACCCAGAAGGTGGTCTTAAGGGAGGGTGCTCTAGGGAAGACAGAATGCTGGACACTCGCTCTGGATCACAAGAACCTTGCACACAATCACCTTGTGACTCCCTGGGTATGAAGGAGAGACACATGGCCTAGTACCTGAGCCTGCCCCCCCCACTCAGCTGACTTTTGCCTATGAAGCCCAAGACCCGGCCTTCACTTCCACCCTTACCAGTCAAAGAAGTCTCCGTTGTAAGTGACCATGATGGTGGGTTTCATTTCCTGGACATGCTCAAACCACCTCTGGATTAAATGGGCCTGGATTAGGAGAAAGGGGAAATGTGGATATAGCGTCACCTCCCGATCGCTCTCCTTGCAGAGCCTGAGCTGCCCCAGCATGACTGAACATAAGACTCAAAAGCTCCTTGTGTGTTGTGACCAGCACCATGACCACAGTGCAGCCCCCAAAGGAAGCAGCCAGCTCTGCTTGGCCTGCCTAACTCAGGGTGGATGACAGGTGCAACCTTGTCCTCCAAACAGAAACGACTCACCTCATCTGGTTCATTGAAGACACAAAAGGGGCCCTCATACTCCGGCTTGGGAGTAAACTCAAAATCCTCAATATCCTCAGACACGATCTCCCTGTTTGTGATCAGGTAGCCCTAGGGTGGCATCAGAGAATGATTAACGAGCACATGCCTTCCACTGCTGTGAGCCTGGGCAGAGTGCCACAGAGCCAGTGTGGCGCTGAAGACACCACCGGTGCACAAAGTGTTTTGTCCAGACAAGGATCTGGGGCTGTCTTCAAGCTTGACGGAGGTCTCAATTCTCAAGCCAGGGTTTTGATTCAATGCTGGGCACCGGAAGAAGTTAATGCCAGAGTCCTGGATTTTCCCCACCCCCCAGGTATTGTTGCGCTCCCCACCTGGGAGAAGCGCAAGAGACAAGATGAAGTAAAGCCACTGGGAACCCTGCAGTCTCAGACACAGGTTTGGTTTCACTCCCTGAGACATTCAGTAGACCAATGTATCCCAACCAGTGTGCCATCAGGCCTGAGCAGGTATGCCACAAATTTTTTTGAAAAACTGCTCAAAGAGCTCTGGATTGGCTCATTAACATTCATGGGTTCATTTGGAAACTCTATAGTGGCGTGCCTTAAATTAATTAAAGGTAGCAAGGCATGCCACAGCAGAGAAAACGTTGGGAACCACCACAGCAGATGCTAGGCAACTTGCAACGAGACAAAATAAGAAGGCTGTTGAAGTTACTGCCAGGCTTGCAGCCTAGCTCCACTGCCAGAGCGTGTGGAGACGGCAGCCCACACTGTACAGTTACCTGGCCATCAATCATGTAGGAGATCATCATGATCTGGTCTGTCTCTGCATCCGGGAACTTCAGGGGGAGCTTGGTGGTTTCAATGTCAAAGGCCAGAACGACGGGATCCTGAAAGAGACCCAGCCCCTCAAGGTCTGCAATGGGAGCCTAGATTTCACACAAAGTACTCCTAGGCTACTGCTGGCCGAGACAGTGTGGGAACCAAGTGAAGTGAGACAGGGAACCTGCTCGACCTCAGCTCACATCATCACAAGCTGCTGCCTGAAGCCCACCCCCAAACCTTGTACTTTGATCATTTTGGAGCCCCTGGTACAAGATCAGCCATGTTTGCGAAAAACTCACCATTTCCCTGGTGGAAGCCAATATCAAGCAAACACTAACCAGCCATGCAGGAGAGAGACAGACCAACCCCCTTTAATCAGAGCACTCACCGGTCGCTCCACCAGGTCATCTCGGCGGGTGATTTCAGGAGGGAAGCTGATCCCCCGGTAGCGGACATTGTACCAATGAGCCTGTTTTAGCAGGAGAGAATCAGAAGAGCTGGGTTAATACGGCATCTCCCAGTGCTGTGTGTTGAAATGGCACCTAACACATTCAACATAAAAGAAGAGGCAGTTAAAGACCCTGGGTTCTAGTCCCAGTGGATCAGGAGATGGCCTGGGCAAGTCAGTTATCTGCTGTGCCTGTTTCCCCACGTCCGAGAAACAGGGCTCACAGTAACTGGCTCCATCAGAGACCGCCTCACTGGCATGGAGATCCTTGAATGGAAAAGAGGCAAAGAATTTCCTTCTCCTTTAGCCTTCAAGAGCACAACACTACAGCAAATGTTCTACCCACTTACAGGGCCGGCTTCTTCACTTACCACATGGATCTTCAGATCGATGGACACACGGATGTGGTATGGTACGTCGTACTCCCGCATGTCCACTATGTTGTCTATTTGGTTGACAGTCTTCTTCGAGGGCCCCTCACCATCCATGGTCAGGTTGCCTCCAGTTAGAGCACTGCAAGAGGCAAGCACAAGGGATGTTTTAAATAATCAGGCAATGAACAGGGCTCAGACTTGGAAGGCTGAAGACAAGAAACAACCCTGTGGCAGCAGTCCTAGTCAATGTGGCCTGAACAGGGCAGTCAGAGGTTTAGCAACAGCGGGAAATCCTTCCTATTATTCAGCAGCTGGCTTCAGAAAAGGAAAACAGCAGGTCCTTACCTTACAGTTAATGTGGTTATTTGTGGTGTTTTATTTGGATGTAACCTGGAGTGGGATCCACATGGACAAAGGAGAATTGGGACACGCTATGGTCACCATCAGCTCAGGGAGTTTCCTCCCCATGCAAATAAGCTGATGTAAGAACCAGTAAACTTAATGCTGAGCAAAAGTAACAGAGCTAGAGTTAAATCATTTCAGTGCTGGTTCCAGAAGAGGTACGTCTGGGTCACATACGGAACGTCTCGCTAACCATGGTACGAAAACATAAGGGAATCCCGCTGAGCCCTGGGAACAGACCCTTAGGGTCTGCCACCAAGGAAGAGAAAGCTACCTGGACAGCATGGATGTGTAGGTGTCGCTTGCCTGGTCTCGTTCCTTGTTCTTCTTCACAGCAGGAGAGATCTCCCTCCGGACCTTCACCAGGTCATCCACAGTGTTGAAGGACAGTTTGATGTAGTTCCTCTTCAGGCCCACCAAGTGATTTGGCTACAAAGTGGTAAACGGGCCAATGAGTGGTGGGAGGAAAAGACAATGAGAATGGGGATTGTAATAGTCAAAGGAGATACTGTAGGAGTGAGAAGCAGTAGAGAAAAGAGATTGTACCAACCAACACTGAGGAGATGGTTTAAGACAACGTGAGTTGGGGAGATGGAGTAGAGAAGAGACCACAGAACAAGGGGCTGAGGACTGTGTGTATGGGTGAGTGGCGAGAAAGGCGAGGAGAAGATAACGAGCCTGTCAAGAGTTTACGTTATTTCCCCATAATCATTGTCCAGGTTCCATGTCTGGTATATAGAGAGAACAGAACTAGGACAGAGCGACCCAGACCTGTCCGCGTCCCGCTCTGCCCACACCTCTACCTCTTTCTGAGCTGTGCAATATGACAACAGGGCAGGGGCAGAGCAGCTACTCACCAAGTCCAGATCCTCTTTGGGAACAGTTTCCAGCTTTGCAATTTTTCCTTGGTACTTCTTGGAGAGGAAGGAGGACACTTCCCGCTCACAGCCCTGCAGAAAGACTTGAGCTTCAAAAGGGCAGCCAAAGCCCCATCATCAAAACAGAGCAGATTTACAGATACTGGGTCCAGGCTTCAGACATCAGCACTCTAACTGGTATTCAATATTTCTAATCTTGATGGCTAAAACTAATCTTCATTTTTAAGCCTTTTTCAATTTTTATCTGTTTAGCTTTTCAGTGAACAAAACTACAGGCTTTAAAGCTTTTATTTTTTTATTGACTTAATTTTTCACAGTTGTAGGAAATTACGCTGGGGTGACCGGACGATTATTTAGTGAAGAAGATGTTAAAATTCAAGAAGTCAAAACTTTATAATGGTTAAAATACAAACTGTCAACAGCCAGTGTCAAAATACACAGAAGTCACCAGCCTTAAATCAAACTCTAATGATTTTTCAAGCAGAATTTTTCTTATTTTGCCTACCTGTATGTTTTGATTGCTGATGGTGGAAACTTTTTCCCACTGGTTTGTGGGTGTGAGCCTCCACCACCACACACCCCACTGCCAGGCTGTCACTGCCCCCACTCCCAGGCTGTGCTGCTGCCCCCCACGCCCCAGACACCCACTGTGACGCCACCCCCCCAGACCCCCCTCCCAGGCTGTGTCACTGCCCCCATCACAGGGCTGCCCCCCACCCCACTGTGACGCGCCCCCATGCAGCCCATGACGTCACCGCCCTGCCCCTAGCGGACCCCAGGCTGGGCCTGGCCCTGCCAGGTGCATGTCAAGGAGAAATCAGTATTTAGCAGTCATCACTTAATCCATCCAAGCCCAACTACAACCATGGATTTCTGTCTCACCAGCCAGGACACCCACCCCGACCTTTGTCACTGCGCTGTGCCTTCAGCCCCACACTTGCTTAATTAATGTCTCCAAATCATTATGAGTGAGCTCTGCACCCACGTTCTCCCTGCAGCCCCACAGTCCATACCCACCTTCCGGGTTGCAATATAGAAGTATGGCTTATAGGGCAGGGCCACCTAGAAAAGAGCAGACAGTCAGCATGGCACGTGCCTATCTTGGAGGGGAGAAACGTGTCATTCAGCACACACCCCTGCTGTGTTAGTGCGTGAGATACACACAGACCCTGCTAGTCACTCTGCTCTCTCTCTCTCACTCAGGTGAGTCTCTCTCTTCTCACATACCCTCCTTTTGGTCCTTGCACCCACCATCAACCCCCTCTGGCTTTCAAGCAGAGTCCAGCAGGTGCCCTTCCCTCCCAGCCTGTGGTGAGATTTCCATTGCTTTCTTAAAACCTAATCAAGAAGGAATCAAAGCACATGGAGTGCTAGGAAAAGCCAAAGTCCTGGGGTAAGAACATGGAGAAAAAACCAGAAACATGTCCATACAGCGACAGAGGCCCCATTCACCTCCTGCTACTCCCATGATCAGCGGCCACTATGAGTGGATCTTGTGCGTTGATCCTTGCCAGCTTCTGACTGAGATGTGCAGGAATGCAGCCAGATGCCATGCACACAGGCCTAATCCCACCTCCAGCCAGGCACCCCTACCGACACCCAGCAGGCAGCACAGACGGCAGGAGGCTGCATTGGTGACTAGCCTGTCTCCTTAGCTGCATGCAGTGTTGTTGCACCTGTATGAGTCCCAGGATGCTAGAAAGACAGTTGAGCAAGGTAATATCTCGTGGATGGTGCTTCAATTAAATTAAATTAAATTAAATTAAATCAATTAAATTACCTTGCTCGCCTTGTCATTCTGTCTCCTTCGCATCATTCACAGTGTCTTTTTAGGGATCAGCGAAGAACCAGAAAGCGCCAAGTGAACTGCGACGAAATCTGATGGGTCTGTACCCCTTAATGAAGCCACCCCACTCCTATCAGCACGCCTTTGTCATATCAAAAGGCAAATAACCCCCTGGTTTTAACAGGAGCCACTCTCCAGCGTCAGCCGGTTTCTGGCGCACAGCTCTCCAAGCCCTTCCCAGCGGCCATCCAGCTGGAGTCTTTCCTGCCTGCCAACCGCAGCTGCTCCTCAGCCCTCCGCGCCCGAGCGGCCTCACCTTAAACCTGCTCCCATCCTCCTGGATGAAGTAATAATCCACACAGCTGACCATGCGTTTATCCTCATCCAGAACCTCCGCCTGAAATCGGGGTGGAGAACGGGTTACAGGAACTATCCTGGCCAGCAAGGCATGAGACCCCCCCGTGCTGGCCCAGCCTCTGCCCAGACACCCCCACTCCTGGGCTGTGTCGCTGCCCCCCATGCCCCAAACACCCCCCTCCTGGGCTGTGTCACTGCCCCCCTCCACCCCTGGGCTGTGTCACTGCCCCCCAACATAGGCTGCCCCCCTCCACCCCTGGGCACCCCACTCCTGGGCTGCCATTGCCCCCCATGCCCCAGGCACCCCACTGCCAGCCTGTCACCGCCCCGCTGTGACGCCCCCGGCAGCCCGTGACGTCACGGCCCCGCCCCCGGCGGGCCCGGCCTACCGGGTGCATGTTGAGGAGCCAGCCCGTCCGCTCCCCCGGCTCCTTCGGCCGCTCGAAGCCGAAGCGGGCGTCCAGCCGGTCGGTCCGCTGGCTCCGCTCCAGGCGCTTGAGGGCGGAGAGCGCGGGGCCCTCATCCCTGCGGGACGGACACACACCGGTCAGCCCGGCCGCGAGCCGCGAACCGCCCCCCGGTGACCCCCGCCCCGGCCCCGGCCCTCACCGCGGGGTGTCCGGGTCCCCGCCCGCCGCCTCAGCGCGGCGCCGCCCGCCGTTGCCCGGCGCCATCCCCGCCGCCGGAATTTCCCGCGCCGCGCGCGCTCTCGCGAGATCTCCTGACCCCGCCCCTCCGAGAGCCAATGGGAGCCAGGCCCCGCCCCGTCCGGATAACCCCGCCCCCGGCGCGGCCCAGACCCCGCCCCTCCCCTCCGGCGGCCGGAGAGCGCATGCGCAGTAGCCGGCCCGGGGTCCCGCCGCGATGTGCCGGGCGCTGTCCAAGCCGCCGCCGCTGGCCGGGCGGGTGCTGGCCCGGTACCTGCTGCTGCTCCGCCTCCGCCCGCTGCTCACCAAGGCGGCAACCAGGTCAGCCGGGACCCCCCCCCCGGGCACCCCCGACGGCGGCTGACCCCAGGGGGGACCGGCCCCCAAAAGCTGGGCCCCGGGCCCCCACACCGGGCAGCCAGCCAGGATCGGGACCCCCCAGACTGGCACCCCCCCCCCATGTGGGTGCCCTGCCCCGGGCACCCTCCGTCCACCCAGCCCGGGACGGGCACGTGCCAGCCCCGACACGCTGGACCCAGGGCAGGATCCCGGCCCAGCCGGTGCCAGCTGACGCCGGGCTTCACCCTGCGGGCAGAGCGATCGGGGCGGCTGGCTGGGGTCCCCGTCTCTGGGGGTCCCCGGTAGGTGCCGGCAGCCTGGCACGTCCCGGGGCAGAGGCCCTGCCACGGGGGATTAAAGACTGCTTGGCGCTTGGCGCTTGGCCCTTGCTCCTCCGTGGGGCTGGCACGCCACCCGTCCGCCCGCTGCTGGCGAGGAGCCACGGCGGCCTTGAACAGATGCCCCTGGGCCTGTCACCCGTGCGGTCGTGACAGGCAGTGAGGGGAGAGCGGCTGCCAGGGATTTCACCGCCAAGCCCCATTTCCAGCTCACTTACAGCCGGGAGCCTCCAAGGTGCCACAGTCGACTGGGTCCAGCAGCCGGTGGGCAGGGATTTTGGAGGGGTAGAAGAGGGAGGACCCTCGTTCCTCACTGAAGACAGCTGTTGTCTTCACGGACAGCCGGCTCCCCTCGAAACCAGGGGGATCCCTGCGGGGCCCTGGAGAGACGGGTTGCTGGAGTGGGAGAAACGGTCCCTGGGGATAATACAGCACCTAGCGCCGTGGGGCCCTGCCACAGTCTGGGGCCTGGTGCCGGAGTGCGGTGACACCCCGTTGAGCCGTCAGCGCTCCATAGTCCAACATAAGCATCCAGCTTCCCCCCAGCACCAGAGGAATCCCATCGTCGGGCCAAGGTTCAGAGTCTGGATCCAAAAGTCTTAAGCCGTTTTCCCTGCTGCCGATTTAATCAACTGACAGTCTCAGTCTTGAGGGGCTTGTCTGCAGAACCGTTGCTGGGAGGCCCAGAGGTGCCAGACTGAAGGGGAAACTGAGGCATCCCACTCCCATGCCGGACTCGCAGCTGGGGGGACGCGCTCTGAAGCCGTTAGCACAGACTGCTGGGTGTTGGAGCGTGTAGATGGGTCGCCCCCTGCCAGTTTTCTGAGCTGGCCCTAGAAATACTGCACACTGCAAGACCGAGTGCTAACAAGCAGATCTGTGTTGAGCAAGTGATAGCAGGGGCTGGCAAAAGAGCCACCCCCGTGTTAAGGTAGGTTCGTGCCCCAGCGTGTTTGCAGCCGAGGAACGGAGAATCGGGATTGTCGGCTTCCGCCACTGACTGTCACAAGACATCACCTCCTCTCTCCATTTCCCCCAGCTCTGAAATGGGAACGCTACTGCCCTGGCTCACCAGAGAGGGGAAGCCTTATGCGTAGCGCAAATGAGATTCCTGCTCGAAGGCGTGGTGCTATGTTTTTGCCCTATCACCATCTGATCCGCTGAGCCCAGCCCACCGTCACTAACTGACCCTGACAATCTCGGAGTACTGTCCTGCTTTTTCTTCTCTTGCTCTTTCCTTCTTTACACTCGCCCCTCCTGTTTTCCCACCCCACCTCCATTGCCCTAGACTTAATTTTCCACTGTATGGCCTCTGAGTGAATGGGCCAAAGGGGGAGAAGTGCAGCCTAGTGGTTAGGGTGCAGGTTTAAGCCTTGGGGGAGCCAGCTGCAGGTCCCTGTCCCCAGACTCCGCTCCGTACAATGGGACTAAGTGGTACCTGACCCTTCCCAGGAGCTTATGAGGCTCACTACCCTACAGCTGGTGAGGTGGTCAAATGTGACACTGGTGTGTGGAACGGGAGTCCCACAAGCGGCCAGGGTGTAAGCTGGCCTCACTAAGTCTAGACGAAGTATGCAGAATTTCTCAACTCGCACCCTCAGGCTGACTTCTGATCTCATCTCTTTCCCTCTGCTTACAGTGCCATATTGTCAGCGCTTGGGAGCCTTCTGGCCCAGGTCATTGAGAAGGGCCGGAAAAAGCCAGGGTCATCCAAAAGGCTGGATCTGAGTGGACCCCTGAGATTTGCCATCTATGGGTAAGCACCAGCCCAGGGGCAGAGCGGGGCTGGATATCTCTTCTGCCCCTGGCAGTTCCACCACTGGTCTGGAAGGGTACAAAACGGGCAGCCGTGTTAGTCTGCTTGAGCAAAACAAACAAGGAGTCCTGGGGCACTTTTAAGGACTAACAGATTTATTTTTCATGCGAGCTTTTGAGAGAGAAAATTCCACTTCATGAGGCGCTTTGAAGGTGGAGGAAATTTACAGAATGGGAGGAAATGCAATGCAAAGTCCTACTCTGCGTTCACTCAACAGGCTTGTCTTTTGGAGGGGGTGTGTGTGGGGGGTGTTCAGTGGCCATCGCACATGCTGTTCTTGGTGCTGCTGTGGTCAGTAAAGCATCCACATTTGCAGAGATTTGTTGTGATATAGACAGCAGGGAACTGCATGGATGCTACCAAACTCCTTTCCCCACACAACTTAGCAACCCTCTGACCGTAACTCGTGCTTGTGTCAAAGCTGTGGGTTTTTTGCAAGCCTGTTGGCGCCAGGAACAGAGAGGTCAGTTACAGACTGAGTCACGCGTGCTTGTTGAATAGCTCAGTGGCGGTGAACTTACCTGCTTTGCTAGGGAAGGCCACGCTGAATGACTGACTCCAACTTTTCTTCTTTTAAACAAACAAAACTGCCACAACAAAGAAGAAATTAAAGTTGGGAGGAGAAGCCAAGCACAGAAGGGTCAGGAGAGCTTCCATACGATCTGTGGCTGCCCTGACGCCACATGCAATGCATAGATGGGACATTGTGTAGCCCTGGTTAAATGTAAACCAAAGTGGAGTGCAACGTGGCAGAATTACTGCTAGTGCTTTCTGATTTTAACATGCCACAAAGGGTAGCTCTCTGTGCTTGGTTTGTTTACAGCTTTAACTTCAAATGAAATCTCACCTCTTTTCCATCATGCGAGGTGTTCTGACGTTTCCATACTCCTTCCCATTTGTGCTTTGTTGCATTTCAATCGTGCCATGTCACCAGGCTCTGTTGTAGCAAAGGCTGTTGTGGCCAAGACGTTGCATTATGCAGAGATGTGGAGGAGAGTTTTGAATGGCGACACACACAGGTGTACACTTCATGGCTCCCATTGTTGAAGCTAACTGGGCCACGTAATGTGGGTCATTTTAGCCGGAAAACACCGCTTGGAATAAATGAGGCTGGGGTGACCGGGGGAGAAATATGAAACCACTAGAACTGGGAAGGATGCAAAATTTGTGTGTCTCAATTCCTGCTCGTGGGAAAGCTGTGAGGTTGAAGTCTTTGTACTCAGGCGTTAAGGAGAGAAACACACATGCTAGTTAGATCACTTGATGCGCCTCGGGGAGGTGTTCATGCCCATCACTCTGCGTGAGCAGGAGGCAGCATATGACCCACCAGACAGGCACCTCTGGATGATAGTACGGAGGATTGCTCAAGTGGTCACCCCATCCAGTGGCCTGTGCTCTGTCCTCTCACGTAGTCCCTCTCTCTAGTCCTTGCCAGGACCTCAGCCCTCTGGGTATACTCCCATTCCAGCTGGCCCACTTGTATCAGTGTCCACCACTGTGCATTTACCGCTCACCTGTGGCCTCTCCACCCACTGGTGGGGGCAGGTGGGACCTGGGCCCGCCCACTTCTCCAGGCCCTACCCGGGGACCTTATGTGTCCCGTCTAAGCACTCCCTCAACCTCTTTGCTGCTGTTTGGCCTGCACCTCACCCTGGGTCATGCCACACTTCCTCAGGTACCTGTTATCCTTGTAGCAAGGCTGTGGTCTAGCTGAACCCTGGCCGTGTACCAGAGCCCAGCCAGTAGCACAGCCTTCCTCTTCTCAGATCAGGGGAGAAATGCCAGAGCAGGAGCTGTAGCCGCCTTCTTATATAGGCCCCATGGCCCTGATTGGTCCTGCAGCTGCCTTCTCCCATTGGCTACACCCTTCTCTGGGCTTTTAACTCTCTCAGCACCGGTGTGGCGCAACTACCCCCTACACTCTGGGATTTGAACTTGTATGTTCTGAGTTGGGGGTGCTCCCCTCCTGGATCTGTGGGAGAAGCAGGATTCACTGCTTTGCAAAGAGTCCCCCCCCCCCAACACCGTTTTGGTGTCACTGGCATCTCTCCCTGGGGCAAGAGAAAGGGTGGGCTGGCTGGAGTAGTCACATGTAACTCTCTGCAGCAGACTTCCTCTGTGACCTTGGGCAAGTCACCTCTGTCTCGGGGCCTCAGCTTCTATCCATACAAAGGGGATAACAGCCCTGTCCTCCCACATTGGGTGTTGTGAGGATGAACGCTTCAGAAATCATGAAGTGCTCAGATGCCACGATAGCGGGGCAGCTGAGAACCTACGCAGGGATGGATGGAAGCCTGGGGAAGGCAGAAGGACACCGATGAAGCGGTTATCCCCTCTGGTTTCCCAGGTTCCTGTTCACAGGGCCGCTCAGTCACTATTTCTACCTGTACCTGGAGCAGCTGATCCCATCAAACGTCCCCTTTGCAATGGTGAAGAGGCTTCTGCTGGACCGGCTGGTTGTTGCTCCCCCCTTCCTGCTGCTCTTCTTCTTTATCATGAACCTGCTGGAGGTAGGTGCCCGTCTCGGGTATGTGCTTTGGAACAGGTCCCACCACTGCGTACTGGCCCCTCAGCAGCATTTCCACGCCCTTGGAGTCAGACGGTAGGGTGTGATTCTGGAGACTGCAGCAGATAGCTGAGGCAGATCCATGTGCCTCTGTGACAGGATGGCATCTAGCTGCTGGTCACCCGTGATATAGAACAGGCTCCATGGGGCAGCGATTAGAGCAGGAGACCTTCTTGCTTGGCTGCTATCTTCACGTGAGATCTGTAGCCCCTTGCTCAGTTCGTGTTTTGCCCAGCTGAACAGTGGGGATGCTTGTGTTTAATGTTGTAGACTGTGGTCCCCTGAGTGGCCTGCACCCTGTCCCCTTCTGCTGGGAAAAGCCAGCATTGGCTGGTGTGATGCCCCTCACGATGCACACCACCGTGTGTGCCTGGGTCCTGCAGGTGGTGAGAACTTCTCTGGCTGCGCTCTCAGTTGAGATCTGTATCTTTTAACCCTTTTGCCCACAACACTTAGCACTGGTGATTTTCAGAGTCCCTTCCTCTGGAGTTTAGGAGGAGCCCTTCCTGGCCGTCACCCTTGTTCCTTGTGTTCCAGGGGAAAGACCTGTCGGCGTTTGCTGAGAAGATAAAGAGTGGTTACTGGATAGCGCTCAAAATGAACTGGAAAGTGTGGACCCCAGTCCAGTTTATTAATGTCAATTACGTCCCTTTGCAGGTAAATGTCTCCTGCTCGCATGCTGTCCTTGCCTGTGAATGCCGATCGCTTTTGCAGCCCTAGATTCTAGGCTTCCAGCATGGGATTTTTTTTCCTTCCACTAGTGTTTGCTGAGGACCCCCTTATCACTCCAAGACCCCTTCCTTTTATATTTCTGTTCTCCGCATTAGCTGCTCCCTCAGTTACCCTGGTGCTTAGGATTTTGGCCCATCCACGTTATCGCCCCTCAGCTAGCTGCAGAACTGAGGCCTGCATTGGCCCAAATCAGCTGTTCATAGGTGAAGGACTAAATGACTCCAGAGAGACCCCGAAGGTTTTGTCAGCAAGCCGGTGGCGCTCACCTCTGTATCCTAAGTGTGTGTTGTGGCCTCGTGTGGTGAACGACCTAGTTCTGCCCCGGGTACTCCAGCTGGCTGACTGTCAACCCCTGGCCAGTGTGAATCTTGAAACTTCTCTCCACAGTTCCGGGTGTTGTTTGGAAACCTGGTTGCTGTCTTCTGGTTTGCCTACCTGGCCTCCATCAAGAAGTCCTAGTGTCACAGCTGTAATTTCAGGCTGATCTGCATGGCCTGCTGAGGCAATTGCTGTTGGTACCCTGAGAGCTCCCAACTCTCCTTTTCAATCTGAGAGTATTTACAAGACCTGACACCACTGAAAATCCTTTCTGATTCTACAGTGCCATAGCGCCGACAGTGCCTAGCACAATGAGTAGGGTGCTTGTCCTTACCAGAAGCCCTGGCAACTCTTCTAATACTCTTTTGATTCTTTTCTTACTAAGACATGCAATAACTGCTTTCTAATGCCACTTAACCATAACAAACTGTGAGGGTAAGAATCTAGCACAAAGATTTTTTAAAGTTTCATTTTGAATTATAATAAAACTTCTGTTTCACTTACTTGTGTTGCACTCTGGGGTCTTTGCTGATCATGCTTGACATCTGGGACATGTGTGTGCAGAAGTGGACTGTCTTGTCTCAGTTGCAGGATGGGATAAGATGATCTCATCCACCAGAGGAAGACGAAAGGCGTCGGGGCCTCTGCGTAGTGGGGAAAGAGACAAAATAACTCCCTCAAAAAGGCCGATGTGTGTATTTTGCTTCAATCTTCATTAGAAAGGTTAATAACTAACTACTCAACCCAATTAATATTAATAAGGGGGAAGGAATGCAAGCCAAAATATGGCAAGAGCAGGTTAAAGAATATTTAGGTACGGTGGATGTATTCAGTTTGGCAGAACCCAATAAAATTCATTCTAGGATCATTAAGGAACTAGTGAAGAAATCTCACAACCAGTAACAGTTATCTTTGAGACTTCCTAGAAGATGGGTGAGGTGCCAGAGGACTGGAGAAAGGCCAGCATAGTACATGTCTTTGAAAGGACCTGGGGCTTTCTAGACCTGTCAGTCTAACTTCAGTACCCACAAAAGTCCTGGGACAAATTCTTTAATGATTAGTTTGTAAGATGTCCCATGTGACATTCTTACAAGCAAATCAGGGAATGGGGGGGTCAGATGAAATTGCTAGAGCTGCGTGCACAACTGATTGCAAGACCATGCTCAGAGTAGTTCTCAACGGTTTGTGGAATTTCTTGAAGTCAAGCAAGGCCTCAGGAAATCGAGCATTCCCACAGACGATTGGGATGAGCCAGGAAGCAGAGTACACTTCAGCTTCCGTCTGGCGAGTTGAACCGTAGTCACTGTGAGGAAGCTGGCTGCTTGTTCATCAAGCTTTTTTCCTCATCGTCCTGGCCAAGACCACAGATGGACTGAGTTTGTGTCTCCTTTCATCTGTCAGGATGTTGGATGGCCATGGCTGTCAAGCTGGGAGAGCATCTTATGGGATCCTGCAGGGGTCAATCAAGGGTCTTACATTATTAAATCTTTTCATTAATGAGCTGGCTAATGGAGCGAAGAGTGTGCTTACAAAATGTGGGAATGACAGCAAGCTGGGGGGGGGGGGGGTGCAAGCATTTTGGAGGACTGAGTTTAGAATTCAAAATGACCTTGATGAATTAGAGAATGGATCCGGAATCAGCAAGATGAAATTCAGTAAAGATAGGTGTAAAAGCATAACACAGGAAGGAAAAGTCAAATGCGCAGCTACCAAATGGGGAATTAACTGGAGTCCTGCTGAAAAGGCTCTGGGGAGCAAAGTGGATCTTACACTGAGTCAACAATGCTATGCAGTTGTGAAAAAAGATTAATGTTCTTGGCTGTATTAACAGGAGTGTCATATGTAAGACTGGGGATGTAATGGTTCTGCTCTACTCAGCACTGGTGAGGCCCGAGCTGAAGTACTGGGTCCAGTGCTGGACACCACACATTAGGAAATTCGTGAACAAACTGGAGAGAGTCCTGAAGAGAGTAACAGCAAGAAAAATGTTTAGAAAACTTGACCCATGAGCAAAATTTAAAACTGGACATACCTGGTTTTGAGGAAAGAGCGAGGAGGGACTGATGGTGTGGGAAGTCATCAAATATGTTAAAGGCTGCCATAAAGACAACTTATATTACGTGACCGTGGTCACCAGAGTGGTCTGACTTAGCGTGACCAATAGTCATCCAGCCTAGCACCCTGTCTTCCGTCTATCAAGTGATCCACCCTCAGTCATTCAGTCTGAGCTGCCAGCATTCAAAGGTTTAGGGATATCCAGAGCATGGGGTTGTGGCCCTGACTTTCTTGGCTAATAGCCGTTGATGGACCTGCCCACTATGAACTTTTTTTTTTTTTTTTTTTTTGATGACAGTTACACTTTTGGGCTTCACCACATCCCCTGGCAATGCGTTCCAGAGGTCGAATGTGCATTGTGTGAAGAAGTATGTCCTTACGTTTGTTTTAAACCTGCTACCTATTTTCGTTAAGGGACCCTTGGTATTTGTTATATAAGGGGGTAAATAACACATCCTTATTTACGTTCTCCACACACCTTGTGATTTTATAGACTTCTCCTGTACTTTCCTCATTCATTTCTTTTCCAGGATGAACAGTCCCAGTCTTCTTAACAGCTCCTCGTATGGACTCTCTTCCATACTGCAGATCTCTACTGTTACTTCACTTTGTACTTTTTCCAGTTCTAGTGTCTTTTTGAGATGGCGTGATCAGAATGGCACGCAGTACTCAAGGCGTGTACAATAAGTGATTGTTCTTCATGTCCGCTGAAGGCAGGACAAGAAGTAACAGGCTTAATTTGCAGCAAGGGAGATTTAGGATGGAAGAACAATTGACACTGTTGTGCTAGACATAAAAAACACCAAATTCATTGTCATAACACAGACTTTGGTGGTTGGCTGAGGCTGTCTGCTGGGCTTCTGGTAGGACTTCTGATTCTACCTCCGTGCTAGAAGATACTTTTTTTGACCTCTCAGGTTGACTCCTCAGCAGACATAGACTTCACCAGCCCAGCACATGTGCAGTTGCTTAATTTTGCATCACCACCAAGTTACTACTGGTAGATGTGAGTGTGTGTTCAGCCCCTTAATAAGGGACAGTTAATTGTTTTACTATAGAGCGGACCCCAGCACGAGCCTCCCCTAAGTCTTTTGATTATGGATCTGAAAGGAGTGTGGTAGGAGGAGGATAAATATGCCAGTTGACAAACTGGCTGGTTTAGGGGAAGAGTCTGCTTTTATGTCTACAGTGAGGGCGGATGACACGGCAGTGGAGAGGGCATGGCCCATCCCTTCCTGGTAGTCTCAGAAGGCGGCCACACCTCCTTGCTGTCACACCTGTGTGGGTAAACTTGATCTAGGTGATTAGCTCTTCAATGTCTGTAGCCTAATCCCTCAACTAGGGTGGGGCAAGCAAAGCAAGTAGTCTCTAGCCCTGGCCCTTGAGCAGAGCAGGACACGCAATGCAAGCAGTCTACAGGCCTTCAAGGCTTCACAAGTTGGGATGAGGCAGCCACCCCAGGGCTGGTGTGAGAAGGGGGACTCAGGCCCACTCGACTCCACTGTGTCCCAGCCCAGCGATCTACCAGCAGCAGAGTATAATGTCGCTGGGTCAACAGGGCTGCAGACGAAACTCACTGACAAAAGGCTCGAGTGCAAGCCCAGCCGGATCTAAGTCAGCCACTCAGGGCTACTTTCTTCATTCCTCTACTATACACCTGCAGGCAAAGGTTGGCTTCAACTCCCCTGGGGTCCATTGCTAGTGTAGTCCTACCATGCCTTCCCTGCCACAGTTGTCCACCGGCTCAGGAAGGTCAGGTAAGTCCTCAGGGTAACCGGGTTCCTTTCTGGCTTCTCTCTACAGCAGCGGACTGGAGCCCTCCTTCATTTTCTGTATCTCCCTTCTAAGCTGTAGGTCCTGCCCTTTTTATACGTCTGGCTCCTGGCTGGGCTCCACCTTCTGGCATGGTAGGTGCGGGTTCTTTGACTCCACCTTCCTGGGGGTTGAGTGGCTGTCCCTCCTTGATAGTCTTGGTGGGGAGCCACAGCCCGTCAGTACATGCAGCCATTGGTCAAATTTACCATGGCCCTGTCTCTGTGTAGCGTGCAAGTCCATGTCAAATGCTATCACTCTTCAGTGGGTGACGATGCGTCGATTCATCACACGGAGGACATCACGCAGCTTACAGCCTGGGCACACGTGAAGGTTACTCTACATCCTGAAATTCATCCACTTCTCTCTCCCTCCACCCAGGGAACCCTGCTGACATCCCAGACAGAGCTGCAAGGGAAATAGACCCGCACGTCTCCTGTAGATCCGCAGCAACACTGGTTGCAACTTCTGGAGCCCCAGGCTGGTACCTTCCTTGAAATACCATGAAGGGGCCTCTGTGGGGGACAGGGGACAAATCAGCCTCTCTGAGGGCAGGGAGATTGCTAGGCTGTGTGACTCTTTTTAGAGCAACCTGATCAACGTTGCCCCAGCTTGAAGCAGAAGCCAGGCCGTTGTCCCGGTGGGATGCCTCACAGGTGTGCATGCAGACGTGGGAATTCTGGCTCCACAGGCAGGGAGGCCAGCTCCCAGAGCAGAACTGGAGTATCAGACCAAATAGGATCTCAAACCAACAGCAGCAGAGCACCGCATGCTGCTAATTGAGGTTTGGAGCTCAACATCTGGCCTAGGCAAGCTCAGGTGGTGTATTCCTCCTCGACATCGTCAGGAGATGCAACAGAGGCAGAGGGTTTTCCTGCCACGTGTAAAGACTGGAAAGCAGCTGGCTCTGTTGTGGGTCACCATGCCCTGATGGCCAGTTATTGTTCCCAGTTTTTCTGGCAGGTTGCCATCCCTTGCTCCTATGCAAGGACAAAAGGGAGAAAGAGCAGCCCAGCTGTGGAGGAACAAGCTGGCAGGAAGGGTCCTTTTTGTCCCCCTCTTGCCCCCCACTCTTCCTCCTTTGCGTAAGACCAGGTTTCTCAGCGTGTACTCGTCCCGGTTCAGTCTGCCACCACTGTGAAGGGCAACGTGGTTATCTCCCGTGGCAGGCACGGGTGTTGTTTCTCCCACATGGAGATTTTTACCTCTTAGTGCAGCCTCCTCATAATGCAAGTCCTTCATAGTCAGCTGAGTCCAGGCAAGCTCGCCTCTGCCCCCTCCTTTGGGTGTGAAAACTCCCAGGCGGCATCAAGCCAACAAACACAAGCTGTCAGCTGACACAAGCCTGTCATGGAGTGGGCAGTACGGCAGGTGTGGTCTTTCAACCTGTCCAGCTCTGCTTTCTCTTTAAAAAATCTCAGGAGTTACGAAACTATTTCACCCTGGCACTTGGGCTTTGCTCCCTGAGGTCAGACACGCTCAGGCAGGACAGTTCCCTGCTCTCTCAGTGCTATTTGTTGGAGACCGCCTGGCAAGCGGAGGCTATTCAGAGCCCCTGGAGAAAGCAACAAACCGTACAATCCTGGCTCTTGCCAGAGGCTATAGAAAGGAACCCAGGCCCTGCAGCCAGCAGAAGCCATTGGCGTAGGGTGACAGTAGAGAACATGATGCCACACGTGGCTGCAGAACCAAAAGCAGGGTGCTGAGGCCAGCTCAGTAGATGCCCTCCATTGCCCCAGTGCTATCCTTGGGCCTCCCAAACAATTGGTGCCCGGTACTTCTAGTCTGGGAGCAAATGCAGCCTTGAGCCTCTGGAGATTGCTGGCTGCTGTCCAGAAGGGCCTGCTACCAAGCTGTGCCCAAATCAGAGACAGTGTTCTCCCACGACCAGTGTCTGCAATGCCTGGAAATGATAGGACCTGAATGAAACCAAGTCCTTAAGCTCAGAACAACAGAACTCACGCCTTGTCTCATTTCAGTCTCAGAATTGGGAACACACAGCCGGGTACCACCTGAAACCTCCAAAGAAGGTCGAAAAGGAGCTGTGCCTTCAAAGTCTTTTAGCATCTCTGATAGGGGTGTGCTACTGACCTCAGGATGGCGCCTCCTCCTGGCCATTTGGGGGTAGCTCTGCCACACCAATGCTCCTTTCCTGCAGCGGCATGATGTTTTCTTTCTTGCATTCTAGGAACTGAAGCTTCTTCTGGGTGACTCAGTCCTCCAACTGGATACCAGTAATGTTCTCCCCTGCCAGGGTAGTCTCCCTCCATCTACAGCATCAGGCAGCCCTCGCACCCACTGTCGTGACTCAGCCACTCCAGGCAATCTTCCAGCTCACTGCCCTGCTGGGACCACTTCCCTGGTCGTGGGTAGGTGAAGCCAGGCCTGCCCTCTGCTCCAGGTGCCAGCTCAGGGACCCTACAACACACAGCCAACATCTGTTCGTCCCCAACCTTGTTTTTTCTTACCCCATGTCATGCAGGCTCTCTTCTCCACCCTGCTCTCCTCAGGGTCCCCTCTTCCCTCCAAGCCAGACCCCTGGGTCCTCCTCTTGTTCTGGATTCCCTCCTTCCTTCTCTATCACACTGAGAGTGACCTGAGCTCTCTAAGTCAATGATTGTTCCTCTTCATTATTTACCATTCTGACAGTTTGCATGTCATCTGCAGACTTCATCTTTATATTTGTTCCAGGCCATTAATAAAAATGTTAAACAGCTCAAGCCAAGAACCAATCCTGCAGGACCACACTAAAAACTTAGTCATCTGAGGATGGTGATTTCCCCTTTACCATTACATTTTAAGACCTATCAGTTAGACATTTTTAAACCCTTTTAATGTTTGCAATGTTAATTAAACAGTTTTGTAATTCTTCCATCAAAACGTCAAGTGGTACCAATTCAAAAGACTGACAGAAATCCAAGTATACTGCATCAAATGCTATCACCTTTATTAAACAAATTTATAATCTCATCAAAAGGAGACACAACCCTCCTTTAATTCTGTCTTTATCAAGTCCTGGATCAGCAATTCCATTTTCTTGCCTGGTATCAATGTCATTCTGACAGACCTATACTTACCCAGGGCACCTGGTTTGCCTTTTTAAAATATTGATCACAAAATGTGCTTTCTTCCTTCCAGCCTGCTGGAATCTTCCCACCGCTTCAACACTTATTGAAAAATTAATATTAACATTAACAGTCCAATGAACTCCTCAGCCAGCTTTATTTATCCAGACTTCTGATTTAAGAATGTCTAACTTTAGTAACTGCTGTCCAATACTCTTCTGAGATACCAGTGGAATGGAGTGTTATCATGTGATGTGACCTTATCTGTTTTTCCCCCAAATATAGAACAGAACTATTTATTGAACATTCCTGCCTTTTCTGCCTTATTATTGACAGTTATTTCTATTACTTCCTTCTAGCAACGGACCAAACAACATGCTTAAGGATTCTTTTTGTTCCTAAAATCATTAAACTCCTTCTTATTGTCCTTATCACTGCTAGCCATAGATTTCTCCTTGTGTCACTTTGCTTTCCTTATCCATTTCAGCTTCCGATGCATATTCATTTCTATCAAATTCCCCTTTCTTTTACTTGTTATATTATATTGTAGCTGCCTTCCTTTCCCCTCTGACAGGTAATTTTAAAAACAAAACAAAACAGTATGGCCTTCTTCCTTGACTGTGTTTTTTTGTGCATCTGATAAAATGTCCTTCAATGATTCCCAATTATCATTCACATTTTCTGGATTAATTTTTCCTCCCAGCTGATTTGGCTCATAAGTGTTTTTAGTTTCATGAAACTGATTCATTTAAAGCACTGTCCCTGCTCTGGACTTTATTCTGTTTGCACGTTATCAATGACCAACTCATGATCACTTGAATGTAAGGTACTACTAATGTTTAGGTCTGGACTCAGTTTCTCTTTACCTGTTGAGATGTGATTCAAGATAGAATTCCCCTGTGTTGAGTATAAAGCATTCTGAGCTTCCACTGGGTCAGTGGCTGTCCTTCTAGGAGAGAGCTACTGTAGTCTAACCCCCTAAAACCACGCTGGGCTGGGAGATCAGTGAAGGAGGTACATACTTCCTGAGCTAAGGCACTGCTCTGCTTGCAGGTACAAGTGCCTTTGTTAGGGTGAAAGGATGCTTTAACACAGGGGTTGGCCTGGCGGGCCAGCAAAGGTTGCCAATCCCTGGTCTAGCAGTTAAGCCACTAGGCTGGAAATCAGGGTTCCCCCAGGCAGGAGCCATGGTGAGAGGGGTCAGAGAGCCAGCTGTGCAGGGAAATCAGCAGCTTGAACAGCCAACCACCTCTTAACTCCTTTGCATTACTAGCATGGCTCAGCGGTGATGAGGCTGAGACCCAGGGGCAGTATCAGAAGGCTCCATGAGCTCCTCAAGTGACGTAAATCACATTGTCCCATGAAAACTGGTAATGGCAGCAGCCCGGAGCACAGGTGGCTGCCAGCAGGTTGTCCAGGCTCTAGCTGGATTGTTCCAAGTCCTGTACGAGGTAAGGATCTGTCTCTCTGAGAGTCTGATAGAGCTTTTCTTGGGCCCGAGGGCCTTTCTTCTCAACCAGCCGGAGTAAGGCATCATTCCTCATTTGGCTCGTCCGTTCGCTTCTCACTTCCTCCTCTTCCTCACCGGTAAGTAGTCGTGCCTCCTGTAAACATGCCAGAACAGGCTGGATCTGGCCCATTCGATCCCGGAGCTGCTTCCGGTGCATCCTCACGAAGGCTGCCCCTACTGAAGACACCAGCCTTACATTACTCTGCTGTACGTGGAAGATGCACCCTGCGTCAGTCCTGCTGAGCATCTCCCACGTCAGTCTGCGTTACAGAGACTTGTTCTCCACTCCCACCTTCATATAACAGTTTCTCTTAGCCAAGTGTCTGGGTCATGTGTCCTTTGCATAAAGGCTGTAAAATCACTTATGATTATGGTAGGAAAAGACTCATCCATTTCTATTTCAGACGATGCATTCCATGAAAATAGTTCTGAGCAGTGACCCTAACTGGGCAGTCTTGCTAGTGGAGGAAAGGCTGACCAGTGGGTCATGCGTTCACTTGAGACCTGGGTTCAATTCTTTGTTCTGCCACAGAATTTCAGGGTAGCCCTGGGCAAGTGACTTAGCTTCTCTGTGCCTCAGTGTCCATCTGTACGATGGCGATCATAGCTTTGCCCTGCTGCATGGGAATCTGTGATGGGCTCTGTGACTGCATACTAGGGTAATATGAGTATTTGACCTAGCTAGATGGGGTGGGGTGAAATGTCACTGCACTGAATTAAACACTAAACAGAAGAAAGAAACCAAGAAAGGTCAGGGTTTGGAATTAAAGCCAAGGTCAGAGAATTCAAAAGTCTCTATACATGCAGTTCTATTTTACTGACTGGCAAACGTCTGCTCTCCCATTCCCCAGTGTGAGCCCAGAATCACCCCACTGAAGAAAACTGAGTTACTCTAGATTTGGGCCAGCGTGACTGATCACCTAAGGCAACAGAAATCAATGGACGTCTTACCATTGATTTACACCCAACTGTACCACTTAGTGTCTGTCAGTACCACAGCACTCCAGATGGCTCCATGGGCCACGGACCTCCCTGAGCCATCCTCAGGGCATATGGGATGAGTGAGGGAAGGTGCTGCTTTTTGGAAAAAGTGATGCTGGGAGCAGAGCTGGGAGGCAAACTGTGTGGCAAGGAATCAAGGGAGCAGAATTAGGAAACGTAGGCACAAGCAGGGCTTGGCAGGCCTGGAGAGTGAGGATGAAGAGCCTGCATGTGGTTCAGAGAGAGACCAGAGCTGATGCAGAGACTGAAGGAGGGAGGAGAGATGGTAGCAGCTGTGTGCTGGAGGGATCTTTCCTAGCTAGCTATTTTTCTGTGGTTGCTCTACGACATGGGTCAGCAACCCCCCGCACGTGCATCTATTCACAGCAGTATTCAGGGCTCCTGGTGCTGCGGCTGCTGGCCTTGCAAGAGCTGCGCACGCACCGTAGCGCCTGTCCCGTGCCGGGTGGCAAGGGCAGCAGGGAAAAGAAACCACTGTGCACTTTGGCTACTGGCCCCACCATAGGTATGCATGGGCAAGGCTAGCACAGGGGCCTGCAAAAGTTGCCAACCCCTGCCTTTTGAGATCCAGGGAAAAGGAAGTGGCAGTCTCCCAGCCAAAAGATGACCAGAGCCTTTGGCAGTAGGGATGTAGACACTGGTCGGATTTTGCAGGCAGGGAGAAGAGGCTAGCAGGAACGAGGAACAGCCTGAATGTGGGGACAGGCAAGAGAAGAGCTGAAGATGATGCCAAGGCTGTGATTGTGGGCAGCTGGGAGAACAGTGAGATGAATGGCGGCATTTTGCTCAGAACTCCCTTTGGAGTTCAGACTGTGTGCAATTTCTCACTCTTCTGTGCTACTTCTCAGTCCAGACCGGTGGATCTAAGTGTCTGCTTCCCCAACCCACTTTAGGCCAGGCAGCCAGCCTTTAACTCAAGGTGTTTCCTTTGCCATTCCACAGCGTAGGAGCAGTCAAGGAAGAGCAAAGGGACTTGTCACAGCCAGCTCTGTTAGGGGCTGAGCAGGTAGGGGAGGAAAGGTTACTTTCCTTACAGAAAACAATTTCTTTTTAAGTCCTGAGTAATAAATGTATAACCTTAGTGCTCATGAGCCTAGCGTAGGGCATGGTCGCATGGATGGCAGAGTTAAGGTTAAGGTTGACGATCAAGAATTTTGATCAGTTCGGGTTCTTTTCATAATGTTAAAACTTGAACTCAGAATTTCTTGGGTTTCAAGGTTCTTTGTTTTTTTTAAACAACTCTTGACTGCCTGGGCAAGCTATGAACAGAGCACTGGGAATTGATATGGCTTTGCAAACTTAACTGTAGCTTAGGAGGTCGTTTGGTCAGAGAGTGGGCACAGATGGAGAAGGTGACCTGTTAGGTCTTTTTCCATCTCCTGTGTCTGTGCTTCAAGCAAGGGGACTGGCCATGCCAAAGGGATCAATCCAGATTTCAGAAGCTCAAAGTCTTGTGGGGGGGGGGTGTAAAACACACTGACCTGAGAGCGCCTGGGACGATAGAGTAGAAAGACTAACATCCCCTAGAAGAGATGAGAAAGAAATCAGGTAAACGGGCAGTCCAGTCTCTCATTTGTGGGAAGACTGAATAACAGAGGCTAAGGGTAACCCGCAAAGCTGTAGATTCAAGGAGACCCTTTTAGTAGGTTACACTATCTATATGATACTGAGAAGATGAGCAGCTCCTGGCAGATACACAGGGATTAAGGACACCTCAGTTGTATTTAACTGGAAGCCTTGATGACTGAGCTCTCTACATCTGTGGGCAGGGAATCCATCCTCTCCTGACACCTCTTGTTGTGCATCTGCATACCCAGATATAGGATAGTTGCTTTTCTCTTTGCAATATTCTCTGCCATTTTCTGTTCCTAACTGTGTCTTTGCTCTTTCTCTTTTCTAATCCTGTGCTGTCTTGTGTGTACTAAATGTTCAATACCAGTGAGCAAGTCTCTGCATTTCCCACCTGGTAGCACTTCTATTGGACACTTTCTCTTCAGGGAGTTAGAAAAATGATGACGTGTAGAATGTGTGATTTTTTTTTTTAAAGATGGGACGTGTACCATAAAAGCTGGGTATTCCTCCTATCTCTGCCTCTAATGGGGAACTGCACTTTCCCTCTTGCACGGGGGTGTGTGTATATGTGTCTGACTTCCTGGTTGTTTTATTTTAATTGGAAATTGAATTTAAAAGGTCAGATGCAGTGCTATGTGTGCACTGGGGACCAAAGAGACCAGCCTACCCATAAACCACACACCCTGCGGTCGGTTCCTCCCTCCCTACCTTCTCCTCATAAAACTCAGGGATAGGATCTGTTGAAAGTAGGATTCCTTCTTTTTGAGGCTCTTTTTTCTTAGTGGCAAACTGCAGCACACATGACATTTGCCCCTCTCCTCAGCCCCCCTACAAGGACCAAAGATGAGCCTCACCACAGAACATGCATGGCTTCCCTCAACGAGTGCTGATCTCTCTCTTATGGAGAACAAACTGCCCTGGACAGAAGGGGTCTTTTTAGTGTGTTTGATCCAGAGGACCTGGTTCTGTTGAATAAAACTATTTGCCTCAGCAATAGAGATGGCAAATCTCTGACAGCAGTTTAGGGCTCTGTAAAATCCAGTGAAGTTACTGGAAAGTCTCCTGCAGATATTAACAGGCTTTGGGTTGGGGGCTTTGTACCCTGCCCTGACCTCTGTGCTCTCAACATGAGCGTAACTCAGCATGAGCACCCATCTCCCCTGAAGTTCTGCTCAAAATGTCCTCCCCATGGAGCTACAACCTGACGGTTCTACCTGGCCTCACCACAGCCTCCCAGACCAAACTGCCATCATCTTGCCCGTGCACGCGGAGCTGGATTCCTTTCTTCATCACCCCGGTGTAGATCTCAGTATACGACTGCTGCTCCTCTGGGCTCCAGTAGTAGAATAACAGTTGCTAAAGCAAAGACAGGTGGCGTTGAAAGACTCTCTCTCCTTAGTCAAGAGCAGGAATGAATGATCATAGGCACCGGATCACATCTCCTGCCTGGGACAGCCAGGGAATTGCTAAGGGAACATATAGGTGGCAAGGGCTGGCTGAGACGAAGCACAGCCATGTCAGAGCACCCGGTTACAATGTGGTTGTTCTAGAAACCATTAAAGCCTGGTTTCAGTGTGTAGGGTCAATGGGATCCAACAGCTGTGCCAAAACCTAGGACAATATAGGGTTACTGTACAGTTCAGAGGGGTAGTTAAAGTCATGCCTACACTGAAAAATTGAACCAGGCTTTAACTGTTGTAAGCAGACCATGGTATGGTAGGACCCTAGAGTATGTGGGTCTTTAGTGAACATCACACATCTCATTATCCAAGGAGTGGTGTGTGCCAAAGCTTCTCAAAGGCCAGCCACCACAGTTAGTCTGTTACCAAATGTAGAGGCCAACATGAAAGACAGAGACATATATAGAAGACGGGACAGTCTAAGGTTCACCAGTGCTAGGTCCCCCTAAAATCTCCCAGAGCTGATAGCATGGGACTGCCAGCAGAGCAGGTGGCTGTAGGGTCTGATTTCTGCCCAGTGCCCCACATAAAGTGAACCACTTCCCAGGTCCCTGCCAATATAGTTTTGGGACAAATTCCTTCTTGATCCTTGTGATGGGGTATGCAAAAGCTGCACTGGCATTGAAGGGGTTACTATGGCCAGGCCCTATAGCCCTATAGCAGGTACTCCAGCTGGAGACAAGGTTTAAAACGGGGGCAAGTAGATGCTCTTGGCCCAGCTGAAAAGGAAAAGGAAGAGGATGGGGAGGAGTGCAGACCTCCCCCACAGGCTCCTACAAAAAGAACTAGTGGTCCCCAAACTGTGGGATGTGCCCCTAGGGGGATGTGGGGGAGTGTCCTGGGGGGGCATGACTCTGCTGCCAGCTGGAGTGTTGGCCCAAATGCATTCTATTACTGATAAGGGGGCAAAGCAAGAGGAAAAGTTTGGGAACCACTGGGCTAGAGATGCCTGCCTGAGATACCAGGACTGTGTGCTGAACCTGGCTGGGGCTGACACCTGCTTTCCTATTTATAGTTTCTTTTCCCTTATGTGAGACCAGGAGTGGAGGGAGCAGTGATAGGAAGTGACCAGGTAGGACAATGCAGAAGGTCCATGCCACACCAGGGGTCAACACTGCTGCCTCTCCTAGGGTCCTGCTTCTAAGCCCCATGGTGTGGGTGGGCCCGGGTTCCCCATCGCTATCCCTCCCAATGGGTGGGTGCTAACTGCTAGGCCACCAGCAGTCCTACTACATAGGAACAAGAATCACCAGTGTAGCATCTGATCCCATGAATACCTCCCACCATCAATTACTGGCCCAGATTACTCTGATCCTAACCAAATCCCAGATTCTAACAGAGCTCTGGGGGCAAGGAATCCAGTGTTTCCCACCTTTGTCCTAGCAAGGGCCAGTCGTACTTACTGTGGGGGTTATCTCAAGGTCTGATGGACTGGACACTTGGTACCTAGCCCCAAAATACAGAGGGTCAATGGTCTGAGGAGACTTGGGCACTGGCTTTGATTTCCACTTCATTTCCTTTTCTTCGATAGCCTGTAAATTGAAAGTATCATCATTTCTGATGTGCAGAGACAGGACCCCTGGCCTCCAGCCAGCTCCCTGTTCGCACAGAGCATCAGCAGGGGACAAGACTATGGAGCCCATGGGTGCATGTGTTACAGGTCCTTCATGTCTCTTAGAGCTCATGCCTCCCACTGCGTGACACAAGCAATTAACGTGCAGGGCAAGGGACCACCATGTGGCAGAGCTGAGTTTTGGTCTATGTCAGGTCAAAGCTGACGATGGTTTTGAACTATGAAACCTCTTTTTCAGAATGTTCTTACTCTGCAAAATAAATAATCTGAATTAAAAAAATGTACAAAGATCCCATCACGTGCAGCCATAAGGATCCCAGACGGCTCATCAGCAGAGTTTGACCCACTGCCATGCTCAAATGTTGCTGTGATGGGGGGCTGGGGGACAGTATTAAACTCACATGAGATGAGTGTTACGTCCCCTGCATAGAACTGTATGAGGCATTTTTAACTTTCCTTACTGTCACTGGCTGGGGTGTGGGCCTCTTTTTCCCTTGCTATACAATGCATGGTTCCTGGCTTTTCAGAACCGTACTTGGCTGCTCCTGTGTATTTATGTGGCTAATTTTCATTTTGATAGCTGGGCAAAGCCCAGCCATCTTCACTGTCGGGCTGCTGGATAAATAGGGTTGTGTTTCACCTTCTGTAGCGAGTGGTCATTGGGTATCAGGTAGAGGTGGAGAGTGATGTCTGCTGCACTGAGTGTCCGGTAGATCAGCACAAGGGAATGAATGGGAATGAACTTGACGGCCGAACGGATCTTTCTCCAGAGCACGCCGAGCTGGGAGAAGCTGGGATTCGCCAGGACAGCAAAGAAGGGATTAATTCGAGTTGGTTTTTTCAGACTTATCCTGCCAGGTTCAAAATGGGCAATCTGGCACAAGCTTTCATCTGTTCCATCTGCAAAAGGATCAGCAAAGACAATGAGGTCCCATATTGACAAGTTCCAGGGGGGCAGCTGTATTAGTCTAGCTCAGCAAAACAAAAAAGGAGTCCTGAGACACTTTTAAAGACTGACACATTTATTTACTGAATGAACTTTCTTGGGAGCTGCAGCAGGAACTGGGAGGCACGGGGCACTGTACGTTGTGTCAATGGATGAAGCAGGGCACTCCCCAGTGTTCCAGGAGATGCTGCTGGAGCTAGATACAACCCACCCCATCTCCACAGGCTGTGAGCTGTGGCTCAGAGCCACCATTTGCCCCTGATGCGCAGCATCTAGCCCAGTGACTCCCCATGGCTGCCCTACCTGCTAGGCACACGAAGTGGGGAAGGTGCACTGCTTGCACGGCACCGGGCTCTGCCCTGATGTGGAAGAGGGGGCCGGCGATCATCCAGGCCTGCCTGGCTGACGGGCTCAGGCTCTCCATCCATGATCCATACTCGTACTCAATGGTCACGGCTGCTCTCACCTCAAAGCCAAGCCCCGTTTCGGAGCAGTAGAAGGAACCAGCGCCGGGGAGGTGAGCTCTGGGCGGAGCAAGGAAAACGCGGATGTCAGGGTTGGACGTAAGCAGGGCCACACTGGGTCAGACTGAGAGGCCAGACAGCCCAGCGTCCTGTCTGCCGACAGCAGCCAGAGCCAGGCGCTTCTGAGGGAATGAACAGAACAAGCCATCAGCAACCGATGTGTCCCATCGCCCAGTTCTGCAGTGGCCTGCAGCTCCTACCTGTAGATGGTCTTGTTCTGGTCCCTGCCTGGAACAATCTCAGGTGACACCTCTGGGAGGACCTGAAACACACACAGAGGGGTCCAATAACAAGGAGCTGAATGAGGTGGCTTCAGAATGGTTCCTTCTCAAACCAAGGGGACTCTGCCACTTACAGTACAGGAGTGAGATCCCCAATCCATTGCTGGAGAGGCTGGCAAACATGGGGGAGGGTGCATGTCAAGGCCAAGGTTGTGAGATCCTCCCCTCTCGCAGGGACTCAGAGGCTGGGCTCCCCCCATGCCCCAACAACTGCACTGCAACTTGTAGCCCTGCTACAAGGAGGAGCATGAGGAGGCTCACCCCTGAACATGCCTGTTGTCGGTTTAGAGCCCTAAGGTGGAAACCAGGTGTGGCATTCACCCAACATGCCCTCCAAATTGATAAAAATTGGAATGCCTGGGTATCAGGGGCACAAACTAAAACTATGGAGGAGCTATCCCTTCTGATAAGACTGGAACAGTTCCTAGAGGGTGTCCCTGAAGAAATACAAAGATACATCCTGGATGGGAAGCCCAAATCAATATCGGAAGCAGGGGAGATTGGAGCCAGATGGGTGGAAGTAACAGAGAGGACCCAAACGGATAGCAATTTGTGGGGGTACCAGGAAGGGTGTTCAGAACAGCAAATCACCACTGGGGACAACCCAAGATCCCACCTCACAGGGAGGAACCCTCTGCACCACAAGGGAAGCCTCAGGCTCCTTCTCATCCCACAACCCCATTCTCCAACAACAAACCTCGATCCAGTGACCAGCCAGCTGGGTGGCATTTTAAATGTGACGAGATGGGGCATGTGAAGGTCAACCGCCCCAAGAGCACAAACAGAGTGCAGTTCCTTGCACCAGGGTCACACCACGTGCCTGCAGGCCCAGATGCCTCACAGATACCCCCAGAGCAAAGGGACACTGTGAGTGTGGTCAGGAAGGAAGTTGTTGCGTGGAGACACACTGGAGCACAAGTGTCAGCTATCTGCCAGTCCTTAGTGGATCCCAAGCACGTCAGTGTAAACGCTCCAATAACTGTTCAACCCTTCAAGGCAAATCGTTTTCACTTGCCTACTGCAGAGTTGCCCATTCAGTAGAAGGGCTATTTAGGGACCTGGATTTTTGCAGTCTGTGATGATTATCCCATTCCCGTGCTGGTGGGAGAGGACTTAGCGAACCATGTGAGGCTAGTGAAAAGGGTGGGCACCATCCCAATGTGTAAGTGAACAGAAAAACTGTATAGATCATAACCCAGGGAGCACAGATGTGCATCCCGTAACAACACCCCGCTGACCAACTTAAGTGTTGCAGGCTCTAGGGTAGTCACCTTATGCCTGAGGAAGAAAGGTCTCCCACCCACTTAATGAAACCACCTAAATAAGTGGGAGGGAGTCCTTATGTCAATGGAAGAGCATCTTCCACCAGCACAGGGCTGTCAACAATTGTAAAATTTCTGTGGCTCAGGGGGATGTTATTTCACTCTCCTGAGTGACAAAGACTTGCCAGCATAAACACAAGCCCCAATAGACCCATCTTCGACTGTGAATAAACAACCCCTTACCACTCCGACACACTTTGCACATTTCTTCTTTAACAAGGCAGGGAATCTAAACGCAGCCACAGCTCTTGCTTTTCCTAGAGAGGGAACACAGGAGGCACAACATATTAAACCTAGGTCTATCCAGCGATATTTCTGCTCCTGGAGCTGGTAAAAGGCTGTGGCATCAACACTCCAGGGCACTGAATCTCAGGCCAGTGCAGAGCTTCCTACACTGAGTTGGCCAGACTTTTTTTTTTACTAGTTGTTAGGACAGACTGGAGTTGAAGTTCCTCAGTCCTCCCCTACAACCAATGTTGCTAGCCCATGCGCAATGAGCACACCCTGCTGGGAGAGGTTGGAAGTAGATCTGGGCTGAGATGCTCTGGGCTGAAACTTGTCCCTTTCTTTGTGATGGAGTCTCATTTTCAAAATAAAGCTTCATTTATAAAACTGATCAACTCTGTGGCTCCCAGAGTTACAAAGATCAGTTTCAAAATGTGACCCAGGTGAACCTGATGCCCCCGGTGTCTGTCTGAGTCTGCAGACAGCCTGAAACAAGAGCTGTGAGAGGGGTGGGGATTCTAGGTTCACACTCAGAGGATGGCGTGTAAACACTGACTCCTTTAAAGATGACAGTGTACAGGGTCGACACCAGCAATCATTTCAGTGCCCAGGAAAGGAGAGGGATGTGAATACCAGGAAGAGCTGCTCAATCTCTGTGAGTGGCTGTGCATTTTATCCTCAGTTTGGGGTGGATTTTAAGTTTGGAGGGGAAGTGGTATAATATCACATTTCTCGGGCAGTAGCAGGGGCTCCCCACAGCCATTGTTTCTACTGTTACCATCCAGCCTGGGAGAGGCTGGGACTGGCATTGCTGTGGGCTCCTGCACGCCTCCTCCTGGGACAGGCTGGTACTGCAATAAGAGTGGGGGGCTCCAGAGCCCCTCTCCTATTCTCCTGCTGGCACTTCATTGCCTTCTCTGGAGGCTTTTATTCCTGCATCATCCAATTTTTTAATTATTTTGTGGCCCCTTACGTGTCTGTTCCTCGGTTTCTGCTTTGTCTGGAGATGACGAAAGGGGTAGCTGGGTTTTCTCTCCGCTTTGTGCAGTTGCAGTAGGAAGGTCAGAGACTGGAATGGCAGGGAAACCACTATCATTTGAGATCACAGGACACAAACTGAGTATCCAGAGAGCAGTTGGCTCCCGATCACCCATTGTTCGCACTAGTAAGCCCAGCGCCTTCCCTTATCCCCCTTGTCCCACATCCTCTGCCCTCACTCAGCCTGCCGTTTCACTGCACTAGCCCCACAGTCAGGGCTTGCGATGGGTTGACAGCAGCTGAAGGGCAGAGCCATACCCACAGCTGTGCAGGAAACCAGAGGCAGATAGCCCCCATTTCCTGACACATGGCCCCGTGCTCAGTCCTCCAACCCTTCTTACCCCTCCCTGCAGCCTGAGGATCCCACCTGCCACTCTCATCCCTCAGCAGAAAACATTTCCGATATGTCTTGGTGAATTAAAATCCGATCATGAGAGGCAGCATACTCAGAGCCAGGGGCAATTCTGGAGGAGGCCAGGATGTGGGGCAAGTGCCCCTCCAAAAGTGCCCCTCATCTGGCTGCACATGGGGCCGGATGAAGCTTTGAGCCTCCTAAAAGGGGTTTGAAGCTGGAGACGGTCTGTGTTGCTTTTTACAAGCGACAGGGACGCTCCTTGAGTGGCAGAGACTCTCTCTGCTGTTTGTGGGACGCGGCAGCAACTGTCTCCCAAGCAGCACGGACCATCCCTGGCTTCGAGCCCTGTGCAGGAGGCTCAAAGCTGGAGACAGTCCCTGCCACTTCTCAATTTAGTTCCTATCTCCTATTTTATTTCCATCTCTCTCCTGTTCAGCTTGTTTAGTTTCTATTTCATTTAGTCTATATTCTTACCCAGTCCATGAGAGCCGTGCCCGTTCCCCAAAAGCTGGGTCTTTTGGGTTAGGTTGCTGGTAGTCTCTTTAAGCCAGCTCTGAAGATCACCCACAGTCAGGTTTTCAGAGGGTGCGCGCCACCCGGCTAGGCAGGGGGCTATCCTTTGTATTGAATCTTTAATGTCACACTTGACTTTGACATTTTCGTCAGAATGCCCTTTTAAGGACAACTGCACAAATGACTCAAAACCGTATTTCCTCAATAAATGACTCAAAACTGCGTTTCCTCAATAAATGACTCAAAACCTCATTTCCTCAGTTTTTAGTTTGCTGACGTGGTTTCTTTCTTAGGGTGTCTGACATTCAGCTCACCGGCCTGGTTATTCTGATCATTGTTTAAGACAGACATTAACTGATTAATTGTTATTTAAGACAGGCACTCAACAAGCGGCAGGAGCCATCCATGTTTTCTGGAAGTGGCTCAGAGTTGGATCAGGCCACTTCTTGCTAGCTGGGGCTGGAGATGCTATGCCTTGCTAGTCCCAACGTAGCGACTCCCCTGCTCAGAGCCGTGTAGGGAATCTTTATCGCAAGAGAATTGAGGGCAGAGGGAACTGGCAGACTGGCAAGGGCATCGCTGGTGGCATGCTTATGGGGCTCGAGCCCCCGAGACCCAGCGCCCAAACCATGGGTCACTTCCTGGGCCACCAGCACTCTTGCAGACAGGTGTCCCTAGCACTAAAGCAACCCTCCAATGTATAACGATGGCAATCCCAATGACCTCGGTAATCCAAAACACCAGAGTTTCAAGTAGAAAAAACACATGGCCCTTACCTGGTGGAAGGTCGGCTGGAGAACCACCACCGCCGCCGCGCACTGCAAAACACGTCAGGGGGTTAGATCAGGACACCTAACCTCATGAAGGCTGGAGTTGTATCCCCTCCTGTCCACTCTCCTAGTCCATGGCCTGCTCACAGCCCCATTAGTAAAGCAACACTTTGCTGCCCCAGACGACTTTTGATTCTCCACCCCACTGCCCAGTGCTCTGCTCCGCTCTTTCTAACCTCTTGGGGCAGCAGGCACTGGGGCAGCACCCTGCAACATTACCACCCTGCAAAGTTGCAGCTCTCTGATTGGCTACTAGAAAGCTAGCTGACCAATTGGGTGTGTTGCTGCGTTTTGGAAGTGAAAACAAAATCTAAGTCCCTCCCCTCTAGGCAGTGCCCCCTTCTGCTTAGCCTATGTTTTGAATCCCACCACCTCCTTACACACTGTCTAGAGTGCACAGGATAAACAGCTGTGTGCAGACAGGGAACTAAAGTTTCCGCAAAATGTGTAGCAGGTCTCTTGCTGGCGGAATCAAAATGCCATTGGGACGTCTAAACATTGGAAGTGAGCATTTTGTAACACAAGTTACAGTCAACAAAGGGGAATTCTGCATTAGATATTGGCTTAACAGACAAAGAGATCAGGGTGCTAAAAATTAATAGTAGCTAGGTACAAGTGATGATGACCTGAGCATGTTTATAATGGGGAAGCAGAATAAAGTCTAGACCAGTAATGTATATGTACTTGATGCATTAATGGAACCAATTTCATAACCCTCTATATGAGACAAATTAGCTGAGGGGAAGAATTTAATTGGAAAAATGTAAATGAAAATTAGTTATCTTTACAGAATGCTTTATGTGATATTTCAAAAGCCAGAATCCAATCACAGAGAAAGGCAGCCCTCTCATTAAAAAAAACCCCCTGGTTTCTAGAAGAGGTGAAGGCAGCTATACAAAAAATATATAAGACTTGGAAGACAGGGAAAGTTGATAGGAATGACTATAAATAGGGGTTAGCAGCTGTAGAGAACTGATAAGGGAAGCGGAGGACACAAGGAGAAATTCATACCCAGCAGCATTCCGGACTGATTAGAAAGTGGATTTTTACCTATATTAGGAAGAAAAAGAACCTGACAATGGTATTGGTCCATTACCAGATGAAAATGATATAATTATCAAAAATAGTAAAGAAAAGGGAGAAGTGTTCAATAAATATTTCTAATTTACACTTTCATACAGTGATGTTAATACCCTTTCCGTTGCCCTGGTATTTCAGGAGGATGTTAAAGAGAAGTTACGAACATTAGAGATTTTCACAGCAGCAGGTCTAGATAACTTTCAAGGGTTTCAAAGGAGCACTCTTGGGAGCTCATTGAACTGTTTTCCATAGCTCTTAGAGCACTAGGAGGTTCCAGAATACCGGAAGACAGCTAATGTTGGGCCAGTTTGTGAAAGGAATAAATGGGATGACCTGGGTCAGTAGATGCCTGTCAGCCTGACATCACTCCTGGAAAAGATAACGGATCAGCTGATAAGGGACTTGATTAATAAAGAATGAAAGAAGGCTAGTGTAATTAATACAAATCTAGATGGGTTTATGCAACATAGATCCTGTCAAACTAACTTGATATCTTTTTCTCAATGAGATCAAACATTCGGTTGATGGGGTGAGGTTTGGGATCCAGGCTCCCCTCCCTGCACGTGGCTGAGCTTCAGGTTCCTCTCTCCACCCCATTGTGTGCGCCTTCTGGCAGCTCCTTTGCACATGTGGGGCTGTGTGGGCTGTCCTGCCATGGTCTCCCCTAGGAGGAAAGTGCCAGTGACTCTTCTCCTCCTTCCCCTGCTGCCCCCTGCTCCATCCCTGCACCACATGTGGAGCAGCCCCAGTGGGTCAGGACTTGTGGGTTTTACCTGGCAGAGCAGTAAAGCTAAAAAGAAGAAAAATGGCCCTGTCAGATCCTCTGGCTCTCTCTGGAGGAATTATTCAGATCAGACGCTCTCTGGAGATGCGCCTGTGGAGAAGTGGGAACCCTCTGCTAGATTAGTCAGGGAAGACACGG
>ML682206.1:3222541-3386381 GCA_007922195.1 Podocnemis expansa | reverse complement strand
CCCATCACCCAAATAGAAAAGATAGAGGATCAACACCCGTGTCTTCCCTTACTAACCTAGCAGAGGGTTCCCACTTCTCCACACCCCAACATCTAGCTCTCTCCCTCCAGAACAGTTTTCTTACTGGGAACCAAAAAAGAGGAGGGGTAGATTGGTTCTCTGTGATAGGGAGACAGCCATACCTTCAAGACTGCAGGACAATCCCATCAGGGTGCAGCAAAGTGGCCATTAAAACACACAGGGAATAGCCCCCACTGTCACCAGTGGCTAAGCCCATTGCCCCTCTGAGCCGGATGGACTGGGTTTGAAGAGGAGCCAGCAGGATTTCTGCAGAGAGGAAAAAGTCTGTGAAATCAGAAATAGATTCTTTCCTGGGGTAACAGGACATTTGCTCTACTGAAGGGTGGCATGTGGAAAAACATCGGAGGCTCTCTGCACAGGATGGTGGGTGCTGAAAGATCACATGAAGGAGGTCATGCTTAGCCTAGGTTTGCTGGGACAGACCACGGGTAGAGGCTGATCTGTTGCTGGACCCAGTTAGTACTTGCCTGGGGTTCCTCCTCTTCTGCAACATAACAGGAAAGCCTGTGTTACGCCTAGAAAAGTGGAGTATTTGGCCATGTTTATGCTTATTTTAAACCTCTCTCTTTCCTTCCAAGTCAAGTTTCTTGAACAAAAGATCTGCTGTGTGTTTGGAAGGAGTCGCTCTGCTCTTCTCGCTGAGGAGAAGGATCCAGGGACTTCACACCAAGGTCCGTGTTCTAGAGCAGACGGCCAAAGTACGGCCTCATCTGAGCCCTAGATCTGGCCCCTCCATATGAGTCTGGCTGGCAGCCTGGAGTATTCAGGCCACGTCCCTTTCCTACCACCTGGGGCCCAGCAGTGCCTTGCCCAGAGCAAGCCTGGAGTATTCAGGCCACGTCCCTTTCCTACCACCTGGGGTCCAGCAGTGCTCTGGGCCAGTGGAAGTTGCTCCCCACTCTTTGCTCTACCTTTTTGGCACAATTGCAAAAAGGCAGTTTGAAATTAGTGTGGCTGTAGCAGTTGGAATTTTATTTTCTCTTTTTAATAAAGGGTGTTGATCTGAAAACAAGGTTTTATTATCTGAGATTGTGCTGTGCTGAGTGTGGCAGCCAGGCCCGAGCATAACTTTTTTGGGCCCGGTACAAAACTGTAACATGGTCCCTCTCCCACATACATGGTAATGGGCATTGCTGCTGGGGCTGGGTTCGCCAGGCCCCTGAACCCGATAAAGTTACCCTTTTTTCTCATCAGGAGAGAGCCCTGTTTGCAGCAGCATCCCCTTCCAAGCCGCAACACTTCCTCTGCCACTTGGGCACTGCATGTGGCCTGCCATACAGTGGATGAGGCCCAAGAAGTTAGCTCAACCCTGTTCTAGAGAATAGGATCTAAGGATCGGCACCCCTAGACCGTCAGTGGGAAAAGAAGAGAGCAGGTATCTCAAAACAGGGAATGCTGAAAGTCCAAGGAAGAGTGAGAGGCAGAGGAGGCCTGAAGTTCCCAGGGATGAAAACCTCCTCCTATCAAACCAGCTTCATATTGCAGCACAAGAATTATGATAAAAACATTTGCATTCCCTGTTCTGTCAATGGCAGCAGCCAGGAGCACAGGTGGCCATTAGCAGGTTCTCCAGCCTCTAATGGGATTGCTCCAAGTCCTGTACAAGGAAAGGGTCTGTGTCTCTGAGAGCGTAGTAAAGCTCTTCTTGGGCCTGAGCTCCTTTCCTTTCAGCCAGCCTGAGCAAGGCCTCGTTCATCAGTTGTCTGCCCTGCTTGCTTAGCACCTCCTCCTCTTCCTCACTGTTCATGGCCTCCGTGTCCCGTAAGCGCGCCAGGATGGGATAGATCATCCCCATTCGAAGACGGAGCTGCTCCCGGTGCTTCTTCACAAAGGACATGCCTTGACCTAAAGGAGACACCAGCTCTGCGTTACTTTGCTGGGTACGGGAGGGACGAGGCTGTGTTATCACAGCCCCACTAAATGAACCCACATCACTGTTGGATGGAAAAACATTCCCTAGCTCAGGCAGCGTGGTCACGCATGAAGTCATTCACCTTGGAACATGGTTTGTAAAGACCTATCTACACCGACTTCACACACCTTCAAGGGGCTGCGACCCATACCACATGCCCTGACGGCCTGTCCCTGTTGTAGTTAGGGATAAGAAGAGGACCCAGAGAAAAGAACAGCTTTAGATGGACCTCAGCAGCACAGCTCTCAGCTGTGAGATACAGAGGCATCATTTTGCTAAGGAAGGGAAGGATGTCCCTCTGCGAGTCACTGCACTGGACAAAGGAAATGATGAGGTCTTTCTCTATGTCTAATATCAGGCCTGCTGTTTGAAGCAGGGACTTATTAGGAAAGAAGTGGATTCCAGCTGCACCCTGTCAAAATTTTTGACTCAAACTTCTTCTTATTGTAAAGTGAAGAAAGAAATCAGTTTTTATTTCCTTTTAACACGTCTCGGTTGGCTTGTTGTTGTCGTCGACTTCCTGCTTCCCACCCGCAACTGATAACCCTTTTTGGTATTTTACTAATTTTCGCTCCCCTTCTCCATTCGCCTGGCACCTATTTTCCATTTTGCCACTGAAAAGGTTCAGGGGGATCAGGTGAGGGGAGAAGGAGAAAGAAGACAGATGAAGGTGCAACTCTGGACAAGACTGGACTCAAAAATTTGGGGTTTCCATGTGGGAGACTGACTTTTTCCCTGAAGATTGTCCATGTAAATGTTTGAAGATAATCACTAGAATCAATCAGTTTTCATTAACATACTTAATCTAATTCAGACTATGGTAAGTCAAAGCTCTGTACAATGATACTAACCTGTGGTCGTGTTGGAAGATGAAGCAGGAACTTTAACATCTCCTGAAAGGGAAAGGGAAGGGGTCAGTTGATATCCTGTGACTTTTCTCATTAGCAAGAGGGTCCAAGAACATCGGCGATCAGAGGCTAACGGTAACCTGAAAAGCTCTGCATTTCCAGAAACCTTCTTCCCCTTCGGTAGCAGGCTCCTTAGCTTTCTTTAGGGTGACACTAGAGTTTTCCTGTGTCATAAGGAATCCTGAAATACTTCTCTTTCCCAAGGATAATTTCTGAAGTCTCCATTATCAAAGAGGAGTTACCAGAGGTTTGTTGGCCCGGCTGGAAGGGCGTATCTAGTAGGGTTGCCCGGGGGCCGTCTTAGAAATAGTTAATAGTTTTATTAATGCCTTGCTTAATAAACTGGAGAGTATGCTTTTAATGTTAGAAGATGACAGTAAGCTGGGAGGAATTGCAAGAAATTTGGGGGCAAGACTTAAAATTCAAAATAATTTCATGAAATTGGAGTCTGGGTTTGAAATCAACAATTTAATTCAATAAAAAAGTGCAAACTATTCTATGTAGGATGGAAAAAAATCATATGAAAAAGTGTAAAATGGTGAGTAACTGGTAGCACTGTTGAAAAGGACCGATGCATTACAGTAGCTTGCTAATTCAATAGCAGTTGACAATGGGAGGCTGTTGCAAACAGGTTAATGTTCTTCAGGGATGTAGTGTATGTAAGAAAATGGGAGCTAATTGTCCCAGTCTACTCAGCACCGAGGCCCCTTCGCTAGAGTACCGTGTCCATATTTGAAGAAAGATGTGGACAAATGGGAGGAAGTCCAGAGGACAGCCACACAAATGGTAAGCAGTCTAGAAAAGCTGGCCAAGAAGGAAAATTAAAAAATGGAGCCTGTTAACTCCTAAGAAAAGAAGACAGGAAGGGACCCGTGGACAGTTTTCAGATCTGTAAGGGAAGGTTAGACAAAGACCCATCAGGGATGGTCTAGGTTTACTTGGTCCCATCTGAGCATAGGGCTGGACTTGACAACTTCTCAAGTAAGTTCCCTTCCAAGCTTGAGTTTCACTGATTCGAGGAACCTCAATGACCACTAATACAGTTCTGCTTCCATGTCTACATATGCTCCTACCTGGCCTCACAAATGTCTCCCAAACCACTTGCCCATCTTTTCTGTCCTTCATGTGAAGCTTGAGTTCCTCCTCCATGTCTCTCATGTAGAGCTCGATGTAGGAGTGCTGTTCTGCTGGGCTTCTATAGCACAGCTCCAGGTGCTGCAGGAAAGAACAAAGGACTCAGGTGAGTCCCCCACCTTGGCCAAGAGCAGAAATGGAAGCTGCACATCCTTTGCTGTGACCATTGTTGTCTTGTCTCCTCCTGAGTTTGACAACTCTCTAGGGCAGAATCATTTTTCATTTTGTGCTTGTACAGCACTTAGTGCAAGGGGACCTTGGGCCATAACCGGGTCTTCTAGGTATGACCACAATGCAAATAATCCATAATAAATAAACTGTTTGACTTGTTTTGACACCTTAGTTGACACAGAGGACAATCCTACTTACATCAGGTATTATTGTTAGCTCTGATGTACCAGACACCTCGTACTGACAGCCAAAGTGCAGCGCCCTGGTCTGAGGGGGTTTGGGAACCAGCTTTGACTTGTGCTTCAATTCCTCTTCTTCAATGGCCTGTAAAAGTCAGAAAAAACAGTGTCACTTCTGAGAGATCCAAACAGGAAGGAGCCCCTGACCCACAGCGAGGTGGGCGTCTTGAATTGGAGAGGGAAAAAAGATCTGTTGACCCACCTTGTTCATCGCCCAAGCAAAGCTGGCATGTTTTCTCCCTTTCACTTTCCTGGGGTCAGATCCAGGCAAATCTGAAATAACCCAGATTGTGGGGCCATCCCCATTTCCCTGTTGGGAACCTCTAAAAGAGCCTCACAGACCTCATTCCCCAAATGTTTCCTCAGATAAACCTGCTTGCCATTGCAAAGACGGGGACCTCTGCTTAAAAATAGCATGTGCTCATGTAATTCAAATCATAGAATCATAGGGTTGGTAGGGACCTTATGAGGTTATCTAGTCCAACCCTGTGAAGGAGCAGGGCCACTTTCACTAAATCATCCCAACCATGGTTTTGTCTAACTCAGCCTTAAATATCTCCAAAGATGAGGATTCCACCACCTCCCTAGGTAACTTACTCCAATGCTTCACCACCCTCCTAGTAAGAAAGCTTTTCCTAATATCCAACCTCTACCTCCCCAGCTGTAACTTGAAACTAAAGCTCCTTTTTCTATCCTCTGTTACTGCTGAGAACACAAGGGAGTGGAAATAAGGTTGGACTGTCAATTTAATTCTGGCATTTCCACATTGACTGACTGTCTCTGCAACATTAATATTGTTCTCATGTGTGTGTATCTTCCACAGCACTAACAGGCTACAGGATCTCCAGCCACAGTGCGTGCATCTGTGGGGTCCTTACAGGGATCATGGGGTCATAGACCCTGTAGCTAAGATTGAGGTCTAGCTGCCAATTCAATCTCCTCACTCCTTGACTAGTAATTTTTCCCTTACCTTGCTCTCTCCCATGCCCCAGGGGACCTTTTTTAAAGATCTTCCACTGCTCGGAGGGTTGGTAACACATGGAACATCCCATGGCGGGAACAAGGTTCCTGGGGAGAATAGTGGCTCCTAGTGGGTCCCATGGGGACCTGATCTTTGGGATCAGGAAGCTCTGTGCTGCTGAGCAATTTGGATATCACACCATGGGAAGGCCAGCCTTGAGCAATCTCACCTGTCTGCTGCTGCATCCAGTGCCCAGTGGAGCCGGGTCACACCAACACTGTATATTTGTCCTCATTTTCATTTCCCGCTTGAGCCTCCCCCAATACATAAGGGGTCTGCCCTGTGAGACCACTGAGGTCCTACCTTTACCCCTCGTGTTGGCTAGTGTGGAGTAAGACCCAAGAGTGCAGCTCTACCCCAGGTAGCTGCCTGTCACACACCACTATTAGAAACACATGAAAACTTGGCTGCTGAGGTTTCTCTAGCAGTGACAGTCAGGGTGCAGCCTGTGCCCTCTCCTGTGAGCGATGCTGTGGTGCTTGGCATGCCAGTGTGTGTTTGGCTGCAGGTGTATTTGTGGGTTCCCTTTCACCCTGCTGGTCGTGAGGGGACAATGTCTAAACAGGAACAAATAAACAAGGAGTCCTATGGCATTTAAAGACTAACAAATTTATTTTTTGCATGAGCTTTCATGGGAGAAAATCCCTCTTCGTCAGACAAAGTGGGTTTTTCTCTCATGAAAGCTCATGCAAAAATAGATTTGTTAGTCTGTAAGTCTTTAAGACTCCTTGTTTGTTTGTTTCACTGAACAAGACTAATATAGCTACCCCTTTGGATCTTGTATAAATGGGAGAGTGGTTTTACCTTCTGCAGCGAGTGGTCATTGGGAATGAGGTAGAGGTGGAGAGTGAAGTCTGCTGCACTAAGTGCGTGGTAGATCAGCACGAGGGAATGGATGGGAATGAACTTTGCAGATGAACGGAGCTTTCTCCAGAGCACACCGAGCTGGGAGAAGTTGGGGTTTGCCAGGAGAACATGGGAAAGTCGGATTCCTGTTGGCTTCTCCAGGGTCATCTGGCCAGCTTCAAAATGGGCGATTCGGCATGAACCGAAATCCTCTCCGTCTGCAGCAGGGTCAGCAGGGAAAATGTGACTGAAACGTCGCAGACTGGGAGCACGTCTGAGATGATGTACACCAACACACAAACGCGTCCTAGCTGCCTTAGAGTGTGAAGAGCTGCAGGTCAGACATAGCCCTGCCATCTGATGGGGTGTGGAGGGAAGGCAAAGGTGAGCGGAGGGGAGGAGATAAGAGGGAGGGGAAGGAGAAGCAGATGGAGAACGTAGGTCAGAGGACCCGGGACAGGATCTCCCGGAAAGCTGAACAGCGACAGGAGAGGTAAAAGGAGAAAGAGAGGCACCAGAGGCAGGGAATCCAAACAAGTGATGCTACCCCCTCAGTGGGCTGAAGAAAGGGAAGCTGGACCTGGGCAGAAGTAAGGAATGGTCAGAGAGTCCCACGGAGTCGCACTGAAGCATCTGGGAGGGCTCCAGGATGCCCCAGAGGAGAGTTCCTCTGAAGCGTGCAAGATCTGCACAGGAAATCAGAGACTTGGAAGGCAAGAGAGGGGAGAAGTAAGGACAAGGACAGAGAGGCCTGGGTACCTGTGGGTCGTCTCGCCATCTGTAGAGCCCAGCCCAGCTGCTGAGTGTGCACTGGGCATGGTGTCTCCTCATGCTTCCTTCCCCCAGCCCCTCTCACAGATTCTGGGGTCTGTCCTCTGCTCCCCAGGGCTCCAGGAGATGCTGCTGGAGCTAGATCCACCCCCCCATACCTCCAGCCCCACTGGCTGCAGACAGTGGCTCAGAGCCACCTTCGGCCCCTGATGCACAGCATGTAGCTCAGCAACTCCCCACGGCTGCCCTACCTGCTAGGCACACGAAGTGGGGAAGGTGCACTGCTTGCACAGCACCGGGCTCTGCCCTGATGTGGAAGAGGGGGCCGGCGATCATCCAGTCCTGCCTGGCTGACGGGCTCAGACTCTCCGTCCATGAGCCGTACTCATACTCAATGGTCACGGCTGCTCTCACCTCAAAGCCAAGCCCCGTTTCGGAGCAGTAGAAGGAGCCAGCGCCGAGGAGGTGAGCTCTGGGCAGAGCAAGGAAAACGTGGATGTCAGGGTTGGACATAAGCATGGCCACACTGGGTCAGATCGAGGGTCCAATGAGCCCCCTATCCCGTCTGCCAACAGCGGCCAGAGTCAGGTGCCTCCAAGGGAATGAACAGAGCAGGCCATCGGCAACCAATCCGTCCCGTCACCCAGTTCTGCAGTGGCCTGCAGCTCCTACCTGTAGATGGTCTTGTTCTGCTCCTGGCCTGGAACAATCTCAGGTGACACCTCTGGGAGTGCCTGAAACACACACAGAGGAGTCTGATAACAAGGGGCTGAAAGAGGCAGCTTCAGAACGGTTCCTTCTTGCACCAAGGGGACTCTGCCACTTATGGTACAGCAGCGAGATCCCCCTCCTGCTGCTGGAGAGGCTGGCAAACATTGGGGATGGGGGACAGGTTTGTGTTAATCAGCTGAAGATTTCTTTGCCGCTGGATGCTCCCAGGCTGGCGGCTGGCTCAGGAGCCAATTGTCTGCAAGCAGCTGCTGGCTGCAAAAGGGAGAGCTCCATGTGTACGGGAAAGCGTGTCAGGGAACAAAGAGGGCTCTTGACTCTCTGTGACTGTGTGTCCCTCTGCTATCGGCCCAGCAATGCGAGCACCTGCTGCTTTGCTATCTGAACAGGCTCTGCTCCTTTGGTTCATGTGGTAGGAACTGGGGCTTTTGTTGATAGAGGCCCCTGGTTGAATCCCTGGTGGCGCCCAGGGGGTCCGTACAGACTCAGCCAGGAACAGGCACCATGTTGTCCCCCAGGACATTTTCAAGGTTCATTTCCAATTTGCTTATGAGCATCAGGGGCAATCTGGCGTTTTCACACCAACCCTTGAAGGGCAACCGATCTGCAACCAACCCATTGCTCAAATGCTCAGAGCCAGGTCAAGGCCTAAGGGGCCTTGGGCTGAGAATAGCTATGTAGACGTTCAGCCTGGAGGCTGGGCTGTGAGATCCTTCCCTCTCGCAGGGATTGAGAGGCTGGGCTCCCTCCGTGCCCCAGTGACTGCACTGCAACCTGTAGCCCTGCACCTATGACTTAGCACTCGGAAAGACACACAGGCCTTGTCTACATTGGGAAATAGGTCAACTTACAGTCACCACAGTATGTATTGCAATGCCTGATGTGCTCTTTGCCCTCCTGGGGATGGACTGGAGCGCATCCCTACCTGGAGCTCTTCCACTGGCCTAAGAGGGGCCGTGGGGGATGCTCAGAGCTTGATCTCCCAGCTTCCTAGCAGGAGCCTCATAGGCCCTGTCTACACTGGCAAATTAGTCAGGATTAAGGAGGCTTAGTCCGGACTAATTCAGCCCGTGGCTACATTAGGCACTCCTTGGTTCGAACTAAGAAATTTTTTAGTTCAGACCAGTTAGTACCAAAGGTTAGTTTGGACTAACACGCTTAGTTCAAACATTAGTTTGAACTAACCCAGTTAGTTTGAAATAACCATGCCTTCTAGTTCAAACTAAGATCGAACTTCTTAGTTTGGACTAACATATGCAGACATAGCCATCTGGGCTTCTCCCCTTGCAAGCTGAGCTGCCAGGAGCCAGCCCAGGGCTTCTCCACTTTCCACACTGCTGGGAGCTGGGGAAGTCACCCAGGGCTTCTTTCCTCCCTGTTCCCTGTTCCCAGGGGAAGCTGCCTGAGGCATCTCACTCTTGGGAGTGGGGTCTTGCTGCCTGGGGTTTCTGTATTCCCTCTGCCAGGAACTGGGTAGCCACATCAAGACTTACAGTGAGCGCAGGATGCATTTAAGTCTGTTCAGCACCTCTGTTTTGTCGACGAAAGCTGATTTGTGTCAACAAACCTCTCCACTGCAGACCAGCTCTGAGGCCTTGTCTATCCTTGTGTTTATCCCAGCAAAACTTCTGCCGATCATGGGAGTGAAATAAACTCCTGTGATAGGCTGCTCCCCAGATCGGGTCCGGTGTGCTGCTGTGAGCCCCCCGATTTCCACTTCTGAATCCCTGTTCGCCCCACTTTCCCAGGTGACCACTCACTCCTGAGTCAGTCCACTCTGGCCTCTGGCGTGCAATCGGCCCCAAGCAGTGGGTGTATGCCCTTTGGCTACTTGAGGGACGGTCCCCAAGCGAGCACCCCTAGTCCTAGTTACCACAGCGGAAGTCACTGTCTACAGAGATTGGGACCCATTCCCAATCACCACACGCTGAAGTCTGTTTATTTAAAAAAGAAATGGATTGTGCCTGTAGTAACTTTGCAGAGGAAGGGGTTAACATTGTGGTCAGTGAGTCCCAGGGGAGCTAATGGGAACAAAGCCCAGGTTTTTGAATAGGAGAGGTGTCCAGAGACAGCAGATCACCACTGGGGACAACCCAAGATCCCACCTCACATGGATGAACTCTCTGCACCAGAAGGGAAGCCTCAGGCACCTTCTCATCCCACAACCCCATTCTCCAACAACAAACCTCGATCCAGTGACCAGCCAGCTGGGTGGCGTTTTAAATGTGATGAGATGGGGCACGTGAAAGCCAACTGCCCCAAGAGCACAAACAGAGTGCAGTTCCTTGCACCAGGGTCACACCATGTGCCTGCAGGCCCAGATGCCTCACAGATACCTCAGAGCAAAGGGAGATCGTGAGTGTGGGTGGGGAGAAAGTTGTCGCATGGAGAGACACTGGAGCACAGGTGTCAGCTATCTGCCAGTCCTTAGTGGATCCCGAGCACGTCAGTGTAAATGCTCAAATAACTGTTCAACCCTTCATGGCAAACTCTTTTGACCTGCCTACTGCAGAGTTGCCCATTCAGTAGAAGGGCTGGTCAGGGACCTGGATTTTTGCAGTCTGTGATGATTATCTCATTCCCATGCTGGTGGGAGAGGACTTAGCAAACCAGATGAGGCTAGCCAAAAGGGTGGGCACCATAACCCGTAGCCGGGCTAACCAGGTCTCCCCATCTAATCCTGTTACTGAGCCTTCTACTCGGGTCCAATGTTCCCTCTAAGGCTTGACGGCTTGTGTGCAAAATTTTCAACCCGTGTGCAAAACTTTTTCTGAATAAAATTTTTGTGCAACTTCACATGATGGAAATTATTGAAAAATATAGAACAATGAAAAATTAATGTTATTTAAATTGTTTTTATTAATAATTTGAATGTATTCTATGCTTATTTAACATTTTGTCTCATCAGTTTTTCAATCCTGTTTGTCTGCCTTTGTCGGCTTTCCAAAATGTATAAACACATAAAAAAGTTAAAATTAAAGCAATTAACTTGCCTCTCATTTTTCATTTTGCACAGCAGCCCATTTTACAATTTTAAAAAAATGGTCCTAAATTGTTCCTAGCCAGTTCAAATGTGACCCTTTACTTGTTTTACTTAATTGGTCACTATTACTAATCTTGATCACAGTATACTTTATTCCTTCATTTTATTAGTGTTTGCTATATATTTTTTCCCCAGTTTAACCCTTCCCTAAGGAGCAACAGGCCAAAAGGTAAAAAAAAAAACAACCCAGGGCTTGACCCTGTGATTACAAATCTGTTATTCTACCAACTGAGCTACAGGCATTCCATATATAAAAATGTCTAGGCATAAAGGATAACTGTGTACTCCACTGCCCCTTGATCCCATCCCCCCCAAAACTGCTCTTTATTCCGTGTGTGCATCTGTGCAGCAAACTCTTAACATCAGGATCGTGGGTTCCAGCACTGTGCCCCCCCCCGTCTACTTATCAGAAGTAAAAGGCTGGACAATCACCTGTTTTTAGGATGCCTGAGGGAGGAAGGACATGAAGGTAAAAAGGAGCCCTTGGATAGCTAGCAACTCCCCCCCCCCCACCAGCCAATCCTCAGTGGGGCTTCAGGCCTGCCCCCCTGCCCATCTTCAGCTGCTCTCCCACCCTGCCCCCTCCGCCAGTTGATCCTTGGCCATGGTTAAGGCCTGTCCCCCCCACTCCTCATCCAATCCTCAACCACTTTGCCAGACTAGGGTTACCGGGTACCAAAGCATGGAAAGGACAACAGGGGAGTACAAAAAGGAGGATGTTGGAGGACACATATGCATCTGGGACTCCACCTGGGCCCCCTTCATCCACCCAGCCAATGCCCCCCCCCAAATGCTTGCCCCATTGATCACCCAACTCCAGGGAAATCTGTCTAGCCCCTAGTTACAGCATGAGATTAATTGCAAGAACAGAGGCTCAAGAATATCAAATGAATGGCTTAAGTATTTTTCCTCTTCACATTAAAGTAACTGTAAAGCCAACCACTTTAAGGAGTCACAAAACTAAGTATTGAATGTTTATATCAAGGTGCAAGGAGAATCACACTGCAGAACTCCTATCCAGACTGATGTTTTTACATTGTGAGTTGCAAACGGAAGCACACCGCCAATAAATTTAATGTAGTAATTATGGACAAGATTAAAACCAGTTTTAACACACTAAGTTCCTTCACAGAATTCACTCATTGTTTGACACACAGAGGGATGGGCCCTTGACTACATGAAGCCTAACAGAATTTGAGTTGTTGGCTTCTAAAGGAAAAGTAATCTCTGTCAGCAGTATTCTCCCCATGACTTGAAATTAGGGGTGTGGTGCAGGGGGTGCTCACTCATTTGCTCTAACACTGTTACTAGCCAACAACTGGGGGGTACAGGCGGAGTGTACAGAAATCCCTGTCTAGCCTCAGTTTTGAGCCTCACTGTGCAGTATTTTTAAAAAATCACAGACAAGCTCTTTAGATTTTATACACTCAGGAAAGGAGAAATGAGAAAAAATGAGATCTGCTGGTTTTTATGTACAGACCTACCTGAAACATAACCTTTTACCTAAAATGCAAATGTCTGGAAACATCATATCCTACTATGTCTGCCATAAACCACAGATGGATATATATCTATTTTATGACCATTGACATTTTGTTTGCTTTTATGTGAAATACACATCAAATGGGGGGTGGGGGTGGGGGATGAAGTAGAAGTTTGTGACTATCAAATGCTCCACCCAAGAGGACAGCACCTATTCTTGAATGCAATGATCAATTTTTTCCTAAATATAACAAAATAAAAATAACCATAGAGTATATAGGCAAAAGCAAGCTGCTTGTTTTCTATGATTTGATAAACTAACAAAGGGACAAATATTGCAATCCTTACTCCATCAAATTTCCCACTGACTTCATTTAAAGCATAGGATCAGGCCCAGCCCAGCAGCTACTTTAGAATGGCTAATACTTTCATATCCGTGTATCTTACTAAAATTTAAGGACACATCTATAGTGGACTAATCTCTTCTTGGAAAGGAGAAACAAACTGAAAAAAAATCACACTGGGAAAAGGAAAATCTTACAGATTCAAAGCTCCTCACAACCAAAAGTGAACTTTGTTGGCCCTCTAAACAAAAGATTTGTTGTCAAAAGCCAAAGTTCATTAGCAGGAATAAAGATCTGGCTTAGCCTAGCCCTTAGAGAAAGAAACCTCCCCAGAAACTAAGCAAAGCAGGAAGCAAAGAAGGAGTCACAGGTTTCTCTCTGGGCACTTCAGAGATCCCATCAAGGTGAAGAAAAGCCCCAACCCCACCAAAAAATAAGATCAAACCTCCCCCAAAACCAGGTGCAGGGAAAGGGGAGAGGACCTGAGCTGGAGCCTGGAAAGAAGCCGGGGGTGAGGAGCCAAAGCAACAAAGCGACACCACGTGTAGCGCTGCAGCTGGAGTGCCTGGAGCAGGGAGGAGGGCAGGGCAAGGCGGAGCAGCCTTAAAGCGATACACACCACTCCTCCGCTTCCTGGCCGAGCCTCAGCCGCTCCGTCCTGCCCCTCCCCGTGCGCGGGGACTGGAAACCCCTGCGCGGGGAGGGGTTTCTTATCTGCGTGGCCGCGCAGCCGCTCGCCTTAGAGGGAACAGTGCTCGGGTCCAGTCAGTTTTCCCAGATACCACAGGGTCAGAGACCCAGGCAGAGGCATCAGACCCAGACCTCAACCCAGCATCTACAACAGCAGCAGAGGCAGTCCTCAATACCCAGCCAGAATGAGAACTAGACCCAGTGCTAGCAGCCCCCTCAGAGACACGGAAGCCAGCATTAGAAGGTGCCACCAGACCTGCAATTGTGGTAGCAGCTGACCCGTCATTAAAGGCTGTCCTGGAGTCTGCAATACAACACCATGCACCAGCAGAGTGTTTCACAACCAGGAGAGGCACCCACATCATGTGTATCACTTCCAGAGGGACTGAGCCTGAATCCACAACCCAGGGAGGAACTGAGGTCCCCAGCATCAAGGGAGCAGTTCCAAGCCAAGCATGAGGCAAATGAGAGCCTCAAGGGAATTTGGAGGTTGGTACAGAGTGGCCCGTCACCTCTCAGCTCTTCAGATAGGTCCAGGTTTGGTATCGAAAGAGAACTTTTACACAAAGAGACTCTCTTGGCTGGGCACCAGGAGGACTGGTATCCTCAGAGACAGTTGGTAGTCCCAACTAAGTAGAGAGGAAAGCTCCTAGTGGCCATGCTGTGGCGAATAGGACCAAAGACTGGTGGGGAGGGGTTTGCTGGACTTGTGGGGCCAGAGGGCATTTGAGAGAGAGTGCCTGTCCCAGAAGGACAGGGCTAGTCCCAGCGTAGGGACTGAGCCAGCGATGCCCATGGCCTGGAGGAAACAAAGGAGATGTTTCTGGTGCCAGGAGCAGGGCCATATAAAAAGACATTGCCCCTTCAGGTTAAAAAGGGCAAGGGCAAGAAGGCCCACATTGGCCAGGCCTGGGATGGACAAGAAAGAAGGGTCTATACAGACAGCAGCCTGGGTGCAATCCTGAAGCGGGAAGAGGGACACCAGAGAAAAACAGTTGGGATGGAGAGGGCCCAGACTAACAGCGGAGGCCCAGCTGAGATCACGTAACCTGTAGTGAATTTTGTATGTGTACATTGTACCTTATTAACTTTCTTCTCTCCTAGTCCCAGGAAGAAATCACAGCCCGTGTGGGTCCAACCTATACCAGGCTGCCCAGCTCTATCTGTGATTTGGGAGGGCGAGTAGTAATCTGTGTCCTGAAAGGCAAGGGTTTGTGTGCATGTGCCTCAGATTGCACAGCCAACTACTAAAGGGGATTCTGTGCCCGTTCCAGTTCATACCCCAGCTAGGAGTTAATCACTCTCCTGAGAGAGGAATAAAAGTGACTGAGGGTATCTCACAGGAAGGAATTCCCAAGTGCGCCTTCCTGGGTTTCAAGAGGTTTTTGTGTTTGGGTGGTGGCACTGATACCACTCCAAGCCCAGGAATTGGTGGCCTTCGAGAGTTTTAAGACCAGGCTTTAAGGCTAGTGGGCCCCCACGTTCTGCACTCAGAGTATCAGAGTGGGGAAACAGCCTTGGCAGTGCCCAGCCCTCTTCACTCACACCCTCTAAAGACCACAAGGCTTCAGATAAAATGACTACTAGTATATTGATCAGATTATAATTCTACATGAGAATATGGTCAATCATGGCAGAGTCACAATAGAAATAAGTCAGGAGAGATCACAAGGAAAAAAAGGTAAAACACGCATATTACCCCAATATCTCTACATACACTGACCTCATAGTTCAAATTTATGCTCAAGGCATTCAGCTGTCAGGTGATTATACAGTCAGTCTCTGCCTGAAGACAGGAAGGGCTCAGATCTTATTTGAAGTTGTTTCAAGATGGAGATTCCCAGGCAAATAGCCCCTAAACCCTCCCAGTGTCTCTCTTAACGCCTATGACCTTTCTCGGTAGAAGTGGTCCTTAGAATATCTTTGTTGTCTTCTTTCGAAGCTTGATTGCTTGCTGCACAAGAGCTCTGGCTCCCCCCTCCTCCCTTCTGCCATGCTACACATCTGTGCAATGCATGAGGTTGTAGGAAACATATCATACGATTCATGTGAAATAGGGTAGGAGCATTCATAAAGAAACCTTGTATGGCATAAATGGCGTAAAACCATACAATCCCAACGTATAAGTGAACAGAAAAACCATATAGATCATACCCCAGGGAGCACAGATGTGCATCCCGTGACAACACCCCGCTGACCAACTTAAGTGCTGCAGGCTCTAGGGTAGTTACCTTTTGCCTGAGGAAGAAAGGTCTCCCACCCACTTAATGAAACCACCTAAACAAGGGGAAGGGAGTCCTTCGATCAATGGAAGAGCATCTTCCACCAGCACAGGGCTGTCAACAATTGTAAAATTTTTGTGGCTCAGGGGGATGCTATTTCACTCTCCTGAGTGACAAAGACTTGCCAGCATAAACACAAGAGTGACAAGCCCCAATAGACCCATCTTCGACTGTGAATAAACAGCCCCTTACCTCTCTGACACACTTTGCACATTTCTTCTTTACCAAGGCAGGGAATCTAAATGCAGCCACGGCTCTTGCTTTTGCTAGAGAGGGAACACAGGAGGCACAAGATATTAAACCCAGGTCTATCCAGTGATATTTCTGATCCTAGAGCTGGTAAAAGGCTGTGGCATCAACACTCCGGGGCACTGAATCTCAGGCCAGTGCAGAGCTTCCTATGCTGAGTTGGCCAGATTTTTATTTACTTCTTGTTAGGACAGACGGGGGTTGAAGTTCCTCAGTGCTCCCCCACAGCCAGTGTTGCTAGCCCATGCGCCATGAGCACACCCGGCTGGGAGAGGCTGGAATTAGATTTGGGCTGAGACGCTCTGGGTTGAAACCGGTCCCTTTTCTCTTCTGATGGTGTCTCATTTTCAAAATAAAGCTTCATTTATAAAACTGATCAACTCTGTGGCTCCCAGAGTTACAAAGATCAGTTTCAAAATGTGACCCAGGTGAACCTGATGCCCCTGGTGTCTGTCTGAGTCTGCAGACAGCCTGAAACAAGAGCTGTGAGAGGGGTGGGGATTCTAGGTTCACACTCAGAGGATGGCGTGTAAACACTGCCTCCTTTAAAGATGACAGTGTAAAGGGTCAACACCAGCAATCATTTCAGTGCCCAGGAAAGGAGGGGGATGTGAATACCAGGAAGAGCTGCACAATCTCTGTGAGTGGCTGTGCATTTTATCCTCAGTTTGGGGTGGATTTTGAGTTTGGAGGGGAAGTGGTATAATATCACATTTCTTGGGCAGTAGCAGGAGCTCCCCACACCCATTGTTTCTACTGTTACCATCCAGCCTGGGAGAGGCTGGGACTGGCATTGCTGTGGGCTCCTGCACGCCTCCTCCTGGGACAGGCTGGTACTGCAATAAGAGTGGGGGGCTCCAGAGCCCCTCTCTTATTCTCCTGCTGGCACTTCATTGCCTTCTCTGGAGGTATTTATTCCTGCATCATCCAATTTTTAAATAATTTTGTGGCCCCTTACTTGTCCGTTCCTCGGTTTCTGCTTTGTATGGAGACGATGAAAGGAATAGCTGGGTTTTCTCTTCACTTTGTGCAGTTGCAGTAGGAAGGTCAGAGACTGGAATGGCAGGGAAACCACTATCATTTGAGATCACAGGACACAGACTGAGTATCCAGAGAGCAGTTGGCTCCCGATCACCCATTGTTCGCACTAGTAAGCCCAGCGCCTTCCCTGAACCCCCTTGTCCCACATCCTCTGCCCTCACTCAGCCTGCCGTTTCACTGCACTAGCCCCACAGTCAGGGCTTGCGATGGGTTGACAGCAGCTGAAGGGCAGAGCCATACCCACAGCTGTGCAGGAAACCAGAGGCAGATAGCCCCCATTTCCTGACACATGGCCCCGTGCTCAGTCCTCCAACCCTTCTTCCCCCTCCCTGCAGCCTGAGGATCCCGCCTGCCACCCTCATCCCTCAGCAGAAAACATTTCCGATATGTCTTGGTGAATTAAAATCCGATCATGAGAGGCAGCATACTCAGAGCCAGGGGCAATTCTGGAGCAGGCCAGGCCGTGGGGCAAGTGCCCCTCCAAAAGTGCCCCTCATCTGGCTGCACATGGGGCCGGATGCAGCTCTGAGCCTCCTGAAAGGGGTTTGAAGCTGGAGACGGCCTGTGTTGCTTTTTACAAGGAACAGGGACGGTCCCTGAGTGGCAGAGACTTTCTCTGCTGTTTGTGGGACGCGGCAGCGACTGTCTCCCAAGCAGCACGGACCGTCCCTGGCTTCGAGCCCTGTGCAGGAGGCTCAAAGCTGGAGACAGTCCCTGCCACTTCTCAATTTAGTTCCTATCTCCTATTTTATTTCCATCTCTCTCCTGTTCAGCTTGTTTAGTTTCTATTTCATTTAGTCTATATTCTTACCCAGTCCGTGAGAGCCGTGCCCGTTCCCCAAAAGCTGGGTCTTTTGGGTTAGGTTGCTGGTAGTCTCTTTAAGCCAGCTCCGAAGATCACCCACAGTCAGGTTTTCGGAGGGTGCGAGCCACCCGGCTAGGCAGGGGGCTATCCTTTGTATTGAATCTTTAATGTCACACTTGACTTTGACATTTTCGTCAGAATGCCCTTTTAAGGACAACTGCACAAATGACTCAAAACCGCATTTCCTCAGTAAATGACTCAAAACCTTGTTTCCTCAGTTTTTAGTTTGCTGACGTGGTTTCTTTCTTAGGGTGTCTGACATTCAGCTCACCGGCCTGGTTATTCTGATCATTGTTTAAGACAGACATTAATTGATTAATTGTTATTTAAGACAGGCACTCAACAAGCGGCAGGAGCCATCCATGTTTTCTGGAAGTGGTTCAGAGTTGGAGAAGGCCACTTCTTGCTAGCTGGGGCTGGAGATGCTATGCCCTGCGGGCCCCAACGTAGCGATGCCCCTGCTCAGAGCCGTGTAGGGAATCTTTATCGCAAGAGAATTGCGGGCAGAGGGAACTGGCAGACTGGCAAGGGCATCACTGGTGCCGTGCTTATGGGGCTCGAGGCCCAAGACCCAGCACCCGAACCACGGGTCACTTCCTGGGCCACCAGCACTCTTGCAGACAGGTGTCCCTAGCACTAAAGCAACCCTCCAATGTATAACGATGGCAATCCCAATGACCTCGGTAATCCAAAACACCAGAGTTTCAAGTAGAAGAAACACGTGGCCCTTACCTGGTGGAAGGTCGGTTGGAGGAGCACCGCCGCCGCGCACTGCAAAACACATGTCAGGGGGTGAGATCAGGACACCTAACCCCATGAAGGCTGGAGTTGTATCCCCTCCTGCCCACTCTCCTAGTCCATGGCCTGCTCACAGCCCCTTTAGTAAAGCAACCCTTTGCTGCCCCAGACGACTTTTGATTCTCCACCCCACTGCCCAGTGCTCTGCTCCGCTCTCTCTAACCTCTTGGGGCAGCAGGCACTGGGGCAGGGCCCTGCAACATTACCACCCTGCAAACTAGCAGTTCTCTGATTGGCTACTAGAAAGCTAGCTGACCAATTGGGTGTGTCGCTGCATTTTGGAAGTGAAAACAAAATCAAAGACCCACGCCTCTAAGCAGTGCCCCCTACTGCTTAGCCTGTGTTTTGAATCCCATCACCTCCTTACACGCTGTCTAGAGTGCACAGGATAAACAGCTGTGTGCAGACAGGGAACTAAAGTTTCCGCAAAATGTGTAGCAGGTCTCTTGGTGGCTGAGGAAGTGGGATCTTCTTCCACGAAAGCTCATGCAAAAAATAAATCTGTTAGTCTTAAAGTGCCACACAACTCCTTGTTGTTTTTTCACTGACTAGACTAACACGGCTATCCCTTTTAAAATTGGCAGAATCAAAACATCATTGGGACATCTAAACATTGGAAGCGAGCATTTTGTAACACAAGTTACAGTCAACAAAGGGAATTCTGCATTAGATGTTGGCTTAACAGACAAAGAGATCAGGGTGCTAAAAATTAACGGTAGCTAGGTACAAGTGACGATGACCTGAGCATGTTTATAATGGGCAAGCAGAATAAAGTTTAGAGCAGTAATGTATATGTACTTGATGCTTTAATGGAACCAATTTCATAACCTTCTATATGAGACAAATTACCTGGGGGGGAAGAATTTAATCAGAGAAACGTAAATGAAAATTAGGAATCTTCAGAGAATGCCTTATGTGATATTTCAAAAGCCAGAATCCCATCAGAGAGAAAGGCGGCCCTACCATTAAAATAAAATCTGGTTTCTAGGAGAGGTGAAGGCAGCTATAGAAAAAATATGTAAGACTTGGAAGACAGGGAAAGTTGATAGGCATCTTGCCAATTTCCAAAGGGGCACCCGTGTTAGTCTAGTCCAGCAAAAAAACCAAGGAGTCGTGTGGCATTTAAAGACTAAGAGATTTATTTTTTGAAGCATCTGAGGAACTGGGATTTTCTCCCCCGAAAGCTCATGCGAAAACTAAATCTGTTAGTCTTTATGTGCCACATGACTCCTTGTTTTATTAAAGTTGATAGGAATGACTATAAAGCAGGAGTTAGGAGTGGTAGAGAACAGATTAGGGAAGCAAAGGACACGAGGAGAAATCCACGCCCAGTAGCATTAAAGACAGATTAGAAACGGGATTTTTACCTATATTAGGAAGAAAAAAGAAACCTGACAATGGTATTGGTCCATTACCAGATGAAAATGCTATAATTATTATACATAGTAAAGAAAAGGCAGAAGTGTCCAATAAATATTTTTAAAACTATCATACAGTGATGCCATTACCCCTTCTCAGGCACTGACATTTCAAGAGGATGTTAAACAGAAGCTAGTAACATTAGAGATTTTCACAGCACCAGGTCTAGATAGCTTTCAAGAGTTTCAAAACAGCACTCTTAGGAGCTCATTGAACTCTTTTCAATACATCTTAGGGCACTAGGAGGTTTCAGAATACCGGAAGACAGATAATGTTGGGCTATTTTGTAAAAAGGAATAAATGGGACGACCTGGGTCAGTATATGGCTGTCAGCCTGACATCACTCCTGAAAAGATAAAAGATCAGCTGATAAGGGACTTGATTAATAAAGAATGAAAGAAGGGTAGTGTATTAATGCAAATCTAGATGGGTTTATGCAAAATAGATCCTGTCAAACTAACTTGATATCTTTTTTTCAACGAGATCAAACATTTGGAGTCGTGTGGCACTTTGAGACTAACAGATTTATTTTTCACGTGAGCTTTCCTGGGAGAAAATCCCACTTCCTCAGATGCTTTCCCACGAAAGCTCATGCGAAAAATAAATCTGTTAGTCTCAAAGTGCCACGCGACTCCTTGGTTTTTTTTGCTGGACTAGACTAACACGGCTATCCCTTTGGAAATCAAACATTTGGTTGATGGGGGGGAAGGGTGGGATCCAGGCTCCCCTGCCTGCAAGCGGATCATCTTCAGGTTCCTGTGCATCCCATTGTGCGCACCTTCTGGCAGCTGTTTTGTACTTGTGGGTCTGTGTGGGGTGTCCAAGCATGGTCTCCCCTAGGAGCAGAGTGCCAGGTGACCCTTTTCCTTCTCCGGCTGCCCCCTACTCCATCCATGCCCCCCACATGCAGAGCAACCCCAGTGGGTCAGGACAGGTCTCTTTTACCAAGCAGAGCAATAAAGCTAAGAAAGCACAAAAGTGAAGTCTCCTGGGGAAGCACATACCAGGCACACTGTGCCAGCCTGGCGCTGTCAGATCCTGTGGGTCTCTCTGAGGAAGTGTCTGGATCAGACGCTCTCTGGAGATGCACCCAGGGCAGTAAAACCCACTGGCCCTTCAGCAATAGCCCTGAGTAAATGGCTCCTATTCCCTTTGGGTTCAGCCGATCCCTCCCTCGGGGAAGGCCACCTGCAGCCGCTCATACGGACAGTGTCACCCGGCTTCCCCCTCAGCTCCCCTCTCTTGATCCCCCCGTCCAGCCTCCAGTCCTGGCTCCTGGCCCCCTCCGCCCCGATGCCTGCCAGCCTCACCCTGCACTTACAGCGATGAATCATATAGGTCATGCTGCCGTCCGTCAGCCCATAGCTTCTCAGACTCCGGCCGTCATTTAGCTGCTTCTCTGCGAAAATCACTCTGATGAGGTCAGTGGGGCACTTGTCCATTTCTGCCAGCTTCTCCTTCAGAACCATCACATCGTCATCCAAAGACACTTGCACAGCATAGACCGGGCCAGTTAAGCATGTAGCAGAAATAGTGACCTGTGCACCGCCTGCAGCTGCAGAACTCGGTGCGGGTCTGCCTGCCATAATATCTGTGCCAAAACTGTCCTCGCCCAACTGGGCAATGGATTTCACAGAGCCAGAGGCCTCCTTTCTCTGGATTTGGGGATTGTCTCTGCCCCCAGCTAAGCCCCAGCTCCCAGCAGCCTGCCAGCCCCAGGCCTGCTGTTGCTTGCATTTCCTCCCAGGGCCTCGCTCTGAACTCTGAACCTCTTCCTGAGAAACTGAAACTGTCAGCGCTGGGCAGGAGTCCAGGACCGGAAAGCAGAATGGGCGTTTCTAAAGCTGCACCAAGCAAGGCTCCTAGGGGGGCTTTGGCTTCAAATCCAAAGCCCGATGCGGTGCCCTCTCTCCACACAGTTTTCTCCTTCAGTGCCACTCTCCTAACGGGTTTTGATGGCATGCCTGGGTTCTTCTGACTCCTACTGCCTATTCAGCTGATGTCACCGTTTCTTCCCTCAGGGATTTATTTGGCAGTTCCTCCATTCCCCCTTCCTCCTTCCTGGCAGAGTCAGCTGGGCAACTTGGGAGAAATATTTTAATGCCTGGAAACAAAAGAAGGCGTCTGGTGGCAATTCTAAAGACTAACAAATTTATTTGCTAATACAATAAATACATTTCTTAGTCTTTCAAAGTGCCACTGTGGAGTTTTAGGGGAAATTATAATCCAATAAGGAGAGGCAGCATATTCAGAGCTGTGTAAGGAGTCTTCATTGAAAGAGAACAGAGAGAGAGAGAGGACCCACAGACAGGTTTCCTAGCACCTAAACGACCCTCCCATTTATCAGTATGACAACCCCAATGACCCTAGGTAGTCCAAAACACCACATATTCCTCCTCCTCTAATGAAAAAGCCCCCCCCCGAAAAAAACCCCCCCCCCAAAAGAATAAGAACTAAATTAGGAGATGAGGGTAGACTGCCCCATCTCTGGCAAACCCCCGGGGAATTATTCTGCCCCATGAAGAGGGGGTCACCACTAGCTAAAGATCCAGCCGATTAGGAGGCCTTCTATCGCGAGGTGGATTACGGAGAACTTCTGGTGTGCTCAGACCACAAGGTGGTATTGGTGGTGGTGTGACCACAGGTACTGGGGAAGTAGCCGGAACTAGAGAGGATGTTGTGTCCGCTTGGTCCAGGGAGGCTGAAGGCTTTGAAGGGGTGGCTGGAGCAGGAGAGACAGAAATAGTAGTTTCATGCTCTGATGTTGTATCATCAGTCAGGGTGAAGTCAGATATGTCTGCTGGAGATGCATCTTCTGGATGGATATGACGGAGAAGCAGCTGATCTACGTGCCGTCGCCAAACTAGGCCACTCGCTGTCTGGACAGAGTAGGAAACAGGTCCTGTCTGGGCAATGACCGTTGCTCCAAGTGCTGTGGGAAAGAACAAAGGACTCAGGTGAGTCCCCCCCCCTTGGCCAAGAGCAGAAATGAAAGCTGAACATCCTTTGCTATGACCATTGCTGTCTCGTCTTCTCCTTAGTTTGAAAACTCTCTGGGGCAGAATCATTTTTCATTTTGTGTTTGTACACGGGAAAGGGGACCTTGGGCCATGACCTGGTCTTCTAGGTGTGCCCACAATGCAAATAATCCATAATAAATAAACCATTCGACTTGATTTGACTCTTGAGTTGACACAGAGGACAATCCTACCTACGTCAGGTGTTATCGTTAGCTTTGATGTACCAGACACCTCGTACTGACAGCCAAAGCGCAGTGCCTTGGCCTGAGGAGGTTTGGGAACCAGCTTTGACTTGTGCTTCATTTCCTTTTCTTCAATGGTCTGTAAAAGTCAAACAAACGCTTCTGAGAGATCCAAACAGGAGCCCCTGACCCACAACCAGCTCTGTCTTCGCTCAGGGCACCTTGAATTAGAGAGGGGAAAAAGATCTGTTGAGCCACCTTGTCCATCATCCAAGCAAAGCTGGAATGCTTCCTTCCCTTCATTTTCCTGGAGTCAGGTCCAGGCCAATCTGAAATAACCCAGATTGCAGGGCCGTACCCATTTCCCTGTTGGGAACCTCTGAAAGAGCCTCATAGACCTCATTCCCCAAGTGTTTCCTGAGACAAACCTGCTTGCCACTGCAAAAATAGAGACTTCTGCTTAAAAATGGCATGTGCTCATATAATTAAAATGTCTCACAGTACATACAAAGAAGGTCGGACAGTCAGTTTAATTCTGGCATTTCCCCATTGACTGAATGTCTCTGCAACTTGAATATTTTTCTTCTCATGTGCGTGCATCTTCCACAGCACTAACAGGCTGCAGGATCTCCAGCCACAGTGGGTGTATCTATTGGGTCCTTACAGAGGTCATAGACCCTGTAGCTAATGTTGAGTTCGGGCTGCCAATCCAGTCCCCTCGCTTGTGCGTTTGTCTTAACCTGCTCTCTCCCATGCCCCAGGGGACCTTTTTTAAAGAAGAATGTCCATTGCTATTTCACTGAGGGGAACAAGGCTCCTGGGGAAAACAGCTGCTCCTTGTGGAGACCTACCAAAAGCTGATTTGCAAGCGTTTTAGTAATTGATGCAATGGGTGATGTCCACACGGAGGACACGTCTCCACCCAGAGTACTTCCAGTGACCTAAGAGGGGCTGTGTGGGGAGCTGTGAGCCTGTCTCTCAGCTCCCTGCCATCAGCCCACAGGTTCCAGTGGCTTTTCCACTGGCGTGGTACTCCGCCGGGAGCCAGCCCCAGGCTTCAACGCTCCCCATTCTCCACCAGGAGCTAGAGAAGCTGCCCAGTACTTTGTTCCTAAGGGAAAGCTGCAAGGCAGCCGAGAATGGGGTCTGACTGGTCCAGCCTCGCACCCTGGCTCCCAACAGGGAGCAGGTAGTGGAGCCTAGGGTTTCGCTTCTCCCCGTTTCCCATGGGGAGCCAGGGGAAGCTGCCCCGGGCTTGTGTATTCCCAGCTCTCTGCTGGGAACCAGGCAGCCATGTCAACGTTACAGCTCATGTTATATCAATGGGAGGAGGAATTGAAATCTGTACAGCACCATTGGTTTTTTTTTTTTTTTGATGAAAGCTGACTTATGTCAACACATCTCTCTACTATAGACCAGTTCCAAGACCTTGTCTACACTTGTGTTTATCCCAACAAAACTTCTGTCACCCATGGGAGCGAAATAAACACCCTGGCTGGGTGACAAAATTCTACTGACCCCTAAGTGTTAACGTACTTGCTTTATGCCTGTGGGCGAAAGCTCATCGGCCCACCTAAACAAGGGGCAACAGCAGTGTCAGCAGAGGAGCATCTCCTGCCCAGCCCTGCCTACCCTTGCAAAACTTATGCCGAGACAACTTGTGTGATCAGTGGGGTGTAATTTTCAACCCCCCCAGTGAGATAAGTTTTGGCAGCACAAGAGTGACAAGCCCTAACAGACCCAACTTTGACAGTGAGAAAACAGCCCCTGACCTCTCCGACACACCTCACGCATTTCTTCTTTAACAATGCAGGGAATCGAAACGCAGCCACGGCTCTTCTTGCTTCTCCTAGAGAGGGAACACAGGGGCTGAGAGCAGGACAGGGACTGAGAGAGGGGTCAGAGCGGGATACAGCTCCCGACTCCTGGGACTGATGGTCCTGATCTCACCCCGACACGTGTTTTGCAGTGCTCCAGAGCACCTGTCGTATTCTCCTGCTAGCTTTTCATTGTCTTCTCAGGAGGTTTTTATTCCTGCACCATCCAGATTTAATTTCTTGCAGCTGCTTACATGTTGGTTCCTCAGGGTCAGCATTTTTTGGAGAGGATGAAAGGAGTGGCTGGGTTTTCTCTCTGCTTTGTGCAGTTGCACTAGGAAGGTCAGAAACTGCAATGACAGGGAAACCAGTCATTTGACATCACCGGACACAGATTTAACATCCAGAGAGCAGCTGGCTCCCAATCTCCCATCGCTCACCAGGGCCTTCCCTGATCCTCCCCACCAAACTCCGCTGCCCTCACTCAGCCTATCATTTCCCTGCCTTTCTGCTGCACTAACTCCACAGTCAGGGCTTGGGCTAGGTTGTCATCTCCATTTTACGGATGAGGAAGCAGTAGGGACATACTCACAGCTGTGCAGCAAGCTAGTGGCGACAGACCCTGTTTCCTGACACACAATCAGTCCTCCAGAACAGTGATTCTCAAACTTTTGCAGGTCGCTACATGCTTGGCAGCATATCGTGACCCTAGAAGACACACAAGCCCACCCACCCCAGGCCAAATCCAGTTATTTCCTCTGCTCTCCACGACACACTTACCACCGTGTGGCGACACAGTAAAGTGTCGCGACACGGTAGTTGAGAACCACCGCCCTAGAACATGGCCAGCCTTCCTCAGTCCCTCCCTGCAGCTTGAGGATCCAGCCTGTCGCTCTCATCCCTCGGCAGCTGCTTTGACGGGAAAACATTTCAAGAGGAAAAAACACATGGCTCTTACCCTCTGGAAGGCTGCAGCTTGGGTCAGGACTGCCATGCACTGTAAAACGCACGTCAGGAGGTGAGATCAGGCTGGAGTTGTATCCCCCACTTGCTCACTCTCCCAGTCCCCGGCCTGCCCTCAGCCCCCGTTCGCTGCCATGTTATATCCCTGGATGACTTTGTCCCTCTGCCCCACTGCAGGGTGCTGTGCTCTGCTATCTGTAACCTGCTGGGGCAACAGAGACAGCACCATAAATTGTCCTGCAGACTTGCTACTCTCTGATTGGCTAGAAAGCAGACCATTTGGGCGGGCTGCTGACTTTTAGCGGTAAAGACAAAATCGAAGTCCCTCCCTCTCATCAAACCCTACCCTTCCCTAGTGTGCATATTTAGTCCTACTACCTCTTTACACATGATTCTCTAGTGCGTGGGAAAATCAGCTGTGTGCTGATAGGAAACTTTATTTTTATATGTAGTAAATCTCAGGCTGTCACACCCAAAACACCACTGGAATTTCTATACGTTGGAAGTGACCACTTCTTAACACAAACTTTATAGCCAACACAAGGCAATTCTACATTAGACCTTGGCTTCACAGATAAAGAGGGAGGTGATCACTGCACTAAAAAATAACGTGGAAGCAGAAGAAAGTTCAGACCAGTAATATACATGTACCTGGTGTTTTAAGAGTGTAAATTTCACAGCTAGGAGTAACAGTATGATTTTGTCAAGGAGGTTATGGATTCAGGATCTTTCTGGGACCTCCTGTAGAGTCAGGACTGGAAAAATTGTCAACCCCAGGGCCACCAGTGGGGCTGGAGCAGCTGCTGGCAGCCGTCAACCCCAGGGTTACTGGAGTGGCCTAGAGGAACCATGGCAGATAGCTTGCACAAGGTCCCCAACTTAGCAGCACTCCCAGTATTAGTTGCTCCCCACCCCTCTGGCTAGTTTTAGCAGACATTAGGGACAACAGAAATATTCAGTAAATATTTCTGTTCTGTATGGTGGTGGGGAGGAATTGATGATATACCAGAATATGGCAATGATAATACACTTTTCAATCTGGAGGATGTTGATAGACCTACTAACGTCAGAGATTTTCACATCAGCTGACAAGTTCCGAAGTCTTTCAAAGTGCAGCAGGACTTCTTGTTTGTTTCACATCAGCTGAGCTAGATAACTTTCAAGAGTTTCAAAAGAGTTGTATGAGGTATTTACTGAGCTGTTAATGTTGATTTTCACTAAGTCTTAGAGCACTAGGAAGGTTTCAGAAGACAGCTAGCATGCTAATTTTTAAAAGGGCAAATGGAATGACCCAAGTAATTATAGATCTGTAAGTTTGACATCAATCCTGGGCAAGAAAACAGAGCAATCGATACAGCACTTGATTAATAAAGATTTAAATGAAAGTAATGTAACTAATGCAAATCAAGATTGGTTTTTGCAAAATAGAGCCTGTCAAAGTAATCTGGTATCTTCTGATGATGAGATTACAAGTTTGGTTGATAGAGGTCACAGTGTGGCCATAATAGACTTCTATAAGGCATTTCACTTGGTACTGTATGACATTTTGATTTAAAAGGGGAATACAAAATTAATATGGCACACATTAAATGAATTAAGATGTGGCTAAATAATAGGTCACAAAATCTACCTGAAAATATGAGGACTCATCATTAAGCATGTATGTTTTTTAACAGAGTCCCTCAGGGATTAGCCTGATTTTAGTTAACATTTTTAGTTAATGACTCCAAAGAAAACATAAAATCAGCCCTGAAAAATGTACAGATCATACAATAATTGGGTGAAAGGTATGTAATGAGGTGGGCAGGTCACTGATGCAAAGTAATTTGGATCACTTGGTAAACTGGGCACAAACAAAGCATGTGTTTTTACATAGCTAAATTTGAATGTAGGAACCTGGGAAGGAAGAATGTCGGCCATATGTACTGTGTGGAGAACCCTGTTCTGGGAAGCAGTGACTCTGAAAAAGATTTTGGAGTTGTGGTGGATGCTCAATTGAACGTGAGCTCCCAGTGTGACTGTAGCCAAAAGAGCAAATGTGATTCTGGGATGCATTAACAGGGGAATCTCGAGTAGGAGCAGAGATGTTATTTTACCGTGGTGTTTGGCGCTGGCTAAATACCAGGGAGGAAGAGGAATTATTTAAGTTCAGTGCCAGTGTGGACACAAGAACAAATGGATATAAACCCGCCATCAGAAAGTTTAGACTTGAAATCAGACATAGATTTCTAACCATCAGAGATGTGAAATTCTGGAACAGACTTGCAAGGGGAGCAGTGGGGACAAAAAAACCCTAGCTAGTTTCAAAACTGAGCTGGGTAAGTACATGGTGGGGCTGGTGTGATAGGAGAGCCTAGCCTGGCAAGTGATGGGTCTTTGACTACTGATGATAAGATATGTCAGTGGCCTGTGATGGGACGTGTTACGTGTTATTACAGAGAATTCTGTTTTGGGTGTCTGGCTGGTGAGTCTTACCCACATGCTCAGGGATTAACTGATCGCTGTATTTGCAGTCAGGAGGGGATTTTCCCCCAGGCCAGATTGGCAGGGACCCCGAAGAGGGAGGGGTCGTGGTTAACCTTTCCCTGTCGTGTGGGACATGGGTCACTTGCTAGTGGTTTCTCTGGAGCTTGAAGTCTTTAAATCATGGTTTGGAAACTTCAATGACTCAGTATGGGTTAGGTATCTATTGCAAGAGCGGGCAGAAGGTTCTGTGGCCTGCATGGTGCTGGCGGACAGACTAGACCGGGGTCTCAAAGACGCAGCCCGTGGGCCGCGTGCAGCCCCTAAAGCTAGTTTCTGCGGCCCACAATGACACTATCACTACAGATATTTGCAATACAGTTGCATGAAAAGGTTTCAGCGGTGCAGCCCTCGGGCTAACGTACTAGTCTTCATGCGGCTCTCATGGTGATTTGAGTTTGAGACCTGTGGACTAGATAATCGTATGGGTCCTTTTGACTTTGAAATCTAGGAATCTGCAGCTGGAATCCTGTGCTCAGTTCTGGTATCTGCATTTCAAGAAGGATGTTGATAACTTGGAGAGGGTTTGGAGAAGAGCTATGAGAGTGAGTGAAGAATCAGAAAACCTGCTTTATAGCAATCAACTTGAGGAGTTCAAGCTATTTAGTTCAACACAGAGAAGGTTAAGGGGAGACTAAATTACAGTCAATAAGTGCCTGCACTGAGAACAAAATATTTGATCAAAATGGTGCAAGGGCCAGAAGCTGAAGCTAGACAAATTCAGACCGGAAATAAGATGCAAATTAGGCAGTTAAGCTCCAGAACAATTGACCAAAGGTTGGGGTGGATCTTCCAACACTGACAAATTTTAAATCAAGATCCTTTGCTTTTCTAGAAGCTCTGCTTTGGGAAAAAACTAGGAAAGCATAACAATGGCTGGATTAAGGGAACAATTTAGGATATTATTTAATGTCAATATGTCAAAATTACAGCAATTCATACGAGATATGCTGTCAGGTAGCCTTAGAAAGCTAATAATTTGCAAAGTATGATGAGAGTTTGTGTGCCTGTGCCATATTTGTAGTGGAAGTCATAGATATGTTTGATGTATGCATTTCAGTTTGTGCTGTGTTTGTGGGCAACATCCCAGACAGAACGACCCATTAAGGGAGCTCACAGGTACAATGGGCCCAGGGGGAGAAGCCTGATGAGGTACCAAGATTTATTCCTGTGACCCTGGACTCCATCGTATTCCTGTAAATTTCTGCAGGCAGCATAATAAAGACCACAGGATGTAAAAGGCAGCTGCATCACATCCATTTGTTCTTTAGCTGTTGCCTACCTCTGGATCCACCCATCTAGACACGAAACTGTGAAACAAAGAACTGAGACCCATCCAGATACTGGCTATACACCAGGGTGACCGTGCCACAATTCTACTCAAAACTTGACACGTAGGGACTTCCACATCATTACTACATGTGTGATTGCTTTAACCATTTAACAGTTCTCTTACAATTTCTTTCTTTCCTTGTATAGTAAACCTTTAGTTTTAGTTACCCAAATTAGCATCCTGCCAGCCAATCCTTTAGGAAGATCCAAACTTACACTGACGTGGTGATGGGGTTGACCCTCGGGGGTCAGGAGAACCTTTTCAGAGAGCATAAATAAACTTGCTCTTTACTATACCTAGTGGTTGATTGGGAACCAGCGATGGAAATGCAGTGAAGGGGACAGTGTATATTATATTTTAGCATCTTGGTAACCAGTGTGGGGAACCAGAAGCATTGTTTTTGGCTAGTTGGATGTTTGATTTCAGCGTTACCTGCCAGTGCTGGGAGAATCTGCTCTTCCTTTGCAACCTGTCCTGATCTTTGCTTTTTCAGATGACTGCTCTAGGCATGGATGGGCCACAAGCACTCGCTGACTGGTGCTAGACAGACGATCAGACAAGTGGGCCAAACTTACTGAACTCCTTCTTTCCCCAAGATCTCCATCCAGGGCCAATTGCAGCTCATGGGCTAATCAAACCTCTCGGCAGCTGTCCAGCCTTTGCTCGTGCCCAGCTACCTCCTTTCAGGCTAGCAAACCAAGCCCAGCTCCCTGCTCTCTCTGTTGTCCTGAACCAGCCCGGGAGAGGACTGACCTGGGGTCCACCCCAAGCAGCCATCACATGCCCTCTCCGCACCTAGTTACCTCCTTTAGCGCCAGTCTCCTAACAGGATTTGCTGAAAGAGCTGGGTCTTTCTGAATCCTGGTTGCCACTCAGCAGGTGTCACTTCTTTTTCTCCCCTGGGAGTTATTTGGTGGTGCCCCTTCCCTCCTTCTTTCTTCCTGGCAGGGTCGGTGAGGACAAATATTCTCAATCCCATTCCCTTGCTAGAGAGCCGGAGCTGTGCAAGAAATAACAGAAATGCATGCAATATATTTAATGCAGCAACTCTGTGCAACAGCGGATAATAGAATGGGAAACACTAGTCTCAGGGTCATCGTACCCGGGTGATATTACCCGTGAATTCCCAGCCATGGGACTTCGTGCAGCAAATGTCACATTAGCGTCTGGCTGCTATGCACATGGCACTGGGCCTGGATGACCTGTGACCGTGGCATCTTCTGTGCAGCAGTTAGCAATGTGGCTGATGGGGCTCAGGGCGGCCCAAAGGACTCACAAGTGGGATAAGGTGGTCAGTCAGTCCCTCTGTGGATTTAATAAGCGGCAGGCAATAAAATCCCCAAACCCTTATCCCTGGCCTGAGGACACTGGAGATTAGGGCCCCCCAAACAATTTCTCTGGCTGGCTCACTGAAAGAGCGTGACTAACAGCTCCACGTCAGATCCTCGGGTGCAGAGATGGCTGTGGGCTCCCCAGATGCTGCAGAGTGACTGATGAACACAGCTGGTACCCGGCAGTGTCCTTCATGCAGGAGTTTGGCTGCTTCCAGTGCCAGGATCTCCTCTGTCCACACAGGGTGCAGGATACAAGCCTTTCCTCAGTGCCAAGGTTTAGTCTCCCACCCTGGAGCTGAGACACGCTGAAGCCCTGGACTAGGAGCCAGAACAGAGCTGGTTGTGTGGTGACTGATGGGTCACCTGGGGAGCTGGCAGTCTAATTCTCAGTGCCGGCTTTCCCATTGGTCACTGTGCAGTGCCTAGGGCCTACGAAATTTTTAGGGCCTACGAAGGAGAGAAAAAATTTAAAAAGCAGGAAAAATAAGGAAAAAAAAAGGAAAAAAGATTGTGAGACCAAAATTTAATGCAACTAAAACATTTCAAAAACATAATTCCAGAATTTCTAGGCGTCTCCATCAATCACGTGGTTTAGCATTAGAATAGTTTAAAGTGCATCATGTCAAATGACGTAATTCAATTGGCGTTTACCTCTCCTTTTGCACATTTTGGAGTGAAAGTGCCAAGGGCCTGCAAGCACCAAAATCTGGCTCTGCTAGCTCTGCCTAACTGGAGAAGGTTTCTCCACAAACTGGGAGTGACCTTGGAGAGGGAAAGGCCTGACCTGAGGGGTACTGCTTGCAGATCCCCTGGGGCCGGTCCTTAGGGGAACATGCCTGCAGGCCTGGGACTCCACCGACCCCTACCCCACCCCTGCCCTTTCCCTGACTGGCTGCAGACTGCCCCTAAATAGCTTCTCCCCTCTCCTGACCCCCAGGGCAGGCATCACACTCCTGCCAGCTTGTTGATCAGACTCCGAATCTGCTCTTGGCTGCCATCCCTGCTCAGGACCGTGCACCCCTCCCTGTGCTAAATGCGCCCAGAGCCGCAGGGCTTTCTCTAAGCTCCCTTGGGGTGCACTGAAGGCTGCTGGCTCGGGCATTTTTCCGTGTTGTGTAGCCCCTTTTATTTTGTTGTCTGCCCCGTGCAGGCCCCCTTTATGTCCCTCACAACTATTTTTAACCCCTCCCTTATCTCTTGCCGCTGTGCTCCTGTCTCCTGCTTTCTAGACCTTGTCTGGCTCTCTTTTCTCTTCCTTTCTTCTCTGCTCCTCTATTTCCATTCAACCCAACTCTGGCCTGCAGAGGCCGAGCGCATTAATTCCCTTTCTCTTCCCCTCTCTGAGGTCTAGCCAAATCCCTCAGTTCTGCTTCCCTTTCTCCTCCCCTCCCCTATGTTCTTTACCTCCCTTCCCTCCACTTCATCTCCCCATTTCTCCCCTTTTCTCACCCTTCTTGTGGTGTTCCCTTCCTCTCCTCTGTTTGATCACAGACATGGTGCTAACAGAGGCACTGGTGCCTCAGTGCGTGGGTCAGAGGATATCAGAAAGACACGATGTGGGGACAAAATTGCTTTTTCTGAACCAACCCCTGGTGGGGAGATTTGCTGAGCTTTCACGGCTACCCCTTTGGAACCTGGCCTATAATAAGAAATCCTGAGCTGTTTGCAGAGGAGATCCTTTTGCCATGGAGGCAGTTCACCACTAGATGACACACTTGTTCCAGAGAGAACAGAGGCTGGCTGGCTTGGTGCAATCCACCTGGGAAGCGGTGACTGCAGCAAGAGAAGAGCCAGGCAAGTCCTATTTATTTATAGACTTAGAAGGATTTTCTGCTGCAGAGCCTCAACAGGTGGCCAAGCTAGGGAGCTGTGCATTGGCCAGGTGGCGATTCCAGCACACAGGTTGGAAGATGACAGCTCTGCAGTTGATCTGGTCTTTTTTCCTGCATCCTGGGTGCGGATCTGCTCAGATCCACAGACATGGCAGCAGACTCTCTTGTCCCTAATGATCAGCAGTTATAAAAGCACCAGTGGATTCTTTTATCCACTGCTTACATTAAAATACCCACAAATCCATGATTTCCAGGGCTGCCAGAGGCAAAAGAAGCCAAAATGGGAACTGTCATCTCTTCATGGTACCCACCAAAAGTCACTAGTGACCGTTGTAAAATCCCCATCAAGCATTTCTCCAGATTAGCATGATCAGCACCACAATATCGATTCAAACAAGGAGTCCTGGGGCACTTTTAAAGACTAATGAGTTTATTTCTCACAGGAGCTTTTGTGGGCATAATCCCACTTGGTTAGTTGCATGAAATGGGAAAAAATAGCATGTTAGGTGTAAACACACAGGTATAGAGAATTGGGGGTGGTGGTGTCATGATGTTCATTCACCCAGATCCAGAGGTGCAAAGTGCGGTGCTAGCAGCTGATCCCTCTGGATCTGTTTGAATTAACGTTGTGGACCCCCCTTCTCTGTTCCTGTATGTTTGTACCTAATGTGCTATATTTTCCCATTTCATGCATCTGACCAAATGGGATTATGCCCACGAAAGCTTCTGCAAGAAATAAACGCTTTAGTCTTTAAAAGTGCCCCAGGACTCCTGTTTGTTTCACCGAAATAGACCAACATGGCTACTCCTCTGGAAGGAAGGGATTGCTGCCCATTGGGGTTAAAGTAGGAATCCTGCAAACACAAATAGGCTGTTACCGTCTCCTGAACCAGCCGGTAGGAGGCAATACCACCACATCTGTCCTTATACAGCTCCTCTCTTTCGCTTGCCCAGAGACACCTGGGAGGCTGGGGCAGAGCCGGTTACCCAGATTCCAGGCTAGTGACTGGGCCGTTTAACAAGATCCAGGGATGCATCGTGGCAGCAAAACACCTCCTGCCCAAGCCAGTGAATTCCCCTAGTCACAACCCATCACCAGACTACACCCCAGGGCATGTTTTAGTTGTTGTAGTTGAGTGTGTTCTTCTGCTCCATGTTCATCTTGTCATTTTGCTGGCACTCGGTCCTCCTGAACCACTGGTCCCCAGACAGAAATGCCTCTGCCTCACTCAGGCTTATGTCTGGAGTCAGAGTCAGAATGAGCTGCCAGCCGGGAGAGCGCCAGCTAGACAAACTGTGCTTGTCTGTTGTTTGTAAACCTGACCACAAATGTTCCACCGTGTCAGGAAGAAACTCAATCTGTTGGGCCGAGCATTGCTGCTACTGTGCCTTCCGATGCACCGAGAGCCTGGCTCGCTCCCGGAAAAACCACGGCTACAAAGCTGAAGAGCTTGGCATTGCTAACGATGCCTATGGATAATACTGGATTATTGCGAAGCTGCTGGTTTCTGGGTCTGTGGTGCACTTCCCACAGTAGAAAAATGCAGCTGCTTCCTCCTGTGCGTGGATGGGAGGGAAAGAAGAGGTGGCACTTGGTGAACAGCATGCTAATCCACTGAGAACATCGATGAGTCAGGAGCATCCCTAACGGAAAAGCCAACCGAGCTGGTACGAGATGCAGACTCCAGTAAAGAGGCACCAAAATATGCAAAGAGCCAGTAATTGAATCAAGTGGTTAGTAACAGATCTCAGCTCTGTGGGAGGCAGGAAGTGGGCAGAGAAGAGAGCACTGGGTACAGCCCAGCTACTGGCTTTGAGAAGGGCTCAGGGTCACAGGACACCTGGATTCTGCTCCCAGCTCTGCTGCTGGCCTGAGGAGTGATGCTGGGCAAATCACTTCCTTGCTCCGTGCCTCAGTTTCCCCATTGCGCAATGGGGATAATGGTGCTGACGTTCTTTGTAAAGCACCTTGAGATCCCAGCACAAAAAGCATCATGTACAAGGTAGATAGGATCACTGTCCACATGCCGAGGAAGGAGCCACTCATCCTCCATTAGCACCTCCATCAGAAACAATATCATGGGGTCAGTCTGGGATGACAGAGCCCCCGGCTGGGCTAACCACAGAAAAGCCCCAAACAGGTGCAACCCGCACACAGAGGTTGTTAGCTCCTGGAGTGCCAGACTGAACCCCACAGAACTGCAACGCTACTGGCCACCAGCACATCCGACACCATCGTCCAGAAAGCTTGGAGCAAGAACTGGAAACTCTGGCTGAGGATCCTGCAAGGGTGATGTGATCCCTGAGAGGCACTTTGCTGGGACTGGGTGCCGATGACCAGGGCTGTGCATTCACTCAGCGAGCTGGCCATGGCCCCCAGTCATCTGGAGCCGAACGGCCTGCTAGGACCCAGTAGAGGACCCTGGTCCTATTCAGGGACAAAGCCCTGTAAGGGGCAAATGAATCCCATACTGACCAAGACAGAGGCAGAGAAGTGTCACGAACCATCATCCACTTTCCTCCCAGTCGGGGATCAAGCCCGCTCCATGTTCCCCACCCTCCCATGCAGCAATACATTCCCCTGGGATGCGCTGACCTGGTCCAATGCCCCAGATTTAGTGGCAGAACTGAGACTGAAACCCAGGAGTCCTGCACCTGACCTCGCAGCAGCTCCTTCTGCAACAACTTCGACCAACAGGCCCCACTGGACGCCTGAAAACAGAGGCTCTGGTCATGAGTGGGAAGAGCAGGTGCTCCCCTGCTTGCTGTTTGCGGGGATTGCAGCCCATCCCTGATTAGCTCCCTTCCCTGTCAACGCTCCTCGACTTGGTCAAGTCTCCTACAGGCCTTTAAAAGACGATGCAATGTCCTGACCCTTCCAGATGGGAGCTGCCTGAGAGACTTGTCCATAGACAGTGACATGCAGATGGCACCGTACAGGGAAACGCCATGAGGCAGCTCTTCAGGAAATGCCCCGCTGCTGAATGATGGGATTGCGGCACAGGGCAGCCGTTAGTGAGTCCCCCTGAAAGAGGCTCAGGAGGGACCCTCACTAGCCTCGTTACATTTACACTAGGACTTTGAAAAGGAAGGAAGAACCAGTTCCTCCTGAAAGGAAGGGATGGGCACGAAGAGTCTGGAAGTCTAAAGGAGCAGGTCTAACAGCCACCTCCGGACAGCAAGGGCCGAAGATCCCCAAGCAAGAAAATGCACTGTCTCTCAATTTACATTTCTGATAGTACGTCCAATGAGTCCTTAGTGCCGAATCCAGCCCTTGTTCCTCCCATAGCTTCCTGGGGTGGGCTGATAACTCAGGCTGGCTGCAGCCCTCCACGCTCTTTTCGGAGCTGGCCACTCCTCATCCTGTGTGTAGTCCAGGCCTGCGAGCCAGCGACACGCTGTCTTCTGCCCCAGGCAAGCCACACTGGTGGCTCCCTCCTGCCCCATTTGCTCTTGTATTTTTGGAAGAGCACCCTATGGGGAGCAGAGCTGAGTGAGCCATGTGTGGGGCTGGGCCATAATTACTTCAAGGGGCCAGAGACCCAGAGACGGGACCCTGGCCTTTGCTGCCATCAATGCAGATTGGCGTGGGAGCATGTCCCGCTGCTTAGCACTGCTGTGGGCGCCAATAAGGGCTGGCCTGGCCTACTGACTCTGTGGGGCAGTTTGGCTTGACTAGGTCTGGCTGAGGGTCACTGGTTTCTTCTGCCCCTTGAGCTCCCAGCGCCGTGGGTCCTCAGTGAGGCTGAACTCCCAGGGCTATGGGGCCTTGGATCGTTTTGAGATCCCAGGGCAATGGCGCTGAGTTGGGCTGGGCATCCATGGTGCAGCGGTGCACCCAGGCTGTGACCCTCGCGGTGAGGCAGATCTCATCTTTGTGCTAATACCCTTCCCTTCGTCTTTTGTTGAAGGTGAGTGAGGAAGCTAGCGGGCTACTAATCACATGCAGCTCCGGCAGAGCAGCTGTGGCCAGCCCATTTAATCGGTGCCACACAGTACTTGGAGAGAAAGCCTCAGCCTTCTCCGGGTTCAATCACTCGGTGGCCGTGTCTCAGGACTTGTTAACTCTCTGGTCACCGCACTCTAGCAACGGGAGGTGGAGAGCTGGTGCACCTCCCCAGAGCCAGCCCATTGGCGCTGCTCTCCGGCACAGCCGGGGAGCCGTCCGGCTCCATGATCCCTGTGGCTTGGCACAACAGCCTGTCAGATCACTAAGGACCTTCCACGTTCCACCTGGCATTTGGCTTAGGGTTCCCTGGGCGCCGGGAGGGACCCTGGTGGATGAGGGACGGCTCTGGCCCCTGGATACTGGGAACTGGGTTTGCCAGGCTCGAAAGCAGTGGAGCTACAGTCACCTTCCTCTCCGATGCAAGAGCTTCCTGCTCTAAAGAGCTGCCGATGGGGCCTCGCCACATGCGGCCGCTGACGAATCATTAAAGGAAAACGAATGGGCTGCAATAAGGAGCTGGCCCAGGCTTCCTCAGTCTGGATTAGTCGGCAGAGGCTCCCTGCCAAAGCCACATTGAAGACACACGCCCTAAAATTAAAGCTCTTGTAAAACTCTAATGTAACATCCAATTGTCCTTTATTTGCGCCATGAATCATATTAGGGTGACAATCGAATCTCCAGCGCAGCTCACTGCCATGTATGCCTCACTGCCAAGGCATATGTGCCTTTGCTTTTCTAATTATCGTGTCACAACGTTGCCTTTCTTCTGGTTTTTATTAGTCCATCTCATTTTTCCAGTTGTCAGCCCCTCTGGGAACAGCTGGCAGGAAACCAGGCCCTGGCTCCCCCTGTTGGAGGAGAGCACACATTTCTCTTAGCCAGACTGAGTAATTACAGCCCTCTTGCTTGGGAAGAAAAAGGGCAGCGCATCCTGCCTTGCTTATTTCCAGTCCCTCCGTCGGGTAAAATATGAATCTCCCGCAAGCACCGCAGCTTCAGGTCGCTTCAGGTCATTTGTTTTCTCGTTTGTTTTACTGAAAAGCTCCTTTTGCAAAGCACTGAACTCTGCTGGTGAACACACAGCCCTGGGGTTTAGATATCGATGCGCTGCATGCGGATTGCACCAGGTCACTGTACCATACAAACCATTGGGAGTTGACGATGATTTGTGTGATGACATTTCCTTTTCTTTTCTCGCATTGATTGTTTACACAAAGTCTGTCTTAGGTACTTCCAGAGCCCCTGTCACTGCACCACCGGAGTACCTCCCACGGGATAACATATTTATTCTCCCAGTGGCCTGTGAAGTGAGGCAACGATGAATGACTAGCCCGAGGTCACTCGGCTGTCTGTAGCCGAGGAAGGACTGAAGCCAGGTTTCCGACAGCTAAGGATAGTTGCCTAGCCCCTGGGTCTTCCTTCCACTCCCCAAATAGGTCCCAGAATAACACCTGGGGTTGAGCCCGTCTCTGTTGCTCATTCATGACACGTTCGCTATACGTATCTGATCCTGGAGCTGTTTTGTTTGGCCAACTGCGGGTGTCTCTGTCCCGATCAGTGGAATCACCTTTCTGGGCCAAAGACTTGTCATTTCAGATTTGATTCCAGTGATTACTGGAGCCTGTTTGATTCGGATCCTCCGTTTTCACTTGTTTTCCTCCTCTTACTTTCCATTCCTCCAATAGTGATAGAAAGCAAACAGAAGGGTTGGAAACACACAGCAGTGCTGTGGTGAGGCGAGCTTCAGATTTCTCAGGGCGCAAAACCCACACAAACCCAGGGCGTAAAAGCCACACGTTAGAACAGCCTCCAGACATTAAAGGTGAACCCCACCAGCACCCTGCCTGCTACCTGAGCCATGGGGCATGGCACAGCACATCTCGCTGCCCGGCCCTGAACCCGCCCTAGGGCTGTTCGCCTCGGAGCCCTCAAAACAGCATTTGTCAGCAAGCCTGAGAACACCAAATACAACCTGCCTGTTGTCCCAGCATGAAGCAGGCCCCGGTGTGCCACAAAACAAACTGTCCCCTTTTCACCATGCTGCTGAGGTGGAAACGGGTTTGTTAGCATGACGACCTGCAGGGTGAGACACGTGTCTGAAATGTGCGCGTGTGGTTTGATGAATCCCTGCGGTTCCTGAGATATGTGGTTTCTCCTTTCCCGGTTAGCACGCTGGGACAGGTGGCCTGCCTGTCAAGCGGCTGATGTAGAAGCAGGCAAGGTTCCCTTTGGCAGGGACAGCCTGGCTTTCTGCAGCCACTGCTGCTCGATGCTGTCATTCTCTGATCTGTTATTCCTGTCTGAAACACCAGCTACCCTGTGCAATGTCCAGACCCTTCTCCGAGTAGTGACAAACGTGAAACGACTCTGGAGCTCAACCAAGGTCTGGATGTCAAAGCCCTGCTGCATCCTCAGACTGAGAGCTCTTCTCAGCAGTGAGCATCTCCTTGTTCTGAGGTTGTGCAATGCCCAGCGCTGTGGGGTGCGTCCAGGTCTGGCATCTGTTTCTGGGGGGACTCTGCCCCACACCTGTTCTGCGTGTGCTGTGTGTCAGCAACAGCTGTGCTTTCCTCATGGCTACCTACTGGCAGACCCACAGTACAGCCCCATTGTGGCATGCAGACCCATACCCATCATTTAGCTCAGGGGGTCGCAAACTCATGCAAACTTCATGAGGACTAGTATGTTAGCCCGAGGCCTGCACCACTGAAATCTTTCCATATAATGATATTGCAAATACCGGTAATGACCGTGTCATTGCAGGCCGCAGGAAATAGCTTTAGGGGCCGCATGCGGCCCTTGGGCCGCGTGTTTGAAATCCCTTATTTAGCTCCTCTGGCACAGGTGGGCTGGTGCAAGGAAAGGCAGATGTCCTACCAGCCTGCCCCTGCCAAATGTTCTAGTCTCCTGCCCTGTCCCTCCCACCCACACTGCCTCCCATACCACTTTCGTGCTCTCTTCCTGTATTCCTGCCAACACCCGTGCCCTTCCCTATCACACTCAGCCCCCGTGTCCTCCATCCCCATATTTGCTCCCTGACGTATCCCCCCAACCTTCCCTTCTCTGAGCAGTTAAGTCCAAATTCTCATTAACATCTGCCTAAAGGCGGCCAGTGGCATTTGATCACATTGCCAAGGCTCCTGTTGAGGGCTACCATCATTCCTAATGACGCAGAACCAATACCGGCCCTGTGTTCCCTGCACTTCACAGGAGACAGGAACGCTTCAGGCGGCCAGCTCAGCCCTCGGGTGTTCAGAAAAGCTGCAGGCAGTGCTCACTATATGAGGTCAAGTTCAGCCTTCAGCGTATTTCCTATGGCAGAGAATTCCACTTCTATTATGGGACCAGCTAATGCCAGGTGCTCTCTGCAGGCTATGTAATACAGCTCACTTTGCTGTGCCCATCCCTCTGCTGTCTGATCTGTTTTGGGGGCTGTGAGACACCCCAGGGTGGCACAGCTGGTAGATTGGGTCGGAGGAGCAGTTTCCTCCCTTTGGCTAAATGGCTTTGTAGATAGTACCTGGAAACGGATTGGCAGAGCATAGGAGCAATCCATTTTCGCTAGTCTTACCCACCCTGGGGAAGTGGCAGCCTTTTGGGTGACTCTCATGGTCAGGTCTAGGCTGACAGGAGGAATTTTTCAATGAAATTGAACAAACAAATGTATTTACTGCATGCAGTAAATAAACGTGTTAGTCTTTAAGTGCCACAGGAGGTCTCCTTGTTTGCTTTACTAAGCTAGACTAGCACGCCTGCCCCTTTGGAAGTCAACAACATAAGTTTTCTTAATTGAAAAAGGCTGATTTGTCGACACTGACTTTCTGCAGAAAGTCCATTTTGATGAATTTCTTAACTCGAAAAAAAAGTTCAAAAGGTTTCTTAAGAAAAAATTCCAGCTTTCTGGTTCAAACGGATTTTTCCTTTAGAAATTTAAGCTGATCAGAGGAGTAGTTTTTCGAAAGGGCTGTAATCAAAATGCCACTGCTTGAAATGATCACAATCAAACATTTTGGTTGATCCAAATGGAAAAATATTTGGATTCTCAGCTCTCATATTTTTTTTTGTTGAGATTTTGATGGCTTGCCCTGATTCAGGATGGGCAAACATTTTGAAAGCTCAGTAATGTTCACAGGACATTTTCCACCTACCTGTAGTTGGTAGCAGGAGAGGTAACTAAGGCCTGGATAAGTGAGATGTGGTCTGCACGGGAAAGTAAAAGGCATGATCGCTTGGTCAGACAGAGAAAGAGCACTCTGTGCCTTTCCAGTCATTGCATCAGTCAGTAGGAGCAACGGGACATGGCAATGGAAGAAGCCCTTAACTGATGGAGTGGTTGGATGGTTAGGAGCCAATGGGTTGGGGCAGTCTATGTGGAGACAAGAGGATGGGGCAACAGACCCTGGAGATGGTGAAGGGTTAGAATGACAATATGGTCGCAAGGTGGGAGTGGGTTGAGGCAGCATGGCCTGAGAGAGGGCTGACTGGGGAGATGTGGACTGGAAAGGACAAAGGCGATAGGTCCTAGCCGTGGTACTTCAGAAAGTAGGGCCATCAGAGAGAGCTGCTATGATGGGGGATCCATCAGGATGGGATGAAGACACAGCTAAGGACGCTAGATGGGATGGGCCAGGACAGCTTTGGGCAGAGATGGGACCAAGCTACAGAGTTTAATTCATAATCAAAAGTTGCTTATGACAGAGCAGATGCAGTTGGACCCCAAAGTGAACTTCCTACATGCTCCAATGCTGGATGGCCATTGATATAAAGAATGGGATCTTCCTTGTCTGCTTCTGGGCTGCTTTAAAACCTTCCAGTTGCCCTAAAGTACCTTTCCTGGCTTGGGATTTGCCTTTCTCCTGTTTAGTTTCACATCTCCTGAGTGGGTTCTGGCCCATGAAATGGCCAGGCTCAGGGATAATGCGCTGTGCCGGTGTCCTGGCGGTGCCAACTTCAGATCTGCTAATGGAAATATCAAACCACCCCAAGCAGCTTTCCTCAATAAACTCATGGACTCTGTCCACTCTGAGCAGCCACGCATGTCTCAATGGTACCAGTAGCGTTCTCCAAGTACCCAGGACCTCGGACAACCGGCCATCTAGGTGCCCACAAGGGACAAGAGCTTGGGCAGCCGAGATGGTGGGCAGGAGTGTGGAAAAAGGCAGACTGCCCTGGGAGGGGCAAGTGACCTGATCCTGTATAGCTCTGCAGTTTCACTCTGAACAGGAAAATGGCTGGGGAACGTTGTGCTCACCAGAGGGAAATGGGCAGACAGCGGATCTGCCTGGATGATGAGCTCCTGGGTTAAGACACAGAGGGAGTGCTCTGGCACGTCCTCTTGTCAAGTGATCCGCTCAGGAGGGTCCACATGCCGTTCAGTGAGTGGAAAAGGGGCCCCTCTGGACGCACGAGAAACACCTTTTGGCTGTCTGCTTTTTACTCTGGCCACAGATGTGGGGCTCTCTCCTGCAAAAGGGGCAGCGGCAGCCTTTCTGGGCAGGATTCTGCAATCGTTCGAGGACAAAGCTCGAATATTGCCGAAGGGCCGAATCATAGTGTCTTGCTCACAGGTTGCCGTACCTCACTCCCAGAAGAATTCCGTCGACTTCGGTGAGGCGGCCCACGGAGTAACGAGTCCAGGTGTGGCAGGTGGACCCCAAGGAACTGACTAGCATCCGTAACATGGTCGCTCTAGTCTCCGTGGCTTCTATTTTCCTTCAAACCCTCCAAACATTTTGGCTTCTAACCCTGTTATTTCTGGATCCTGAATCCAGTGCCTCCCTTGGGTTGGTCTAGAAGTTTCAGAGCCTTGGCGAGTAGCGTGCCCCTTCCAGTCATCAGCCCCTTCTTCTGAGCCGGTCTCCTGAATGCAGGTGGAGCTGGCCCATGTTTTCATTGCGCAGTCCTCATCACTGCCCCAAAAGAGCAGCTAAGGGTTAACCTGCCATCCCGGGCAAGACAAGGCAGCGTGTCTGCAAGAATGGCATTTGGGCCATATGCTGGGGATTTAGCTTTATAATCGTCTTCGGGGGCAGCAGCAAAGCCGGGAAGAGGCATTTCTGTGTTTATTATCCATAAGAAGATCTTGGCGGTTAAGAATACATGGGGTTGCAAATGGAAAAATCTTTGATAAGCTCTAAAGATTTGAGAGATGGAATCTGCATTTGTGCTACCCGAAATATCTCTGTTAAAACCCAGCTGCCGTGATGGGCAGAGCATGTGATCAATGACACGGGGGCTGCTGATACAGTATTTATCTAGCAGTACAATTATTCAAATAGATATCAAACTTCACTTTTAAGTTACAGGATATTCAAGCCATCTAGCCTGCGTGGCAGCCCTTTCCCGTTGTATCTAAACCCTGCGAGCGTCTTCCTTCGTTGGGACACCCCTTTTCACTAGGCGAACCCTAGAGGCGTCCACAGGTGTGGAGAGCACAGAAATACCCTGTGACTGAGCTTTGCATTCAGATGGTGAGACAGATTCTTCTCCATCCCACCTCAAAGCCTCCTCCTGCTATTCTAGGGCCCTGTTCCTGCTTAGCTCTGCCAATGCACCTCACTCCTGATTGCAGCACCCTCTGCTACACCAGGTCCAAATCCCATCGGCCTCCTTGGTGACCTGATCCAGTGCTGACCCTTACTTAACTCCTGCTTTTCCATTTCTCACCTCATTGTTGGAATCAGCAGGGCTCAACCGGTGCAGTCCAGAAGCCAAACCATGGTTTGTGCAGGACTAGCTGGACCCAACTCCTGCGCTTCTATCATCTGAGGTATTGGGGTTTCCTGGAAGACGCATGGTGCATTTGGAGTTGAAGCATCACGCACACTATCACTGCTAGGGGGCTGCAGGCTTTGCAGCTTCTCTAGATTGAGCTCATTGCACACCCCAGCAGTTCCTCCATTCCAGCCTACGAGCTTCCTGTGTGCTACACGCCCGCACCTTCCTATTTTAGGGACACACTGAAACTCCCCTTTGCCAGGGTTTTCTGTTTCCTGTTCTCTCATACCAGGTTTAGCCCTCTTCTCCCATGCCAGCGGCTGTATTTGTCATACCAGGTTCCCCAGCCTCCCTCTCATCTGCTCAGTGGCAACATCTCTTTCCCATTTCAGCACCTCAGCTGACGCTAGCTGTAGGATTTTGGATCAGTCACTAGATGGCACTATCTTCCACTCACTCAGACACACCACACCTGCCCTAAGTGCACCAGAGACAAATGCAGAATTGCATTAGGTAGCGGTTCCCAACCTTTTCGAGTATGAGGACCCCTTTTTAACATTAAAAAATTTGTGAACCCCAAATGATAAGAGTTGTTACTGGGGACTGATTGCAGGCAGCAACGCCACAGAAGGGCAGAAGAGGACCTGGCCCCCATCTGCTTCCAAGGGGTTGGGGCATATCCTGAGCGTGGATGCTCACAGCAGGCAAATACATTTCATTCAGAGCAGGGGTGTCAAACTCTTTCAATGTGGGGGGCCACACTGGAAGGCCTGTCGAGGGCCATGTGGCCGCTTGGGCTCCCCAACCCTTTCTCCCTTCATGTTCAAAGCGGCATAGGCTCCCCTTCCCCCTCCCAAACCCTGCAAGCTCTCCCACGCCTTTTGTTTTTCTGAACCTGTGGGTTATCCTTTGCCATATTGGCTCCCTGACCCCCCCACCACCTCCCCTTCCCTTGCCTCCTGGTGGCAGGCAAACAAATCAGTCTCAGTTGCAGGCAGCCAGGCTGAGTTCCTGCCTCTCCCCATCCTGCCCATCGCTGTCAGTCATTCAGAATGCCAGTCTTTGGTTGGCTCAATCCTGGCTGGCCTTTGATTGGCTTGCTCCCATGTGGACCCCAGCCACTGTTTCCTTATTTATATGTGATTCATGCAATGTGCTGTCAATCAAATCAGCATGCTGACTGACTGACAGCGAACAATTGGGATGGGAAGGCACTGCAGGGGCTTTCTGGAGTTGGCCTAGCCTGCTGCAACTGAGACTCTGATTGGTTGGCAGACTACAGCATAGCTGAGCCAGGATTGGCTGGCGTGCTTCATTTGTTTCCCTGTGCTGTGGCACGGATCGTGTGTGTGAGTCAGAAGCAGCCTGGCCCTGCTGTGCTGGGAGCCTGACTTTGCGGTTCGCCACTGCAGACCGTTTCTAGGCATAGCCCAGGCAGCAGCTCCATGGGCTGGACGAGTGCCAGTGGTGGGCTGAATCTGCCCCCGTTGGCTGTAAGTTTGACACTCCTGATTTTGAGCCCTCTCCAACATGGATTGCCGACCAGCAGTGGCTAGGGCTGGATGTATTCACGGACCCCTTGAAATAATTCTGTGGGCCCCCAGGGGTCCCCGGACCACCGGTTGGGAACCACTGCATTAGGGGTTAGGATCAAGACAATGTTCTCAGAATAGGCATGTACCCAGGCCCATGGCATTTTGTCTGATTAGATCTGTCAGTGGTGGGGGAGTTACTGAGCCATACTCCTGTTGTGCGTTTGTCATGCTGTGATGATGACTTTGCCCTCTCTGTTGGACAAGAGGTGCCGATCTGCAGCTGGTGAAAGGAGAGTGAGACTTGGCTTAACGGTGAAATGCAAAACCTCCAAACCCTTTCAAGTCCCAGCTGGGCAGATAATAGACACGGAGAGTTCATTCTGACAAAGAAATTCATGGTCAAGTTGGTGCACATTGGTTACTGCTTTGTCCACATGGGCAACGTGTGCACCCGGTAACCGCTGATGACTTGGCCGCCTGGGACCTTGTGCATTTGTAAGGAAGCCGAAGTTAATAAAGACTAGGCTTTTTATTTTCTTACTCAAACAGGGGCTTAAATCCTAGGCACCAAACCTTTGTGGGCAGGAATGTTTTCCATGTCTTCCATCTGAGGAGTCAGCCCTTGTCAGTCGCCTCTGGTACAAGTCCATAGCCTCATCCCAGATGGGGAAGCCACGGCAAAATGACTCATCTGAGTTTGCGGTGAATTTGTGGCAGAGCCATATACGGCACCTAATTCTTCTCTGCATCAGCCTCCCACCTTCATCACAAGCCCAAATTTATCTTTAGACAGGCAAGTTGGTCTACTGTAGGGAGGAAATATGCCAACTGCTTCAGACAAAGTAAAGGATTGGGTTTGGAGCATTGAGAGTGGGGGCTTTCAATGTCACCTCTCCTCCCCGGTTTGCAGAGATCTGGAGTGATACCACTGGATGCATTAGCTTCCTAGGTTAAGGAAAGCTCTTCTTCTGGTTTTTCATAGCACCTGACTTCATTCTCAGATCTGGGCAGGGACGTTTCAGTTAACCTCTTGTTTACTGCTGCTGGCTTGAGCCAACAGGTTGCAGTGGTTTCCCTCTTCCCATCAGACTGTTGGAGAACGAGAACCAAAGAGTGGCAGCTCTTCTAGAGAGAAGCTAGCTTTTTTTGGGGCCGGGTGACCAAGTAACTCCCCCTCCTAGGGCTCAGGAAGAAACCACTCTCCAGCTAGACCGTCATTAAAATTCTCTGTACGAACCAAACCTGACACCCACTTTCCTTGAACATCAGGGGCACTTGCTGTTATTTTCGGTAGCACGACTGAGAGATGTGGCTCCATGTAGTTGGCCAGCTCTTTGCAATGAAAGGCTTACTTCAGAAGGTTCATTAGCAGAGGAGAAAACTAGACACAATTTGCTTGGTCCGTGATAGGGCGCCGGGTTGCATATTTGCATACTAATACCCACAACACATTGCCGGAGCAGGGCTGGATGGAGATCCAGGAAGGTGCTGAAAGATCTGTGTGCGCCTTTCAGGGCTCTTTTTTTGGTGTTAATTTAGCTTTTGTGTATCTGAAATTCAATAAAATATTTACACTAAGAGATCGTGCAAAGCAGCCCCTCACCTCTGCACCCTGGGCCTGGTGGAAGCGCTCATTTGCAATCCCTTTGTAATATTTCTGCACATCAGGAGCTATTATTGGAAGAAATGGACACTGCAGAGGGCTGAGTCCAATCAACAGCGGGAGAAAACAGCAGCATTAGCAGAAATGAAGCATTAGGCGAGAAATGGGGCTTAGAGACAAAAATACCTTAGGTTTAGTTACACCATTAGCTACAAGACCCCCCTTATGATTACAGCGCTTACTGACTCAAAATGAAGTCATAGCTGCTGTCACTGGCCTCATTCTTTTGGGCTCAGACCTCACAGACTTTCATGTAGCAGGACAGGCTCCCACAACGCTTCAGAGCAGCATAGTTCAAGCAAAAAACTTGATCTAAGCACACTGGAGTTTGCTAAAGCAGGAGGGAATTTTTCCTTCTTGAAATTTTGACCCTTCCACTTCTGTAGGGGAAAATCATCTTCATGATTTCTTCCTGACGGGCACAGACATTTTCATATTAGAGTGAGACCATCATGTCTCCACTGCAACTGCGTCGCTTCCATTGTCGGCCCTGATTTTAAGCGCCTTCTGAAGCGGTCCAGACTTAATCGATCTAACTCAGTTTTTTCCACGCTTGCTCCTCTGTCAGAGGACCGGTGTTATGGAAAACGTGGTGGGCTTGGACAAGATTTTCAAAGCAATAGAAATTTGGAACGCCACAGCGTGCGAGGACCCACTCTGAAATGGCTTGATGCTCTGCAAACAGATTTTCAGCACTTCCTATAAATCAGGCTCCATTAAGTATGTTGGATTGGGTGCCCCAAATTGCCTGAAAAATCCTGGCTGGACTTTGTGAGATAAGAAGCCGAACATCAGAGCTATTCCAAGCTTTGTATGACAGTAGCAGTAACGCTCGAGTAGAGTATCATGTCTAAGCTTTGCCTCAAAATTTCAGATGGGTTCTATCTATTTGACTGCAGCAGGGACTCCTGCCTGGAAAAGTTGGGCTATTTTACAGTTATTTGGTCTGGCTTTGCAAATTTAAATTGATTCCCTGTATGCTGATGATGCTGTTAGCATTGAACCCCCTGTTGTAGCATCCCAGGTGGGCGTCAAAGTGTCTGGAAATAGGCTTTGGAAGAGAGAGTCCGTGGTGCATGATGGAGATTTCCTTCCCTGACTATGGATAAACTATATAGGCTGAAATCCTGACTTTATTCAAGTCAATGGCAAAACTCCCATTAATTTCACAGGGGGCAGGTTTTACTTATGATGTCAAAAACACCAGCGTGCTGTCAGATTTCACATGTGGGCCATGTAATTGTTCAGGCTTGGCTCCAGAAGCCCTCGGCCCCACAAACCACATCCACAATCCTGTGCTTAGCCCCTTACATTCTAGTCAGAGTGCTGTGTGATGCTGTTGGGATTAAGTGGGCCATTTATGATCATATTTAAAACCGATATTTCAAAATTACAGTAATCCATAGGAGATATGGCATATCAGGTACTATTAGAAAAGTTATAACTTGTTTATGTGTATGTTTTTATTAGAAGTTATGATGTTTGATAGAGCTGTATTCCCACTTGTGATGTTTTCTGGGAGACACTCCAGACAGAAGGGCTGCAGCAGTTGTCTTCTTCATGGCCCATTAAGGAAACTCACAGGTACAACGGGCACCGAGAGAGACCTGACGGGTCACCAAGACTTGCCCACGTGACTTTGGGCTCCATTTTATTTTTGTAAAATTCCACAAACAGCATGGAAAAGGCCAGAGGACAAAACCAGCCGCTGCACTATGTAACCTTCAGCCAACACAAGTCTTTGGATCTATTCATCTACAACTGAAGGTGTGAACAAAGGACTGATTCTCATCCAGGCACTGGATGTATACCAGAGGAAAGATATAAGCCTGTAAACTCCAAAGTCTACTAGAAACTTGATGTAGATGGACTTTTAAGTTGTTTGTATGTATGTGATCTGCGTTAACCCCTCAATGGTTCTCAGTTTCTTTTCTTCTCGAATAAAACTTTCGGTTAGTTACTAAAGGATTGGCTGGCAGTATGGTACTTTTGGTTAGAGCTAAACATACATTGATCTGGTGACGCCGCAGATGCTTCGGCATCAGGAGAACCCTTTTGGCATAGAGGGTGGAGTTAAGTAACTTAACTCTTCACTAGATCCTTTGGAATTTGCTAGACCCGGTGGCTGAAATGCAGTGAAGGGGGCTATTTCTATTTTGTTGTGGCTTCCTGATAACCAGCATGGATGATCAGACACATTGTTCCTTTGCTGATTGAGAAGCCTGACTTCAGCATTACCCATCAGTACTTGAGAGACTTTGCTCTCATTCTGCAGCCCATCTAGATCTCAGCATTTGCAGGTGGCTATCCCAGGACAGTCAGGTCACATGCTGCCCACCACCATCTATTTACAACAGTCCATCCAAACACTGCGGTCTTACAGTCTTGGCCCAGAAGCCGCAGGGTGCTCCACTTTCTTTCTTTAGCACTTCCCCAGCTCTTCCTGTGGCTGCCTTTTCCTGGGTGCTTTTATTGACTTCCTCGGCCTCACATCTGGTCCTCAATCCAGTTTGTTAGCTCGTCTGCCCTGCTGGCTCCCTTTCCCCCTAATTAAGCCTCAGTGGCCACCTCGCTGCTTTACTCTGCTACAGGCTATATATATAAAAAAATCTTCAAGTAGCAAAATAATTCCTCAAATGTCTCTTAGAATCCAACTAGCTCTGTCTCCAACACCTCCCTATTTAAAACGAGCGTCACAGAGGATTTACCTTAAAAGTGACCTGCAAAGCTAAAATATGGATTTTGTTAAACAAAGGTTTTTTTTCTCCCCTGTTTGCTTTTTACATTAGAAATTCAGGTCTTGTCTGTCCTGAACATCTATGGTGACAAGGGAAAATGGGGAATTATGAGATCACAAGGGACTGAAAACGGAGCACCGGAGTCAGGCTTTTAAAAACTTTTTGGTTATTTTTCTGAACTGACTTCCTTTGTGAAGCACTTTGTGATCTGCTGAAGAAAAGCACTATTGAAAAGCTAGCTTTGGGACTACAATTCCAGTGTCCAATACGCTCTTGGGAGAAGGAACGTCTGTGTTAAAGAATCGACAATCTTGCTGCTTTTATGCGAAAGTTTAAAATGCTCATGTCTAAGACTCTTTCCCTGGCAGCATGTCTTCCAGCAAAAACAGGGGCCCAAATTCCTTGACATTCCTGATATTTCTAAAGGAAAAAATAACCACTGCCCTGTGCTGTTTGTTGAGCTATTCTTCCTTTATTGAATCATGCCCCAGCAAACATCAGTTAATGGAGAATAGGAATGCAGGGCCCACCCGCTATCATGTTCTGACTGCGAAATGCTGGGCGGGTGACATCTCCCAGAGGGTGACACTTTGTCTATTTAACTAAGTCAAAAGTGAGTTTAGTTTCACAGCCATGTATTTTGGTGCGAGATCAGTGGTTGCTGCACTCATCAATGGCTGTTGTACCTGATTCTTTCTGTGGGTTTTAGAGAGATTATCCTTTTCTGATAGGTTCACCAACCTTCTAGGTATTGTACTTGCTAAAATCCAGGTTGAATTGACACTTGGAGGAAATTGAAAATACTGTTATCTTTCCTCAGTAGCCCCTGATTAAAGACATTTGGTGGAACATGATTGCACATTTTCTCTGTACGCTGAAAAGGCCAGGGGAAATAAATTACACCCAGAGCACGTCAACGACTCTGGGAGGATCCTGCACAGAGAGGTGTAGCAATGTGAAGACAGCCCTGGCAGTTCATCATGTCCATGCAGTAAATTCAGGGAAATCTCACTGAGTAAAAGAATGACTTATAACATGTAAAGAAACTGAGAGCATCAGTTTCTGAATACCCGTTGGATATATCGGGCATCTTCACCCTCAGCCACAGGGCTCCCCTCCCTACATATTGGGGAGCACAATGGCAACTTTGTTTGGTGGCTGAGACATCTGGGGTGCCTTTTGTTTTTCCAGGGCCAGCTCCTGGGTGAACTGTTGCTGCCCTTTAGAGTAAAGCAACATCTGGAAGATGAGATGGGTCCAACCTAGAGCTGCCTTTTCAGGTGCCTGCTTCACAAAGAGGACTGTCTGGAGGCTGAGAGGATTGCACTCGCAGCAAGTTTACAGATGACACTACACCGGAGGGACTGGTAGATACGCCAGTGAGCAGGGACAGGACACAGAATGACCTAGGCAAATTGGAGCTTTGGGCCAAAAGGAAATCTGATGAGGTTCAAGAAGGGCAAGTGCAGGATGGAAGATTTCCATGCACTGCTACAGCCTGGGGACCGACTGGCTAGGGAGGAGTTTGGCAGAAAAGGACCTGGGGACTACCATGGACAAGAAGTTGGAGATGAACCAACAGTGTGCCCTTACTTCTTCCCTAGGAGTGTAGTGAAGCTCTGGGATGAGTGACCTGGGGAAGTGGTGCATCTCCAACCCTAGAGATTTTTAAGGTGTGGTTTGACAAAACCCTGGCCAGGAGGATTTAGTTGGCGGTGGCCCTGCCTTGACCAGGGGGTTGGACTAGATACCTCTCCGTGGAGATCACAGGAAGAATGAGAACTAAAGTCTCTCATCTTTCTGTTAATGGAAATTCCAGTTGCAATGTCCCTCGAGAGGCCACCTGGTACTGAGGGACCCTTCCTCATAGGGAAAGCATACTGCCTTCTGTTAGGGCGCAGTAGCTCCCTTTTGAGTTGGGCCAAGAGATTTCATTTACCTTTGGCTCCCCAACACACTCTTGAATCCCATGGACCCAACCACACTTCTTGCTTGCCTAGAAGCCCTGACTCCTTCCCGAATTTTCTAACTTCCCAACTGCCACTATCTCTGGGAGGTCAAGTAACCTGGCCATTTCACTGTGGCAGTCACTATCCCATAGTCACTGGCCAAGCCCAGCAAACAGACCCCTGCCCTGTGATGGTCACTGGCTTCCTCAAGCCTGACAGCTCTCTTTGGGAATCCTCTTGGCCTACCACCGTGGGTCTCTGTCCATGTCACCTTACCTCCGTCTGAGCTCGCTCTCTCTGACAGAACATTTTTCTGTCTCATAACCCCCCCATAAGAATACTGTCTCTTTATATGACCCCTTGCCCGACAGTGCTACCACACCCAGGCCCTGCAGTGATGTTATCGACTCTTTCCTGACAGGAAATCTCATTGCCCAACTGTGGTATCCCACTGCTCCCACCAAGTGAGTCTTATATGGATCTAGTGTGTTACAACCTGCTCCCCACAGTGAAGAGTTGCAACATACACACTCACACTCTGTTTCTATACCTTGGACCATTGCTCTCATTGTCCAGTACTGCCTCTTTTAGACTTAGAGTTAAAAGGTTTATCTTTCCTCCTCAGGAACAGGAAACCCAGAGATCGACATTAGCATGTGGCAATTATTAGGTGGAGTCACTTGGAGAAGTAGCAGTCAGGTGTCTAAGCAACTTCATGGCACATCTCAGTCTTAGTCTGAGAATTAGTGAAAATAATGCATTTCTTACCCCAAGAACAAAGTTAACATAACAGAGAAGTGGAAGCATCACAGAAATAGTTTCAGACACAGGGACTGCTCATCTTACCATGTGTCAGTCTATTGTGAGCTTCTTAATTAATTACAAATATATAAACAAGTTGTGCCATGACCTGCCTGGGTGCCCCCTTAGTGGGATGGCCTTAGATATCCTTCACTTAGGAATCCCTTCCCTCCGCAGTTGACCATGATCTACCTACATGGGGAGCTTCAAGGCCTCAGGATACCAAGCCGAGCCCTCTTCAGTCTCATCCAGATTTTCCCATAACCCTTTGTACATTAGCTCCCCCATCTCCAGGCAAACCTAGCTATACGCCCTGACTCCATCTCCTGTAATGCCCTGGCAATATTCCAAGATTTCTCTCTCTTGAGACCCCCTTTCCAATTGTCACCTTGATCAACGCTCACCAGAAACTCCATCCCTTCTGGCAAGGTCATCAGTCTCAGCAGTTCCTTCACAGGGGCCATGCCGGCCATATGAAAGAGACAAAGGCACATCATTGGACTGCTTATCATCTAAGAACCAAACTGAATTTATGCAAGACTGTGTAGGCAAGTCATGAAAAAAATCCTAGGAGAGGCTAAATAGTTCAAGAACTTTTCAATCATTTCCAATGCAACACTAGACAGCTCCCATGAGGAATAAATGGCACTGCTGGTCAGCTACTTTCATCAAATACCTGCTGGTAACTTTTTGATTCAGGAACATTGTTTTTGTGCTTCAGAGACATTACAAAGAAGACTGGTGAGGAACTAGCTGAAATGATTCACGCAGCCATAGCTGGCTAGGGATTAGATTTCAAATTCTGTCATGGACACACTTATGATAATGGTGCCAGCATGGCAGGCAAGAATTTTTTTTATAGGCTCCTCAGGCACTTTTTGCCTTACGGGCTTTGCATCAACTAGACGATCATACTGATCCCTTCTGACCTATGAGAGTGCAGATAGCAACATGTGACCCAACAGACAGGCACCTCCTGGTGATGGCATTGCTCAAAGGGCTACCCCATCCGGTGGTCAGTGCCCCATCGCTCCACAAACTCTAGTCCTAGTAAGATCTCAACCCTCCAGCCAAGTACTTTTAGTTCTCTCTTTGCAGGGTAAAGTCCAGTTCAGACGAGACCACTTTGAGGCAGTGGCCAGCACCAGTCCTTACACCACCTACTGCTAGCCTGGGGGAGGCAGGAAGGACCTAGGCCTACCCACTTCTCCGAGTCCCAGCTCAGGGACCTTATGTGCTCCAACTAGGCTGTGCCTCAACCCCCAACTCAGTCCATACACAGCACCATAGGTCCCCTGGGTTACATCCACACCTCCCCCAGGTTCCTCCCACCCTTGCCTAGGCCAGTGGTTTTCAAGCTTTTGCAGCTCACAACACACTTGGCAGCATATCACAACCTTACAGGAAACACCAGCCTGCTCACCCCAGCCCAAATCAGCCTGTCTCTCCATGACATATCTAACTACCATGTGGCAACACACTCACGTGTCCAGACACAGGGGTCAAGAACCACTGGTTGAGGCCATCCAGGCTCCCTTAATCAATGAACTGTCCTTCATCCTGCCCCCAGCATCTAGGCCAACAACCTCCTTCTTCCACACAAGCTGGAAGAAGACTGCCCTGAGCTGAGGCTGTAGCCATCTTATATATTGGCCCTGGTGCCCTGATTGGCTCTGCAGCCACCTGCTCCCATTGGCCATTCACTTGCTGCAGTTTTTAACCCCTTTCCTGCTGGAGCAGGGAAACTACCTAGCAGGTGGTGCTGGTCATGTTACAGTCTTTAGAGATCTTCAGTTTTTGGTCAATATTTTCAGTGCAAGTCCACAGCGAAGGGCAATTTTGAAGAAGAACGTTCCTCTTTCACTCCCTTTGATGCATGTATTGAGCGTGTGCATTTTTTTCCTGGAAGAACCTGGAAGGCTTACAAGTGGCATTGCATGAGTAATATGAATTGCAGCTAAGTGCCAAAACCAGAAGTGATATTACTGGACTCGTAGAATACATATCAATATTTAAATGCATGTTGATCACTTGAGTTTGGCTGGAAATTCTAGTTCCCATCAAATGGCCTCTGATCCTTCAGCAGTGAGGTGCTACATGGGCACACTTGTGAAAGGAATGGAACAAAAATCGATGATGAATGTGTGCACTTTGAAGAAGACCTTGGCATTGATGCTCCAGGGGCAACATGCTCATCTAAAAACAGAGGAGATGATGATGCAGGCGATCAAGACAAGCCTGTAAAGGGATTGTCTCCAGGACAGTGCTTTATTTCAGATCATGGGCTGTGTCATAGATGGCCTCAACAACAACAACAAAAAGGTTTGCTGCTCTCCCATGTATCTGTCAATAATGTGATTTTATGTGGCCCTTTCCTCCAAAGGGTGAAGTTGTTGATTCAGGTTTCTGAATCTTTAGTCTACTGACCTCTGTGGTGATACAAAAGAAGAATTAGACACATTTACAAAGAAAACATTGGCCCAAAAATACTGTTGCTGTTTCTTTTACTAAAGACTCTCTGCAGAACCTCTTCCCCAATGTGATTGTTACACTTCACATATTTTGCTGAATACCAGCATCTGCGGCCAGCATGGAAAGATCATTTTGTGTGCTCAGACGTGTGAAAAATTACTACCATGCCAGTGTGAGTCAGTCAAGAATTAATGGTCTAGGAACTCTTATACTTGAAAGGGATCTGGCAAGGGTGGTCAATTTCAATGATATTATTGATTCATTTCCTGCAAAAAAGGCAAGAAAAATACTGGGATAAGTTGAAAATCTTAAAATAAATTGTACAGAAACTCATTTTATTCTCCCAGCTTCTTCACTGTATGCTTTATTACCAGAAACTGACAGTGTTCTTGTTGATTATATTTAGCTTGTACTTCAGTGCTTTATTCATCATCTCTTTGCTTGTATTCAGCAGGCAAATTTGTTTATTTCTGGTGATGCCGTTATTTATACGGACATCAGAGATGTTTCAGAGCCCTCCTTTGAGATCACTGCCCTGGTACAATTGTCTCACCTTCGTATCCTCACCCTATTAGTCTTGGACATAGCTACATCAGTCAAGGGTGTGATGAGCTGGGAGAGAGTCTTTAGCTATAAGTGCCCCAGGACCCCTTGTTTGTTGAGCTATCTCCACAGTAGGATTGCTTTGCTGGCATATTTTACTGGCGTAGCTATGCCAGCAAACTGCTCCCGCCAGAGACCTGGCCACAGAGCAGTGTTCCCTCTAATTACTCGTAGACTGTGTGCACAAACAATTTCTTTGTGTGCACAAGAAAACTTTTTTGTGAGCACCAATATTAGCACTATTGAATTTTTTTGTGTGCACTTTACTTTGTTGTGTGTGCAGGTTTCGTGACCTGTGTGCACACGCACACGCGCACAGCTTAGAGGGAACAGTGCCACAGAGTGGGGTGTTAGTCGCAGAACCTCGAAGGCACTTAGGTGCCTAACTCTCCTTGATTTCAAAGATCTACCGCTGCACAAAATTAATTGTTAGCCCAGGCTGGCTCTGGAGCATAGTTGCACACATCTAATTTCCATCCTGTAGAGGGCAGTGGTGCTCACATAGTAGCTCATCCCCTTGCTGCATCAAGCCCCTTTTCTTTCTGGCTAGTTACATGTAGCTGTCATTCATTAGGGGAGAAGGGAAGTTAATATTTGCTCATTAGATGCCCTATTCGTGAAACTCCTGGTCTCCCGAAAGCATACACCCAGTCTGAATCAGCACAGAACACAGCCGATGTGCGTGGAATGATTCCTTTCCGTCTCTAACCTCGCCAGCTGCACTAGGGAACAGGTCCACATCAAGGCAGGCTGTCCATGCACATGGTATTAGCTGTTCTCCACATATTTCTCAGCTGGCCAGCAGGCTCCCTCATCCCTCTTTGACTCCTGCTTTCCCCTGCCAGTGACTGCATCTCCCTCCTGCATCGCTCTGTTCCTCCCTCCCCGCCCTCAGCCATCGGTTGGCATCATATTAATTTCTCAACAATCTTTATCTGTGCTGAGTGGGGAAAAAAAAAAACAGTTTTGAATTTGCACATCAAAAGGAGGCCATGCCTGCTGTCGGGAAAATTAATAAGAATTAAGAACCTTTCAAAAGCCATGCAGTCCGATCTCCGAAACGGAACCAATTAAAACTATTCTTGACTTAGAAATGCTCCTGTGTGCTTTGGGTCCAGGCTGAATAGGCCTTTTTACTGATGAAAGAATCTATTTTCCCCTTATTCAGACAATCAGGGAAACTTCAAAATACCATTTTCTTAGGAGTGTGTGCAGACTTAATTCCTGCCAGGGATCACCCCTCTTATGAGCTTTAGAAAATTGTCAGATAAGAAAATAATGCAAGATAATCTTAAACACTGGAATGTGACAAATTAGAAAAAACAATTTGTTTTTAAGCAATAAAAAGCAAAAGGAAAATCCTTTGTGATACGGCTTCAAGCAGAAAAATGTGTCAGTCTCTGAAAACTGGCTTTGTTTAAAACATAAAAATGAGCCTTCTGGAATCTGATGCAATAAAATTTATTTTGTGAACAGGTTTTTATTTGGCTTTTTGCACGTTACTTACTTACTTTCTTTGCCCCTTTAGAAAAGCTGAGCTGGTTATTAAAACTGCATTTCATGAACGCTCAGTGTTCCAATATCAGGGGAAACACAAATAATAGCAGCACAAATAATAGAGTCTGAAGGAAAAATAAAAGAGAGCTAGAGAGACAGGTGGAAGAAAATGTAGACTAGTAACTAGAGCCAGGGGATGTAGCTCCAGGTGCCTAGTCTGCCACTGACTCGCTGTGGGACCTTGGGCAAGTCCATTAAAGTTTCCCAGTGCTTCAGTTCCTCATCTGAACAATGGACCTAATCATACAGTAATTACTTGACCTAATTAACAGGAGGGCTCTGAGGTTAAACTAATCAATATTTATGAAATTTGTTGAGATCCTTGCTTGTTAGGCATCGGCCAAGTGCTGTTTCTCTTAATTTATACAGAACTGTTTTGAGTGTCTCTCTACTTCCCCAACAAAACTGGCCTGGAAATCCGATGACAGCAGATTTTCTAATGTGAATCCCCCTGCCCTCTCACTCCAACTGGTGGGGATAGCCCACGACCTATGTGTTGTGGTTACTTTGCAGATAAAACAAAGAGCCGGAGAAGCAGCATGAAAAAGAGCACGGGGGAAAAAAAACCCCCAATGTTCTCTGATCTCCACTGAGCTTTGGTTCAGTTTCGGGCGACGATGCAGGGGAGTTTTGACTCCATGTGAGTCAGGTTCGGTGCAGAGGCATTAGCTATGGAGTCCTTGACAAATTATTTTTGGCTGATCTCAGCTTCCCCTGCATTTTTTGATAACATACAGTATTCATTGCTTCGGGCCCTCAGCTGTTTTGCAGTGTTATTGTGCATATCTTTGGGGGAAACTGGGTGGTTTATTGGTAGACTGCGAGTCAGAACTGCTGGGCTCTTCACCCACCTTGTGTGACCTTGTGCAAGTTGCTCCATCCCTCTGTCCTCCCAAATGCTGAGTTCTGGCTTGCGACTTGCATCTTGCTTGTGGCTAGATTCATTAGTGTTTGTACAGTGCTTTGAGATCCACATAGAGAAGGCATCAAAGAGGTTGAATTATTGTTTTATTATAGACCATCTGTATAACATGTTAGGCTCCTTGGAGATGAAAGACATTATCTAATGTAGGTTATAGTCTATAATGCAGATAACTGTGCGGGAAAAGAATGACAGTCTCACATGGTATGGATAGCCAGGCTTTTGAAAAAAAAATGTTCCTCAAGGGCTCACAACAGAAAGAGAAATGTTTGCTCTGCAATTGAGCTAGAATAATTTCTTAAAAATGCCCAAAACAGCTGGTGGAAAAATGGGCCCATAGAAGAGTAAAGCAACCTTAAGGCCAGTGGAGCTATGTAAATGCTAGCCTGAGGAGGATAGACCGGAGCCAGAGGAATGTGGCCAGATATTCTTTCTAGTCACATGGAAAAGTTCAGAAATGCCATGTTTCCCTTTGCCTCCAAGAATATCAATTTCTTGCTGAGCAGAAACTGTATCTAGACTTCATCTCTGCAAGCAGAATTAGATCCCGATCCTGGATAGCTGATGGGTTCTGCAATACCTTTCTTTTGATGCAAAGCATCTGGATCACAAAGTGCAACAAAATTTCAACCATGCATCTTCATCCAGCCCATCTTCCTGGCTCTGTGGAATTTCTGTTGCTCTTGGAGGGTCACACCTCCCCGCAGCCGTGTAAGACATATCGTGTCTGAATGTCACTTTGGGACAACTCAGAGAAATTCAATTAAATGCAAAAGCCTAGAAGAGTCTGACATAGTTTCAAGTGCTTTTTCATTTTCGACTTTTCAATTTTTGAAATTCCCCAGAACCCTGATGTCTTGGAGGTCATTTAAACAGCTGCCAATTGCAAAAGAACCAGAGAGATTTTCTTCTGGGTTGCCAAACCCTCTCCTGTAAAGGGAATTTCCCTTGAGGAGGCAGCATTTTGGGAAAGAGGAAATCATTTGGTTAACTAATTTAATTTGGTTGGATCCTTATTACATATTTTGAGCTTGCTACATCTGATGCTGGAAGAGCAAAACTGAATTTCTGCACTGCAGGTTGTTGCTTTTAACTTTGTTGCACAGTTAGGTTTTTGCCATCGAGGCCTTGTCTACACTAGAACCTATTCTGACAAAACTTTTGTCACGCAGGGGTGTGAAAAATTTTTTTTGCTGGCCTAAGCGCTTATGTGGACAGCAGTACATAGGTAGAGAGCTCTCTCTCTCATCAGTAGAGATGTGCTGCCGTAAGTTTGACGAGTCGGCTAGACCTTAGTGATAAAGACTACTCTGTGTTTAGAGAAACCGCCAATTCCTCCATAGTCAAGAATATAATGAAAATTTATTCACTGAGTTTTTAGTCTGCAGTGCAGAGTCATTCGGCACTGCTCCGTTCCTCTAAATCTGTTGATTAGATGCCACTTAGTGGTTGTCTTTATTCTTCAGGTCTTGCACATCATCCTCTAAAGTGGGAATATTTTCTGGTCCTTTCACTGCTCTAGGCCTTAAATCCATCCTGGGAAATCTGCCTCTCTATTTACATATGGTAGATGCCAGCATGGGAAAACTCTAGCATCTTTTTCAAGCTGTGTTTCTGGAGAAATAAGAGTACATGCTAAGTCGACCTTTCTAGGAGGGGAGCACTTGTTTTTATAGAATAACTCAGAGATGAGGTGGGAGCATTTAGGATGTGTTTTAGATGATCTATTGCAATATCAATATATTGTATGTTATAGCTCCTATAATTGTATTTTTAACAACACCTGCAGGCATTGCCCTGTAGATGGTTCCAATCTTAATTGCTTTAGCTTACTGAAGATGCAATTTTAGTGTAAAGTGGATATGTTCATAGAGAAGAAAATGTTTCTAAAGTCTTTTGTGCAATGCTAGCACAAGAGCAAGTCAGTTCTGCCTGAAGGCCCAATCCGGGTCACATTAAAGTAAGTGGAAAGAATGGGATCAGGTCTTTGGTGCATAAAATTGATGTCAAAAGAAGAGAAGAAATTTTAGGCACAGAAAATCGTCACCTGGTCCAACACATGAAGGCAGCTAAGGAGAGTAAATGGGGATTTTGGCAATGTGTGCCAAGAACAAGAAATACGAGGGCAAAGCTCTACCCACTAACGAACGAAGAGGCATTGTGGACATTCACAAGGATTCAGAAAAATGGATGAAATCCAGAACTCCTTTTTCAAATGTGTCCTGAGTAGGAGAAGTAAAGGAAAGAGCTCCGTAAAAACAGCTATTTGTAAATCAGGAGATCAACTCTTTTAATTTGCTATGTGCCTGATGTGACGTGTAGCATGTGACTGGCCATTCTGATGTCAGAGGTGACGGGAGCAATTGGTTGAGTCGCCTCTGACATCAGAATGGCCGAGGAGTCTTGGCATGGCGCAGACACATACCTTATTGTAGCTGCATACCTCAGTGTAATTCATAAAGGCAAAATGGCCGAGGATTTAAAAATTGGACAGTAACAGCTAGAGAAACCCAGGGATGGTTCACTCTGGTGATACAGCTGCCCCTTTACAACTTGTCAAAATTATAAAGCTCTCAGCTATGCTTTTAGCTGTTTCCAATAGTTCACACTGAAATAGCATGTGGCGCTCACTCGGGGAAAAAAGACCCATGAAAATGGGAAAGTTTACCTGAAGCATATGAACTACCAAGGAAAAGTTTTGGCTGCCCATAGAACTTTTGCAAAAAATGTCATAATTAAAGAGCTATTAATCGATTAACATAAATATTTCATAAATTCCCTTTTCATTTTCCCATTTTTGATGGGTTATAGCTAGTAAAGGAATATTTAGAAAAAATTGAATTTGTAGGAGTCCACCATTTGGGACAGGATTTCATGGCACTGAAGGAATTAATTAGTAATCAGAAGTTATTTAAGTATCTGCACAGCTGGGGAGGTAGACTGGGAGCCTGGAGGAAGCTATTGTGCAACTGATTTGCCAAGTAGGATCGAAGAATGATGGTGTCGGTTAGTAGTGGTCCATAAGCCTAACTTTGATCCATACTAATTGAATGGAATTGCTGTACATTCTTGAGGGTATCAAACACGATGAATGAGCATTGACTTCAAATGGGATGTCTCATATGAAGAAAGATCATCACGTGTCCAGCCATTTGCAAGTTCACCACTTCCTCAGACTTACGTCCTATCTATGCCGCTCTGTGACTCAGAGCCCCGGAGCATGGAAACCCTGAGCTGTGCTACAGGATGTCTTGTTAATCCGCTGGAGAGACTGTGACTGTGCCTTACTGTAGTTTTCCCATCAAAATAATCTGAGTTTAACCCTTCATGCTTGACTTGGGAAGCAGCGAATAACAACATAGCTGGGATGTTTCCCAGGTTAAACAAGAAAGCCCACTTCTTTCAAACAGATCACCACAATTAAAATAATTCTTGAACAAAATCAAGCAGCAGGAGATCCAGGCCCTGATCCAGGAAAGCATCCTGGACTATGTCAGAGAGCATGGAAGCCCCCTTCAGCTCAGTGGGTTGTAAGCATGCACTTCTGTGTTTTCCTGAGTTCGGACCAAAGAGAGAAGGCAGTAGCTTTGCCAGGCACTGGGAGGATGTGTGATGCCCTTTTTGAAGATCAGCTGGAGAAACCTGTGCAATTGTGGACATCGCTCCATGTCTCCCAAGCACTGTTTTGAGCCATGAGGTCCTAGACAGCCCCTTTCAGCATCCCAGTGCAGCTGCCTGGGTAGCTGTGCTGGAAATTTGGTTTTACATCTGGCTTTGCAACCGCTTAGTAAGTCTTCACCTCTGTGACTTTACACCAATGTAACGTGCAGCTGTTTGGGGGCGTAGAGGGACTTTAATCTCAGCAGAACTCGTCCGCAGTGCTTAATTTGTAAAAAAGGTGCTCCGCCAATTAGTTGCTGGGGCTCAAGCAATTTTTTTTCTTCTTCCTCAACTGACTCAGCAAGCCCAGAAGTGCTGGGGCTGTGAACTGCCAAGCCTAGAGGTGCGGGGCTCAGTCCTGCCAAGCTTTGGCACCTGTTCAGGCCCTAGGAAATGAAGCCACATAAATCCTAGTGTATGGTTGCTACAGGGTCCCCGAAGAAGCCTTAGTTACAGCATCTAGTCTTAAGTGGACCCTAAAACTGTGACAACTTTATGCCTAGAAAAGCTAGTTCAGGCCATTTTAATGGGTTTTAATGGCTCCCTTTGAGCCATATGTAGTTTGATTCATTGCAAGCGTAGCTTGCTGTACAGTCATTGTTTGTACCACTGTAACTTCGCTGGGTAGGGGGTGATTTTTCATCAATAGAGTGATACCAATGCAGCCCCTTACATGGATACAGTTGTTCTGGTATAAAGGTGTTTAGCACCAATTTATCTTATTTCCCTTCCTGTGCAGAATAGCTACATGAGAATAAACATGTTTCTACTCTGCAGGGGTTGGACCGATGTCACTGCACTGGGATAGTTAAAAAAGCTGTGTGAGCAGACAAACCCTCAAGCAGCTAATTTTACAGCTGGACAGAAGTGTGCCCTGTTAGTGCTTTTCATCCAGGTATCTGATTGGATTCAGGGCACATTGCCTCTAGTAAACAGGAGAGAAAACACGCCAGTGCTTTACCACACCTGTTTAACCCAACAGATGAGGAGGTGACTAGTTCCAGAGGGGAAGCCGTGTTAGTCTAGCTCAGCAAAACAAACAAGGAGTCCTGTGGCACTTTTAAAGACTAACAAATTTATTTATCACATGAAGTTTCATGGGTAGAATTCCCCTTCATCAGATGCATGAAATGGAGGTTAGTGTTTGAAAGGGGATGTATAAATGCAGCGCAGGATGAGTCACAAGGTCATTTCAGAATATTTTGTGATTCCAAGTCGGTGCGTCTGATCTTAATGACTCAGGAGCGCCCACCCTCCACTAAAGCACGTTGACACAGAGCTTTACCTGAGAGGTTTTAAAAAAAAAATGGGAGAGAAATACTTCTGTGCAACCTGCTCACATTCAATAGCTGCCTACAACACCCTCTCCCTTCTCGCAAGACACAGGATCTTTTCAAGGGAGTTTGCTGCAATTTCTCCTTTCTCAGATTTCCTTCGCAGTTGCCTTTTTCTGTGGGATTGGTCTTAGCAGGAAATCTCTTCACTTCTGCATTGACAGTGACTGAACAGGCTTCAACAGGCTTCTGGAGATATAATTAAGGGACCTGCAGCAGAAAAGCACAGAGGCCTTGTCTACTTATGCGTGCAAAACTTTTGCCCGCTCAGGGGTGTGAAAAAAACACAGCGCTGTGCAACAAGTTTTGCTGATCTAAGACTGAGGTTAAATTATTCAGTGGTACATTAGGAGCATTGCAATGACCTGTAAATGTTGAGAAAGGCCAAGTCTCTCACCTTCCATTTGCAAAAGCAATAATGCATCTAGCCTCCTATTTGTTGTGCTGTCATGTAGATTCTGCCCAATGATGATTCCTCGCTCCTTGAGCTTGCCCACTCTTTAGTCACTCCTGTGACGTGGACAGACCAGGTGCCTCTTCATGGCGTGGCCCTGGAGCTCACAAAACATTGACAAAGGCAAGGCTGGAAACCACTTTGGCTCACCCGTGCATTAAGATTGTTAAAATAGTTATTAGATTGCTAAACTTATGTTTAGACTGTGAAATGCGTGTAAATGGCTGCCTGCTTTAATTTCCTTACAATAGCTTTATCCCATGTTATAAAGGCATATTTAAGTAACTCTGTAAGCATTCACAGTAGAATCGTAAACCCTCCCAGATAGGAGAGACATGTTACCAAATGGGAAATGTTAGTTTACTACAAGTGTTGTTGGCTCCTGCCCTATGCAAGCAGGCCCATAGGCCCCAGATGAGCCACTATGGGCTATCGGGGAACAACAGACTTTGCTGATTGCACGCAATCAGAAGGAGATGTACACAAGCACTTATCCCATCAGCTTGAACTCTGGGGGAAGGGAATAAAAATCCTTGTAAAAAAGAAATTAATATCTCTATGCTGCTTGGCTTGAGGGGCAAAGATTTCTAAGCATAAGTAAAAGATCCTCAGTGCCTGGCCTTGGTTAGCCCTAAAAGACGTATAGAGCTTGTTCATTATAGAAGTTTCTATCACCCGTTAGAATCTAAGACTGTAACTCCTCCGTGTGTGTGCATATTTACCTGCTATCACCTTGTAAATAACTCATTTGTTCTTAGCCAATACATCCGTAGTTAATTCATTATAGGACAGGCTATAAGCGTTGTCTTTGGTTTGAGAACTGTGGTGCAACTGATCTGGAGTAAATGGCTGGGCTTCTGGAACTGGGAGTAACTGGAATATCATAGTGATTCTTGGTGCAGTGGGCTAACCATCACAAAAATAGGCTCACTCAGGAAGCAGGACAGATTAGAGTCTCCAGGAGACTGTCCGTAAGCTTTTTTTGGCAGGGGGTTGGACTAGATGACCTCGTGGGGTCCCTTCCAACCCTATGATTCTATGATTCTAAGTCTATTTTAAGGCTGTTGGAGAAGCAGATAAGTTTACATTTGATACTTGGTTGCTGAGATCTACGCACAGAACTCACCAGGCTGCAGGAACGCTGCAAATTCCCTGGCAATGTGGAAAAACATTAAATGCTGTGACTGGAAGCGATGAAGCCCCTGGGGTCTGAAGACAAGAATGGAGCATCTTGGACCTCATGTTTCAGGCTCTTTCCAGACTCAGGCAGTGCCGGTGAAGCCATTCCGCTGAAGATATGTCCATCTACAGGCACAGTGAAGGCGCCGTAGCTGTGCTGTGGGTGTGTGGTAGCGTACGTGTATAGCGATGGAATAGGTTTTTCCAGTTCTGTAGATAATCCATCCCCACAAAAGGCAGCAGCTTGGTTCACAGAAAAATTTTCCCATTGACCTAGAAGTGTCTATGCTGAAGTGGATGTCGGCTTAATGATGTCTTCTCTCAGGGGTGTGACTTTTTCACACATGCCTAATGACATAGTTTGGTAATCCCAAATTTTATGTGCAACCAGGCTTCAATTCACATTCTCCAGATTAACTCCACAAACATAAGTGCTCGAAGCACAGTTTTCTTAAATGAAAGCTGAGACTCTAGAGCGTAATTTTCCTGCAAGGGGCGAATTCGCTGCCAATTTCCATGGGCACTGAATCGCGTACAACACAGACCTGCTGTCTTCGATTAGGATCCTATTATTGGTATAAAGCCTACATATGGTGAGATTATTTTAAGAGCATCTTGGGGCAAAGGCTGACAATTTAGTTCTCGAATCACAGCTTGAAAAATATTTTTCTTGCCTATAAATGTTGCAACCTTAATGTGGATTTTGTTTATGGGATTTAAATTCTGATTAGAAGAGCTTTAATTTAATTACTCATGTTTGCAAATTTCTTATTTAGAAATAATTCACTGATGATTCATGACTCTGTTAATATCAGAGAGGTGACCAGCTGCTAAAATGTGGGCATTTAATCTGCTGATTTGTTTTTAATTTGTATAGGAAACATTAGCAGATAGTTAGAGAGATGTTAACCTTTCCGTTCTCTGGTACACGTTTCTGGCATGATGGAGCTGCGCAGAGGTGCAGGAGGGACAGGAAACGCTGAAGCACTCCGGTGAAAATAGATTTGTAAACATATTATTTTCTTCCAGAAAAGCATGCATATTGATTGCTTGGTTTCCATGTACAAGTGATTCATACAGCAAAACAACTTTATTTGTCAAAGGGCAATGGAGGCAGTTAGTCAGGACATTACTTACTGGAGCTCTTATTTTTTTCCAATCGAGTTTTAGCACTAATTTGTTTTTTCAGCCCAAGGATTATTATGGTTAATTATTATTTCATATTAGCATATCACCCAGAGGTCCCAGTGTGTGGCACATTGTACATAGAGAGTAAGAGACAGTCTCTGCCCCAAAGAATTTACAATCTAAATAGAGAAGACAGACAAAGGGTGGGACGGGCTAGAGATATACTCACTTGCCAAGATTCAAACAACACGGTCAGGGCAAAGCTGGGAGGACAAGTAGATCTGAATTTTCCCAGCAGTGCAGACCAGGCCTGTGATTCTGTAGAGGTTCTCAAACTTTTGCGGGTCGCAACATGCTCGGTGTCGTGTCGTGATCCTTTGGAACATGCCAACCCACCAGCCGCAGGCGAAATCCGGCCATTTCCTTGCTTCTCCCCGACATACTGACTGCTGTGTGGTGACACGGCAATGTGTCCTCACACAGTGGTTGAGAACCGCTGCTGTAGAGAATGGAAACGTGAAGCAATTGACCTCTCATGAGTCACCACGACAGCTCGTCTTAGTCAAATTATTTTGATTTTCATCCATAAGCCACCCACATTTTAGTTTTTGTTTGCGATGACAAATCTGAATTTTCTTGGAAAATGCATCATTTCTGTAGAAGATTTCATTTTGGGGAAAAGTCACTTTTCTGTCAAAACCCAGTTTGGAGGGGGCATTTTCAATCAGCCCCCTTTCTTACACGCTGAGGGCCTCGGCCAGGACATACCCAAGTGAGCCATCCCACTGAAACAAGAGCACTGTGTCGGTGGGAGACACTCTGCCGCTGACATAGCTACCAAGGTTGCTTAGGAGATTTTCTTATGCCAGCGGTTCCCAATATTTTCTCTGCCATGGCACACCTTGCTGCCTTTAATTAATTTGAGGCACACCACCAGATAGTTTCCAAATACACTCCTGAATATTCATGAGCCAATGAGCCAAGCCAGAGCTCTTTTGAGTAGTTTTACAAGAATTTTGTGGCACACTTGCTGAGACCATGGCACACTGGTTGGGAAACACTGTCTTATGCTGTCATAAATAATAAAGCAGCTACACAAACACTCTTCCACTGTCCATTTTAAGTATAGACTCACTCTTACCCATGGTAGGCCCGATGTACACATGGGAATCTCTTCAGCCGTCAGTGAAAAACAGCCACTTCTGGGGTGGAGAGTAGCAGCTTTTAAAGTGCACAACAGCACAGTGATCAACAGCAAGGGACAAGAAGTGAAGAAGAATATTGCTTCCAGCTGAAAAGTTGGGGGAACTTAAGGGAAGCCTGGTGCAATTACCAGCAGGAGTTTGACCAGAGTTTGGCAGAAAGTAGCAGGAAAACTAGCGCAGAAGCAGCATTATGGCAGGAATTCTGAGTAGCTCCCATATCATCGGTGGGAGAGAAGGTTAGCGCTCCAGCAGAATATGTCCATTAAGGCAGCAGCTGTGCCATCCAGCCCAGTGCCACCCACCGCCGGGCCAGGCGTGCAGAAAAGCAAAAGACATCTAAACACAGGCCAGTTGGTGGACTCTAGCTCTTTGTTCCTTGGGGACCTTCAGGCAGCTGCTGACCGTGATGTGTGCTGAGAGAACTGATATGTGCCGACCCAGTCCCTGACCACGGCAAAGATCTGGAGCAGCAAACCCAGTCTCCAGGAAGCAGATCTAGACAGGAATCTTCAGACGGAGCTGTTTGGGGACTGAGACGTGACCGGTGTCTTCGAAAGCCAACCAGGGTCAGAGACACTCCCTGCTGTCAGCTGTCCAACCCCTGACCTCCCTTCTCTAAGCCTCTGTTTCATTAGCTGGGTACAGCATTCGTTCCAGTGCTTCTGTGCATCCCACCCCTTATCACACCATTGCTTGAGCTTCCATTCAACTACAACGGTGCAGAGTGTGCTATTAAAACATATATGGGCCAGGATAGACAGTCACATATAAAAGCCAGGATCACTTTCTCAGACTCCAAGTTTCTCTTATTTATGGCCTTGCACTTTGTTTCCGCAATAAAACTCTATAGAGATTTATAGTCAGCAATAATTTCTCACTTATCTTACCACTTCTTTTTAATTTGAGACCCAGTAAGTTCATTTATCCATTGATATTTATGTGGCTCTTTTCAAGTCCTGCCTGCTGTTTTTCACTTGATTTTCCCTCCTCTCCTGCTTTACCTGGTGCTGGTGTTGCTTTCCAGCATGCCTTTCCTGCATTGGGTAGCTTTTGCTAGGGTTTGCTTTAGTGGGATCCTAGCTAGTTTATTCTTGAGAGGACCCTATGACCCCTGATCTTTCCTTTTTCCCTCAAACCCCTGCAGTTGTACATCTCCCCACATTCCTTCACACTCTTTTCTTTCTACCAATGTGTCCTCCATTGACCCAACCCAAAGAACGCAGGAGGCTCAAGCAACTAGACGTTACTGCTAGAGCAGGTCAACAGAGGGTGCTACACGTACTGAATTACCAGAGATTGTGCTTGCTCACATCCAAAGCTCCTCCATCCTCAACCTAAGGGGAGGAACCACTGGATCCAGGTGTCAAAAAGTTCAAGATACAACAAATATGGATGGGACTGAGGTCACAGGGTGAGAAACAAGGATCCAGAGGGTGGCATGGGGCAGAAAACCCCGGGCAGCACCTACTGCTCCTCAAAGGCATCCATGGAGCCAGTGGACATGGTCCAGGGGAGCTCTGCCTGGAGATTTGACTTTTGGAAGAGCGTAAAGGGGCCCTACAATTGCTGAGCACCTCCCTGCGCAGCTTTCTCCTCCTGGTAAGGTGGATGGCAACCTTGGCTGCACCAAGAGGAGGTTGTTGAGGAGGTCTTGTGCGGTTGTGGAGCTATGGATGAGATGTGTGTATAGAAGGAAGATGAAGCAGATTGCTCTGCCTGAGTCTAGACACAACAGGAGTGAGACAATCAGGTAACGGAAACCCAGGATTTTTGTGGGGCCACAGCTCTGGCTCTGAGTTTTGCCTCCATTTTCATTGTGGGTTACAGCTCCCAATCTCACCAATATCTGTTTCCAGTAGTTCTTGGTGCCCTCCACCTCTCCAGCTTGGGATATCTCCCTCTGCTACAGAACTATTAGTTTACACGGTCCTGTGGGGCATGAGGTCTGCCCTGCATGCCAGCGGCTTTTATTCCTTCTGCTGTATCAGAGCTAAGGTGGATAATTAATCACCCGCTCCCTCCCTGCCCTCACCCCATATAACTCAGGCACAGGAATGAAACTAAGCAAGAAAGCCCCAGTCACCAGCTTTTGTGCACAGCTTCCCGTGTGCTGCCTCACGCATGGTCTGCAGGGGCAGCCGTGGGCACTGCAGAGCATGGACTGCGGTGGCGTATCTCAGGCTGAGAGCATGGAAGCCCCAACAAACAAATTTAGTAGCAGTGGCTCAGGTGGTTTATGCAGAAAATGAGACATCCTGGACTCCATTAAGCAGCTCTGACACAAGACGGGACATGGAAATGGGGTGATGGTTAGCCCCCTCCAGCATGAAGCGGTCTGGAGTGCTTTACCTTCATTGCCTCCTCACCCACGTTACCAGCTCTGAAAATTTAAGTGTGAGTCTTGCAGTGTTTGGTGGTGCTCTGAAAGCCCCAGCTCCTTGATTTCTGTGATTACATACGAGAAGCATGGCTGCCATTTTCAAACAAAAAAGCAAGTTTCCAGCACACATGGCTGCAAAGAAAATCTGGGAGACGTGACCCCAGTGCAGCCATGAAGGCTTAAAAGCCAGAACAAGAAGGAAAAGACCCCAAGGGATTTTTCAGACCGTCTATGAATTTTGGGGGTCCTGATTCATGAATTTGGAGACCAAGGCCTTGGGTATTGCTGAACCTCAACATTAAAAAGAGGATGAGCCAGCCCCCCAAAATCATGGAATTAGTCTTTGAAATAAGATTTTTTGGGCTGCTTTCTTGCCCTGTCTAGCCCACATGTGCATATGAGAGGCGGTGCCGGTGGGAAACCTGACCATGGCCACCATACCCTGACGTTAGTTAGCTTTGTTTCCCCAACATCCAGACTGGGGTGTTTCCACTCTGGGCAGTGTGGGACTGTCAGCCACCCCAGGCTGGTCCGCAGACCCCGTTCTAGCCCCACAGAGAAGGGGAGAGCTCTGTGTCCTGCAGAAGCTCTGATTGGCTGCTTTTCGCCGGGAGGTGGGGAAGCGAGGAAGGTGCCAATCAGAAAGGGCGTTTTCTCTGGGTAATCCAAAAGTTGCATGTAGGCTGGAGTTTCTGAAGCCAACGGCAGATGGATTTCCACAGAGGCCGACTTCAGAGCATGGGTGGGAAGGTTGACACCTTGTATGGGCCCTATGCACTGGGGGGCGGATTCCCCTCAGAACAAGAGGGTGAAGCTCATGTACTCAAGCGTGCGCTGAGAGTGAGGTGTGCCTTGCACGGGTGCGTGCATGCACCAGAAGTGGCGTTCCTACACATGCACCAGTTTCACTGTGGAGGTGAAGGTGTGATTCCTGTTGAAACCATCACAATTCCAAGGTGGTTTACGGTGCTATAGCTTATCTCTACACTGCTCTAAAAACCATCCACACTAGTGGAAGGAGTTGTGCCTCTACCTTTGCAGGATTCAGCGTCTGATCAGACAAGCCCTAAGCAGAGCCTAAGCCGATCTGCAGCACAAAGGGTTAATTTCAGCCCCCGCGAGCAGAAATTGGGACTAGTTGGCGGTTCCTAGTCAATGAACCCAATGAAGTTGTGGGTGCTGCTCAGAAGCAACGTGCATTAGACTCTTGAGAAACATTTTGTGGCATTTGCCCAGGTTTGCTTTCTGATTCCAGCGATTTGTGTAGAATTAATTACAAGGAACTGTAATTTCTTGCTGGTTAATATTTGTGACTAAGTGGCTGGCTGTCATGGCGATACAAACACATTCATCATCACAATAACAATAAATAATTTATTTTTTTCTTTGGTTGTTTGCCATTAGTCTCAGGAAGCGAAAATGGCTGTTTTGCCAAAAAAGAAACAAACATTCTCCTTTGACACATAATGCTTTCATCTGCCCCCCATTTTTCAAGCTGCTCGGTGGTGCCACGTTCCTGTTCCAAAGTCTCTGCTTGGCAAGTTTTCCTGGTTATTAGCTACATTTCTCAGTGTAAGACCTCAGCACATGTCGTGCTCACACCCAATCACTGCCATCCCGCATGCAAGCAGAGCATGAGATGCATTGTGGGTTCACCCGCACTGGGAGAAAAGCCCTCACTTTCTCTTGAAGCCTGAGATGCAGGGCATGGCCATGCTGTCCTTGGAGCCAAGGAAGAAGTGGCTGAACAATCGCTCAACCTCCCACTGGAGTGCTTCCCAATTTGAGCAGTTGGACAAGCTGGAAATGGACTGGCCAGGCTTCTCCAAGAGCTCAGCCAAGCGCAGACACATTTCCAGCCATGCTTCAGGCTATCTATCCGCAGTTACAAGGATGAGGTGCACAAGAGGGTCCACTCCACCTTATTCCACAGCCAAGAGCTTGATCCTATCTGCATGGGTTAATCCTAACATGGTAATTTGTTTATTATTTTATTGCATTTTTAAAAAATAACTAATCACTTTAATATTTTGCTCTTGCCAAACCTGTGACATTGATGGTGAAAGGTAAACAGCTACAGCAAAGTATCAGTCCCTGACATAGCAGAGTTTGCCTAAATTTCACCTTAGCATCTAAAGCTGGCTTTAATTTGCAGAATCACTGTTTAGTTTCATGGGAGTAAGTTTCAACCATTTGCATGCTGTTACATAGCTATTTAATAAAAGAGAGTGTTCAATAAAAAAAATGATGTCTGGCAGTGTGTCCTTTGTTTCGAGGTATGCTGTCCTTCCTTGTCCCTCCTTTCAGAGTCCGGGGTTGTGAGGTATGATAGTCCTTCCCCTCCTGCTCTGCCCAGTATGGAAGTCCTTTGTTATGTACAAAAAACTGTCTTGTGCTCTCTTGCTTTTGTAAATTGGAAATCTGCCTCACTGGACACAGCCCGGCACAGAAGAGCTACACTCATTTGAGGCTTTCTTGCCACACACACACGCCTTTGCTTTACGGTGGTTGCTAAAAGCTTTTCGCTAAAACGGTGCCTCTGTCCATTGCTGCTAAGGAGCTAATGGGGCCCTGGCATCACATGCTGCTCTGGGTGTAACTGGGGGACCATGAATCACTCTGAAAATCTAGCTGTCTGCACAGAATCTGCACCCGGTAAAATGCTGCCATGATTCAGCTAAGGAGGGGGTCAGCAGTGCAATGAAATATTCTCTTCTCTTCCTTCTCTGCAGATCAGAAAAAAGGGGGCTGCGCAGCTCAGTAAAGAAGTCCCTATCTCTGAAAGGAGTAGCCCCCAGCCAAGCGGCTGGCAGTCTCTGTAGGAGAAATTCATGTGCCGAGCAGGTCCTGTCTCTGTGACGAACCCTCGCCACAAGGAAGGGATTGTTTAGAATAAAAAAAAATAAATTCCTGGAAAAGAGAAATCAAAGTCAGAGCTGAAAATGTCAGTTTGGTCACTGCAGGCTGCTCTCCTGGGCAGCTTTCAGTGAGTCTAGCAGCGGATTGATCAGGCTTCCCTAATATTGTCTAAATTGGCCTTTGCGTTGTTCCATCCCATTGCTCCTGCACTGAACCTCTTGAGCTGGCGTTAGGCGTGCCTTTGGAGCAGACGCACGTGCCACACTTCCCGAGGCAGGTTTTGTTGGATTCCTCAGCCAGAGGCTAAACACTGTAGCTGGCCTGTGTGTTATACAGGCCTCAGAGAGGGCTGGCGGCCTAACGGCTAGGACCTGAACTTGGGACGTGGGAAGCCTGCATTCAATTCCTGCTCTACCATTGACTCAGTGTGGCCTTGTGGCTAGGACTCAAGACACTAGCTTCTACTCGCCACTGGCTGGCTCGGTGACCTTAGGCCAGTCATGTCTTTATGTCTCAGTTTCCACACCTATCAAATGAGAATAATGACATTTTTCTGCTGTGCAAGGGGCTTTGAGAACTCCTGATGGGAAACACGACAGGAGAGCTAGGTGCTGTTTAGACCTCATCCCTTAATGGCGAGAATAGGGCCATGATGCGCGGGAGTTGTGGTGATAAATACACTAAGGACTGAAATGGGTTCAAATAATACAGTGACAAGCGGGAGAGAACGACCACAGAGAGTTAAACCAGGGCGATTTGGTCTCCATATATTCATGATACCGAGTATGGTGGTGGAGAAGAGCCACCAAGCACTGGAAGGTCTCACAGACATGCGTATAATGGAGAATTGATGGCTGACGGGGAAAAATAGGTTCTACGTGTGCCAGGGAGGCAGGAGGAGGTGTTGTGTGGTGCAGGCTGGATGTGCAGGCTCCAGAATGCAGGTGCTGTCTCATGTCACACTAGTTTGTGTGTTGATGGAAGGGAGCGCTGGTGCTTTGGAAAAAACCTAGATAGTTTCTCTGGATGCATGTGTGTGGCAAGACACGGGGGAGTGATATGTGGCCATTAGAGGTGTGTCGGTCTTCACGGTGTTGCACCACCATGTGGCTGCGTGGCAAGGTGTGATGTACAGTCAGCGGGGGACACGTCAGCCCTCACTATCTGAGAGCTTTCTGTAAGCGTGTTTTGCAGGGGAGTGATATACAGTCATCGAGGAGACATTGGTCTCTGTGGATTCATAGCTGTTGTTGGGAGAGAGGGGTGTGTGTGGAGGAGAAGAGGGGAATGACATATGAGTCATAGGGGAGGAGTGCTTCATTGTGATTCTGTATCCTTGTGGTTGTGCAGCAAGAGATCAGGCTGAAGCTGAGGCTAAAGGAGGTGCGACAGACTGCAAGGTCTGAGCCCTGCAACTCAAAGAGCCAGCTTGGTAAGTGCATCAGGAACAAAATGATTCCTAACAATGGTATTGGTCCATTGCTTGATAGAAATGGCAGATTTATCAATAACAATGCAGAAAAGGGAAAAGCGTTCGATTAAAATTTCTGTTCTGTCGCTGGGAAAAGGACAGCTGATAGCCATTATTTGATGATGATTAAATACTTTTTCATTTCAATAGTAGTTAAGGAGAGGTCTAACCTACAGACCTTTACCAGTCTCTGTGAATCACTCAGGGTGAAATCATGCTTCTGCCTGATGTGTTTATACCGACTGAACTTCCCGTGTAAACAGAGCCACGTCAATGGGAGCGCTTCTCTCGTCGGTGTAGTAGGAACATCTTCACTAAAGTCCTACAACAGTGCAGCCGTACTGTACATGAAGACAAGCACTAAGGAACATGTAGAACAACAGTTTTAAATCAGCAAGTCCTGATCATTTGCATGCAAGAGTTTTAAAAGAGGTGGCTAAGGAATGCTCTCTGAAACTTTAATGTTGATTTTTGTTAAGAACGCTAGGGAAGTTCCAGAAGACTGGAAGAAAGTTAATATTGTGCCAGTATTTGAAAAGGGAAGCATGGCTGTGATGCTGGCAAATCAGGTGTCAGATCATGCCAAGGTTTAGGATTTAGCTAAGCACTGAACAACTCATTGCTGGAAACCAGTCAACTTCACCTCTTTGATAGGGTGGTTAAGAGGAATATTGGGCTTATAGCAACGTGGTTAGTAGTTAGACTTTATCAAATGCTTGTAAATTGCTGTCTGCAATAATCTCGCTTCTGTTAGTTTTATTACATGCTGTAAGATAACCTTTAAGTTTTGCTTTATAACTGCAAGACATTTTTGCTCTGAAAAGTGAACCCATCAGAAGGAATCATCTACTGCTCATCCAGAAGGCCTACCAAAACTTGGTGGGCCATCACAATACAAAGTCTTTGTTAATTGCCCTGCAATGGGGTGTGCTCCCCACACTAGCCCAGCAAGAAGGGAATTGGGCTGTGTGGGCCCAAGCGGCTGATTAGGCTGCAAACAGGGAAGGTTAGGCTGGAGACAATTAATCAGAGAAATTCAGTTGTGAGGGACAGGCAGGGCTTCTACAAAAGAGAAGGAAAATGGAAGCAAAGGGGGTGGCCAGGAAAGTTTGCAGTCCCTTACTGGGCGATGGGAGGTGTTGTTGGGTGGGGTCTGAAGAGATGGATTGCCTAACATTATTCCCTGGGAAGATGGAGTGGGGAGATTGGCAAGCCCAGGAATGAAAGCGGCTCAGGGGAAGGCAGCGAGATCTAAGGGACACCTTGACTGCTGTGGAGAGCGTCCCTGAGTCGGAAACGGGAATGGAGGGTGGGCCCAGGTTCCCGGGCCAGCCGCTGTGGGAATGGCCCCATGAGGCAGTGAAACAGAAGATGGCAAGAGGCTGCTGGACAGTGAAAACTCTGATACGCTCTCCTTGAAAGGGAAATCACAATAATGAACTGGCCTATCTAGACTTTTTCCAAAGGCCCCATTGTTCTCTTCCATCAACATACAAAATAGTCTGTGTGCCATAGGGCACTGCTTTTCAAACTTTTTTCTTGGGACCCAGTTGCAAAAAAATCAGTTATGCCTGTGAACCAGCAATTACGTCTTTGAGCAATTTGCATTCCAGTCTTTCGGTGGTGACGTGACCCAGTCCTTGAGGGTCTGTGACCCAGTACTGGGTCCCGACCCATGGTTTGAAAACCACTGACACAGGGGATGCTGTGGTTCCTGGAGTGAGAGGGGGCTGCAGAGGAGAAAATGATGGGATGTAGATGCTGGAAAGGACATTGGCCTCACCGAAGCAATCCCCAGAATTGGTGGGCGGTGGCCCGCTCCAGAGGTGAGTAGAGCAAACCTGTAACATTTGGTGCAGAATGCAGAGAGGACGGCCATCTCTGATACAAGGGATCCGTAATGGACTGGGCCTGACAAAAACTCTGAAGCGAGAGGCAGTGAGAGACTGGAAGGCTGTTGAACCCCATTGCAAGGGGTGTAACAGAGACAGAACCCCTCATGGAAGGAGAAAATGGAAATGCCGCAGAAAAGACCCTTTGTCCCATACAAATGGAGTCGTCCCATACTCTCGATGCCCCGAGGGGACTGAGAAGTCACAGAGGGAGGTGAGTCCCTGCCGCAGGGCGACAGATATTAGAAAACCAGCAGAAACTCTGGGAAGCCCAAGTGCATCTTCAAGATTGTTTGATGTGGGGAGCTAGGCAGCAGGAGCTGAAGAGTCACGCAGGGAAGAGGCAGGAGGAGTCGGAAGGCCAGGAATGGGAAGGATGCTCTGTAGCTAGGAGGACAGACCAACCCAGAGGCATTAAGGCTGTGGGAACAGGAGGCTCCCGATTTAAAGCGAAGGAAAGAGCTTTACCAGGCGGCTGAATCTGAGGTGAGGGCCCAGAGAGCCCCAACCAAAGGAGGACCTGCTTTCAGCGTGTGGAGAAGGCCCGTATAAAGAGACATCACCCCGCAGGCCAAAGAGGACAGTCAGGGAATGGGAAAGAGTCTGAGGCAAGAGAGAAAGGAAGCGCTGGGGTCCATAAAGAGCCCAGAAAAATGGTGGAGAAGCCCAGGAGACAGGTAAAGAAATGTGAGGTGAAACTGGGAGGAAGAGAGACCCCCTGAGGAGGCAAGTAATTATGCTTGGCCAACACTGAGATAAGCCACAAATCAGTGGGGACTCAGACCCCAGGAGAGAGGGTTCAGAAGAAGAAACAAGGAGTCCTTTGGCACTCAAAGACTAACAAATATATTTATTGCATGAGCTTTCGTGGGAGAAAATCCCATGTCGTCAGATGCTTTGAAGATGGGGGAACATATAGAATAGGAGGAAATAAATGCAGTGAACTAGACTAACACGGCTGGCCCTTTGGAAATAGGGCTCAGAAGGATGCGGTGGAGAGGGAGAAAGCTTTGCACAGGACCTGGACTTCCAGTGGGAGAAACTCCGTGATGCTGGGGAGGATCGTGACAGGCTTTGGCTCAGGGACAAGGATCTACGTTAGGTAAGGGATAACCTGAGAGCTCTGTTGTGGCACAAAACCAAATTGATATGAAACGGCCATCGAAGAATTTTGGCTTGAAGTTAGATGGTTGTTTCTAGCCACCAGAGGAGTGAAGCTCTGGAACAGCCTGCCAAGGGAGGGGGCAAAAAAATCTAACCTATTTTCAGACTAAAAGTTTATGGAGGGGTGCTATGATGAGGTTGCCTACAATGGCATACGGTCTATCCATGGATGCTCGTAGCAAATATTCCCAATGGCTGGAGATAGGACACTGGATGGGGAGGACTCTGAGTTACTACACAGAATTCTCTCCCATGTGTCTAGCCGGTGGGTCTCACCCAAATGCTCTTGGTGTAACTGCTCACCCTATTTGGGGCTGGGAAGGAATTTCCTCTAGGTCAGATTGGCAGAAACCCTGGAAGATTTTCACGTTCCTCTGAAGCATGGGCAAAGATCACTTGCTGCTTTGAACAAGAGTAAATGGTGGATTCTCTGCACCTTGAGGTCTTTAAATCATGATTTAAGGATGTCAGTAACTCATCCAGGCTTGATAGGCGTATTTAGGAGGACCAGACATCCTGATTTCATGGAGACAGTCCTAATATTCAGAGCTTTTTCTAATCTAGTCACCCATTACCTCCTCACCTCCTGTCCTGATTCTTCGCACATGCTATCTGGTCACTCTAGGCCTATTGCAGGAGTGGGTGGGTGAGGCGCTAAGGCTGTGATTTGCAGGAGGTCAGACGAGATAATCATGATGCTTCCTTCTTGCCATAAAGTCAATGAGTCCTGGATGCCCCAAGACAGCGTCAGACTGGCCAATGATATAGGGCAATACAGATCACTTGGGGAGCTGGGTGCAAGTGAACAATGTGTTTTAATATGGCCAAGTGCAAGTTCAGACATCTAGGACAAAGACTTAAAGGACTGGGGCCTCTGTGTGGGAAGCAGTGATGCTGAAGAAGATTGGGGGGAACTGGTGGATAGTAAGTCCGAGTTGCTAGTGTGATATGGTGGCCAAAGGGGAAAATGCAGTCCTTGGATGTATAAACAGCAAAATCTTATGTAGGAGCAGACAGCGTCTGTATTTGGCACTGGTACAGCCGCGGCTGGAATCGTGTGTACAAGTTTGGCATCAGTACTTCAAGAAAGATGTTGATAAATTGGAGAGGGTTCAGAGAAAGGCCATTAGAATGATTAAAGGATTGGAAAACCTGCCTTCTAGTGATAGACTCAAGGAGCTCAATCTATTTGATTTATCAAAGAGAAGGTGAAGGGGTGATTTGATCACAGTCGATAAGAACCTACAGGGCAAACAGAAATTTGATAATAGGGCGCTTCAAACTAGCAGACACAGGTGTAATACAATCCAGTGGCTAGAATTTGAAGCTAGATAAATTCAGACTAGAAATACAGCACAATTTTATCACTGTGAGCATAATTAACCATTGGAACAACCTATCAAGGGGTTGTGGGAGACGGTCCATCGCTGTTGATTTTAAAACCAAGATGAGGGGCCTTTCTAAAGGAGATGCTCTAGTTCTACCACATTTGCAGGACTTGAGGCAGGACTTGGGTAGTTCTCTGGCCTGTATAGTCAGGGGGTCAGACTAACTGGTCACTATGGTCCCTGCTGGTCTCAAGATGTTTGAATTTGGAAAGAAAAGAAAAATCATGCCTTAGGCAGAGCAGAGACTTGAGCATGTCTAATCTCAGTTTCCAGCCGAGAAGATGATCTGACAAGAACAGTTGGGGCAAACTGAGGACTAGTGAAAGCTTAGTTATTAGTTTTCGTGTGAGATCCAGGTGCTTGTTGCGTGATGCTGTGCTCTCATTCTCCCAGGTATTTGGTGCACAGAGAAGGGGCTGGTGGAGAGGGTGTATCTTGCTTTTTCAACCCCCCCCCTTTTTTTTTTCAAACGGCCAGTTTCTGAGGCAGTTCTCGAGAATCGAAAGTTGGTCAAAACATGAAAAAAGAAACCAATTCTAAAACGAGGTACTCAACACCTGATGGGAAACACTGAGACGAGTTTATCGGGTGAGTGGTTATGAGAGAGTCTGTCAAGCTTGCAGAATAAATGGATTTGCAAATGACTTCTTAGACAATTGATGAAGGAAAGTGATCTGAAAGCGTGTTCTGAAGAACATTATTTGACCTGCCTGAGGACAGTTCTCTCACTCATTCCAGTCCTTGTCTGTGATTTATTTGCTCAACTCTCTGCTCCATTTTCTCCTCACTTTGTGACTGGATTTTCTCCCCGACCTCCTCTTTCCAACACTGGATGTGAAGCCAGCAATGGTCGAGCTGAACTTTTCAGTGCAGAGTTTGAGTGGATTCACAATTAACTCAGGTACGTCCGTCTCTTCCGGCTACAAATTCTCCTCACAACCCCAGAGGTAGAGAGAGCCCATCCTTCTGCATTGTTGGCATCTCTGATGCTTCAGTGGCAATCTCCTAATCTTCCAACATTTTAGGGCCCTCTGGTAATTCCAGCATCATCCAGGGCCATTGCTATCCACCAGGGTTCATGCACCTGTGCCACACATGGTAGTTACCAGTGGGTACAATGAAATAGGATGATACAAAGTCTGCTGATGTTCAGAACCTTGCATTGTTCTCGGTGGAAGGTGGTAGCAGTGGGATGGGAATTTTCCCTTGGGTGCCATGGGCACTTTGGGACGCTGAGGAGTTTTGGAAATTGAGACCCGGGCTGCTGCTCATATGCTCTCCACGCCCAGCCATAGTCAGCAAGGAAATTTCAGTTCTGCACATTGTTTAGAGGCCTCTGGGGCCTCTTACCACAGTCCGAAGACCACGGATCAATTGTACCTGGTGATGGCTGGAAAAGAGGAATTGTGCTTCGTGAGCATGAAAGCGGCCTCTTGGTTTAGGGCCTTCATGTGGTGCTCAGTCATTTCCTGTCCTGGGAGAAGTGAGATGGAGCCTGGCTAGAGAAGAGGCACTGGAGATACTGCGGGTCCTTCAGTAAAAGCTCACCGGGCAGATGCTGACTTTATCCTTGCCACATAACCTCCTCTGACGGGGTGTTCTGCACCCTCACTTCACTCCAGTGGCACCAGCTCTGCTGGCTGTGCCCTAGCCCCTGCTTTTCTCCATCAGCTTTTGAAGAAGACAGCACTATGTGAGCTGGCTCAGAGAAATGCTCTGTTTCCACAGGAGATTGTGGCTGTCTCCCCAGGAGACTGTTCCTAGGTGCAAGGTTGAGGAAACTCCTCATGCCCTACTTCCCCACATCATTGCACAGCACCTGCCACAGTTCACTTCATGGTCTCCAAAGGAAAGTGTGAGCTGAAAGTGGCTATTGGGCCAAAAAGTGTGTGTGTGTGAGGGGCTGCCTGACTCCTGCATTGCAGCCAGGGTAGGAAAGGGCTGTTGAATGCAGGAGGCTCAAAGGATTAAAAATGATCCCTAAGACAAATTATGTTTCTCAGTGTGGTGGGGTGCATCCAGCCCTTTGAAGCCCCTCCTGGGGTCCTGAAATCCTGTTACATCTCATTCTAGGAAGGAATAGGGAAAGTTGGTCCTCCAGGCCTGCCTAGACTGGCTGTGCAGAAGCAGTCAATCAAAGCCCAGTAGGTTCAGATAAAAGGAGCTGCAAGACCTGAACAGGTCAATCCCTGGCTGGAGCTAGGTGGGTTAAGATGGGGACTCAAGGCCCAGCAAACGAAAGGCAGGGATATGTGGCTGGGTTGGGACTTGGAACAGTGGGTTGGGTTCCCCTGCCGGCCATGGGGAAAGCAGCCTAAGTCCTGAGAAAGGGACAAGGCTCCCTTAGAAGCAAAGTAGGGGACTGGAGTTGAAGGAACAGAAGAGCGAAGGCACCGCAGGGAAAGAGGGTCCCTGTCCAACTGGAGCTTGAGGTGGGAAAACTTTTGCTTTGCATTTGTTTTGGACTTCAGGTCCCTGGAAGGGGTTCACCCCGGTGTGGTCTCGTGACTTGGCTGGAGGGATGAGCATTGAGGACCAGCCTAGTGAGGTGAGCAGCCAGCAGGAATCCCAAGAGCAGGAAGAAAGGATTGCTGCACCATGCCTGGCCACTAAGAGGCACTCAAGAGTTTAGCGCCTTTGGTACGCTCAGATTAAAGGGGCAGAGGGAATGGGTTTTCCAGCTGGAAAAAAGGATGGCTTGGTGGTTAGGCCCAGGGGCTACAAGCTAGAGCCAGATTCACTTCATTGCCTACCCTCAGGCTAACTATAGCACCTTGAAAAAGTCATTTAGCATCTCTGTGCCTCATTCCCTACCTGTAAAATGGGGCTAAAAGCTCTCAGCTGCTGCATGGGACAGGATTAGATATGATGGAGATGGGGGTGCCAAGCAAGGACTGTACTGCGATATCCTAGTATAAGCAGGGCTTTGTCTTTGAGCTGCTTTCCTGGGGTGGAGGTGGGAAGTAGCATGGGGTGTAAGTCCTTCCTCACAAAGAATGGGTCTAGGGAGATAAATCTCAAATAAAGGAGCTATTCCTCAATAGCACATAGCTTGGTGAAGGGGTGTCTGGGTGAGCTGCTGGGTCCCCCCAGCGCACCCTTGATAGCCCAATAACGTACTCTGTTGTGACTCTAAGAGTGTGTTCACACAGCAGTCTTATTTCAAAACAACAGAGGTTGTTTTGAAATAAGAAATGCCATGTTCACACGACGTACCATTGTTTCTAAACAATGGGTTCTGTTGTTTTGAAACAACGGCGTTGTTTTGAAACAACTTAAACCCCATTTGGTGACGAAACAACGTTGTTTCAAAACGATTGTTTCGAAACAATCCCGTCAGAACATGTTATTTCGAAACAACGGTGACTCGTTTCAGAATAACTGTTGTCTGAACATGCTATTTCGCTTTGAGCTTTTTTCCTTAATTTGAATTAACTTATTTCGAAATAGCGCCTTATTTCGATACATGTTATTTCGAACCAACTTGTATCAAAATAACCCCCTGTGTGTGAACATAGCCTAAGAAAGAGAAATTCAGCAGAGAAAAGAGTGAAATTAGAGGGGTTTTTTCAACTGAGATTTGCATAAGATCACCGACTCATGAAAACGCAAGGGCAGATGGGATTTCAACAAGTCTGTGGCAGGACCCACTAAACCTAGACCGTCCCTGATAGCTGTTTGTTCAGCCTGTTTCTAAAAACCTCCAATGCTCATGATTCCCCAGCCTCCTTTTGAAGCCTCTTGCAGCGCTTGCATTAGAAAGATTTTCCTAATATGTAACCTAAATCTTTTTTTACTGCAGATTAAGCCCATTACTTACCTTCAGTTGACATGAGCAATTGATCACGGTCCTCTTCATACCAGCCCTTAATGTATTTGAGGACTGTTATCAGGGTCCCTCTCTGTCTTCTCTCAAGACTAAACATGTCCAGTTTTTTTTACTTTTCTTCATAGTTCAGCTTTTCTTAACATTTTATCATTTTTGTGGCTCTCCCCTGGGCTTTCTCCAGTTTATCCACATCTTTCTGAAAGTGTGGTGTTCAGAACTGGATGCTCTTTTCCAGATAAAGCCTCACCAGTGCTGAGTAGAATGGGTTGTCTTACATAGGACGCTCCCATCAATGTAGCCAGAACAAAAGCCTTTTTCTCACCTGCATCCCATGGCTGACTCATTCAATCTGTGATCCACTATAACCCCCCCGTCCTTTTCGGCAGTGCTGCCCTCTAGCCAGTCAGTCACCACTTGGTAGTTGCACGTTAGATTTTTTGCTTTCCTCAGTGAAGTTCTTTGTACGTGACGCTACTGAATTTCATCGTCTTGATTTCAGACCAGTTCTGCAATTTGTCGAGGTCATTTGTCAATGCAATGTGGCTGTGAAAAAACCTGATGCAATCGTAGGATGCATTAAACAAGGTATTTTCAGTAGAGATAAGGAGGTGTTAGCGCCTTGTAGGCGCTGATGGAACCTCATCTGGAATATTGTATACAGTTCTGGTCCCCCATGTTTAAGAAAGATGAATTCAAACTGGAGCACTGGAGTGCTGAGAAGGGCTGCTAGAATGATCTGCAGAATGGAAAATCTGCCTTGTGAGAGGAGAAAGGAAGCTTAAGTTGACCTACGGACCCCCATGGCCAGACTGGGCTTTTATAGCTTGCCTTAAGGAAGTGCTTAAGCCCTAGTCTGCTCTTGGGGGAAATGCGGTGGCAGTAAACCACTGGTTACTCAAGGAATGTAAAATTTCTTGCATAACCGGCGCCACCTTTATAAGCCGCTGTTACACATTAGGGGAAAGCTGACTGCAAATTGCTTGTGATTGGCTTTCCCCTATGGCTCCTGACCCCCAGGATTTCTGGCTCGGCTTCCAGGAATGGCACGGTGAGTTCGTGCTCACCATGATCCTCTCCTGGAAGGGCGAACTGACAGTGGCGAATTTGCTGCCATCAGTATAGACATACCCTAAGTTAAGTTAAGACTTAACAATGCCACCTCTTAAGGTCAACTTAAACCTTAAGTTGACCGTATTAAGTCGACTTATGCTAATGTAGATGGGCAGTAGCCTTTAAGTTGCCTTAATTGGCTTCTAGGCCCGCTCCCATAGTATCTGGCCACCATGAAGGGTCAACCTAGCACTTGCCAGTGTGGATGCTGTTGACAGGAGTTGCCAGTGTGGATGCTCTAAGTCAACTTAACTAGGTCGACTTTAGGTCGACTTAAAGTCAACCTTGGTCAGTCGAATTAACGGAGCCTCCAGTGCAGACATACCCCAAGAGCTTGGCTTGTTTAGCCTCACCAAAAGAAGGTGTAGGGGAGATATGACTGCCTTGTATTAATACATCAGAGGGATAAATACCAGGGAGGGAGAGGAATTATTTGAGTTCAGTCCCAATGTGGACACGAGAACAAATGGATATAAACTGCCTGTCAGGAAATTTAGGCTTGAAATTAGATGTGGTTTTCTAACCATCAGTGGAGTAAAGTTCTGGAACAGCCTTCCAAGGGGAGCTGTGGGGACAAAAAGCTAGATGGATTCAAAACTGAGTTTGATAAATTTATGGAGGGGATAGCATGATGGGATAGCTTAGTTTGGCAACTGATCAGTTTTTGACTACTGGTGGTAGACATGCCAGCGATCTGAGAAGGGATGTTAGATGGGATGAGTTTTAAGTTATTACAGCAAATTCTTTCTTGGTTGTCCAGCCGGTGAGTCTCACCCACATGCTCAGGATTTAATTGATCACCACATCCGGTGTTGGGAAGGAATTTTACCCCAGGGCAGATTGGCAGGGGCTCTGGGTTTTTTTTGCCTTCCTCTGTAGCATGGGACACAGCTCACTTGCTAGTGGATTCTCTGTACCTTAAAGTCTTTAAACCATGATTTGAGGACTTTAATAAGGTTAGAGATTTATTGCAGGAGTGGGTAGGTGAGGTTCTGTGGCCTGCATTGTGCAGGAGATCAGACTAGATGATCATTTGGGTCCCTTCTAAGCTTAGATCCTATGAGTCTATTCTGAATTTCAATCTTACCCTTGCCAAAATGCTTGCAACCCCTCCCAGGCTGATGTCATCTGCAAATGTCATCAATGGCTTTGAATGTGGAATGGAGCATATGCCTATGCAAATATTGCATAGTACTGGAAGCGTTCCAGACCGTTAATTGTTCGTGTTGCTCTTCTTTGGACTTTCTCCAATTTCTCCACATCTTTCCTGAAATGAGGCATTCAGAACTGGACACAATACTCCAGGTGAGGCCTAATCAAATTGCCTTTGACTTTCAGATTTACCATGGATTCTTCCCTGTTTGTCAGAATCAATCTTAAAATGGCTGTCCACCTGGTTCTTTCGGGAACAAGGTTGTCCCCAGTGTCTTCCAAGAACTTATGGGAAATTTTGTTTTGCAGTATTACTCTTCCAGCAGACTTTTGGATAGTTAACCCCTGCACTCCATCCCATTACTACCAGGTTGTGTGTTTTGGGAATTTCTGTTCTGTGCTCTAGAAATGCTTCGACCCCCACATCTTTCCTGATCTGATGGTCTATAGTACAGCCCTACTATGACATTGCCCCTATTTTTTACTCCTTTCATCTTTACTCAGAGACTCTCAACTAGTCTGCCTCTTGCACCTCAGAACAAGCGCATGCCTTCTTCAGATATCATACAACTATTCTATGATTTTATCATCTCTCCTCTTCTTGCCCTGCTTGTCCTTCCTGAAGAACTGTTGCCCTCTAGACCAATATTCCAATTATGAGACTTGTCCCACCAGGTCTCTGTGATGCCAGGTAAGTCATAGCTTATGGACTAATGCTTCAGAGTTCTTCTTTTTTATTCCCCATACTCTTTGGCTTTGTATATAGATATCTATGACATTGAGCAGATTGCCCCACTGATTTTTTTTGCACTTGTTGCTTCTATGACCCTCTGTAATTTTCTATGTCCTTATTAACATCTACGCCTCTGTGAAGGTCACCTTTTTTTGTTCTTACCTCTCAGCTTTTTTTTTTTTACTTGCCCCCTTTGAGTTGAGGGTGGTGAGTCTGTGGGCAAAGATGGTCTTTGTTTTAGTGTGGTGGGCCCTGTTTCTTCCCAGCAGACCTTCCCAGCACAGCATCCCATGGTTGAGGAAGCCAAAGTCCTTCCATTAAAACCATCTGCACAACCATGAGTTCAGTTCCAGGATGCGGACGTTCCTCTCTGACCATTACCTGAACAAGGAATTGGTGAAGAAGAGATACAGGGTGTATTGTGTCAGCTACCGGGAGCTGTCAAATCCTAGGCAATGGTGACAAAAAAGACATGTTGGAGCATCCAGTTCTTTCTCCTGTCAGCGTTTCTTACTGTACGTTCACCAGTGCATTGTCCAGTTTAGTGTTATATGGCTGGGGCCTGCTCCAAAGACCTGGGAAATCAGTAGGAATCATTCCATGGGCTTCAAAATGCACTGGATCCAGTTCTGTGTCCCAAGCATGATATTTCTTTTGGAGACCTTCTCCTAGCTGGCTACATCTGCTGGGGATTTTCCCTTTCTTGCTCATCTGTTTCCATTGTCTCTAGTTATCTTACACGAATGCTTTCTTTAATTTCCCTTTCAAAGATTCACAGACTCTTCTCAGCATCCTCATTATCTACAGTTTAGCCAGATGATACCTATTTCCTTGTACGTCAGTCCTGGACACGTCTGGTACTTTTTGCCTGGTGTCCATCTGGTTCTCAGTGTCAGCTGGCTAGCAGGACAGCCAGACCTGATTGTACTGAGAGCTGAGAGCCTGATAGCTCCATGCATTGCGAAGTGAACAGCTCAAAGTCACCCTGGCCTTGTAGGCGCCACGCTGCATTGCAAGCTCAAGTTTAATACGTTTATTGACGCTTCTCCGAGACCTCTCTCATCATTACTGCTTTCAAGGTTCCTTGTTTTCACGGTACAGCGTCTCACACTGTGGGCTCTGCCTCTTTGTTATCTACATAAGAAGCCAATTTCCAAACTGAATCTGATTTCTCTCTTCTCTGACTAGCATTCTAACCTCTCCAGCTCTCTGGGGATAATTTCACTAGCCTTACTCGTGTTCGCAGGGCCTTGCCGCATTATCTCACATGTGAATTTTTTCCATATCCATTGAGGAAGATAGAGATCCTATCACTGATCTCTGTTCTATGCCCTGGGCACTGGCACTGTGCTATGCTTCCTGGGACTACCCAGGCCTGCGAGACCCCTTGCTACCATCTGCCATTAATAAGAAGAAGCCAGTTCTGCCTGGGGTCAGCTCCCCACAGGGCTGGCGCAACGTGGTAAGTCCAGTAAGCGTTGCAGGGGGCCGCTGATGTTTGAGGGGTGCCAAAATAGGGAGTGCGCCATTTTGCTGTGCTATTATGTCACTCATCTGCGCCAGCATCTGCGGTGCTTGCAGGGGGTCGCCAGAAACACTAGCACCGTTCCTGGCTTCCCAGCTCCACTGGTCCTGGACAACACGAGCTCTGTCCTCTAGCACCTGCAGTCACTTCAGCTCTCAGTGAGAGGCCTGATCCCACCCTCAAGTCCTCCAAGTATCATGTGGTGTACCCAGCCTCTGGCTCATTGGACACAGGGAGGATTCACTGACTCTGCTTTCAAAGAAATCGTACAGTCCAGGTTACCGGTTCTACCTCAGGGTGGTGCACCACTGAATGCATTGCGCTGAGATACACTGGTGGTGACATCAGGTATACACATAGGGATTCAAAATGAAAAAAGAAGAAATGTTGGGAACAAATACATACATATAGGACAAGAAGCAATGGACTTAAATTACAGCAAGGGAGGTTTAGGTTGGACATCAGGAAAGAATTCCTAACTGTCAGGGTGATTAAACCACTGGAATAAGTTGCCTAGGCAGGTTGTCGAATCTCCATCAGGGACCTTTTTAAGAGCAGGTTAGACAAGCACCTGTCAGGGATGGTTTAAGAGGATACTTGGTCCTGCCATGGGTGCAGGGGACTGGATTTGATGCTCTCTCATAGTCCCTTCCAGTTTCTAAAATCTGACTTAACAAGCTTCTCCCTTGTCTAATAAAGAATTGATCCCCCCAACTTCTGCTGCACTTTACAGACAGGGAGGCTGGGCCCTTCCTTCATAAGAGATGCACACTGTTGATTTGCTTCCTCGGAGGAGGATTATGAGAATTGCTTTGCACTTCAGACCAATCCATTGTCTTTATTCACAAAGAGGACTGGCTACTGCTTTTTGTTTCATCTTGGAAATTTCTTCTCATTGTAGAGTTTACGATCACTTCTTTCACACCTGGCCTGGTCTGCAAAGAGGCCTACAATGTGAGACCATACATTGGTCTCTGGTGTAATGAGACCCTGGCCTTTTAAGCACTGCTGTAATATATGAACACTAATACGCTTGCAAATGATACGTTCCTTACAAGAGTCCCAATGTTATTGATGATTCCATTTATCTGTCGGTCTCAAACACTCACACAGTTTTCACTCAGGGTAACATTTTCAAAAGAGTCCCTCACTTAGGAGTCTGTGTTCCATTTTTGAAAGTGACTTCGGCATTCGTGACTCCACGGCCTTTCGATGAGACTTTGGGAAGGTCTACGCAGCCCGCCGTTTTTGGTGGCAGTCGAATGGAGGTATGCAAGCTACTTCAAATATCTTGCATATAGTGGGATTTTCTCCCACAAAAGCTCACACGATACATAAATTTGTTAGTCTTTAAAAGCGCCACAGGACTTCTTGTTTGTATCTCAGTTTGACTGCTCTATGCCCGACATGTCCACTGTACTGAGTGGAAGGGAAGGGCCTCCCTTCAACTCATTGCTTCTCCAGGTGCCAGGGTGGTCTTAATCGACCGGTTTCCTGATCGACTGAGCGACCTAATCAATCGATCTGGAAGGTCAATCTGATGGCGGTGATTTAGCTGCGATCAGTGGAGACTAGCACACTGGCTCCGAAGCACGCAGGTGCTTTTGAAAGGTTTACCCTCCTTGCTTACATAGGCAAAACTCTCAGTGACTCTGAAGACCGTCTAGATTGAGAAAGACCCCAAGGATTTGGCTTTAGAGGTTTTCTCCCCTCAATATAATATTCTCTTAGGCTAACCCTGAATGTGGAGCTTTTGGAGGCATAGAGAGGAGGATGGTCTAGAAGAGAAACAGAGAGACAGGGGGGCCTAGAACAAGAAATGGAGCATTTTGGGATTGTTTTGTCATTGACACTGAATTAAGAGTAAATGAGTTAGAGTCCAACGTCTAAATGAATAAGCCCCAAACAGGACTAGCCTGTGTCTTGTCCTGGCTCACAGAGAATAACTTATGGAAATTCCCTTTGCCGGTTACTTTCAGAAGCATGACAGCTAATGTATTGCACTTTCAGGCCCAAAATAGAACTTTTCCCAGAGTAATTACTTTCGATTTACTTGCAATAAATACACTGCTATTTTTTCCTTTCCAATAATTGAACTTATTTATTTTTAACTAAGATTGAACTGCCTTCTGGAGCCTGGAATGAATGGGATGGCCTGGGGCGATTAACACAAATCACTCATTGCTTCTGTCTTTCTTGCAGGCACAAATTAGCCCCGGCGTTCCTTCTGCTCAGTGCAAAGGACGGATATCTTCTCCTCCTGGGAGGAGATCATTGTGTTTTCTTCAAGATCCTCCAAAAGGCATCTCCACTGCGTGGCCTGATGATGATGATGACGACGACGTCTTTAATAGGTGGACATTTACTGAGAATCAAGCCAACCTTCCTTGTACCATTGTTAAAGGAAATGATAGCTCCCTGTTGTCTGCATCCACCATGGATTTCTCCACTGTCTCCGGAAAAGTCCTTCTTCAAATTAACAAATGAAATACTAACATGCAACCCCTCTACCTCCCCCAATTAAGTTGTTAGCAGGAAGGATAGACCCTGGGAACGACTGGATCCAAAAGCATAATCTTTTGCTGCTGGAGTGAAAAGACTCATCTCAAAGAAAGTAGCAGACTAGAGTGGAACAGAGCAACACTGTTCTTCTCATGTCTTCTGCCACAATCACAAGCTTGTCCAGTGCTGAGCACCTGATAGAGCTTGGTCTGTAGCCCTGATGGTATCTGCCATGGTGCTTGGTTCCTCCAGGAGCTAGCAGTCCCATGGTTTGTGTGTCGCTGCAGTCACCTTGTCTGGGTCACTAAGTCACCCCTGGGTGGCATTGGGTAACCTTCTGTATATTGACTTTTGAGCTGCCAGTTCCTGGTTAGAGGCAATTTATACATCTACAGTTTGCCTGATATTTCTCCCCGCATGTCCCCATGTGCATTTTGATGTCCCTGGCGATGGTGCATTCATGTTGTGCCCCTCCACTGTCTCTCAATCAGCAAATCTTGCTGAACGCATGCCATGGAATATGACCACGCTATCAGCCTGTGTTAAACAAAGCTAACTGATCTCCTGCTTGAGGAGTGAGCTCATTCATGACATAGACAGCGATATGCTCGATGGAACGGCTGGGTGATTTGGAAAGGCACGGGTGCTGGAAGGGAATGAACTGGGGTAGAACTGCACCTTGTATATGTCCAGCTTTGAAAGCAGCTTTGGCGGGACTAGGAGGAGAAAGATCGCTCCTTCAGGTGACTTGAGACATCTTGCTTCTGCCATTGGAGGAATACACTGCGAAACAAAAGAGCATCCAAGTGATTTTTGGGAGTCCAACCTGAGATGCTTTAAAAAGTCCTAATGTTCTGGGGGCAAGGGGCAGCACTTTCTGCAAGTCAGGCTCTGTTATGGTGTCCCGAATTGTGAAAACAGCAGCTGAGTCTTTTCACATTCCTAGGCACTTCTGAAAAGCGACCTCTGTGGTGAGCAATATCCCAGAGCCCTTTGCAAATCCACGGGTGAGTGCCTTGGGGAATACGCAGGGCTGACCTTTGTAATCCTGAGATTTATCAGAGAGGAAGGAGGCGAGGCAGTGTCTGTAGCTCCGTCTGGCCCGGCAAAGCCCTGCAGATGAGTCAGCAGCTCTTCCAGATTAGCCAGCCTGCAAAAGCTTTGGGGCAGAGACTGTCTTTTCATTGTATGTGCTGCACCTTGCCTAATGGGGTCCTAAGCGCTGATTAAGCCACGGGACGGCAACCCTTGGCTCATGTGCCAAATATGGGCTCCTGGCCCTGTGAAGCTGTGACTGCTCCCCCTGCCGGTCCCGCCGTGTGACTTCTGTCCCCTGCTGGCCTCACTCCCCAGTTGTGGAGTGCAGTCAGCACGGGAAAGGAGCGTGTGGCTCCTGTCGCTGTCTGGCTGCACCTCTGGCACCCGCTGAGCGTTCGGGGGCTGGCAAACATTACTGACCCCTGGATTAATGACTCTAATGTCAGGCAAAGTGACTGGACCCAACTTTTCCAAGCAGTTCTCTGACTTTAAATGACTTTGTTCTGAGAAGCCCAGTTTTAAAGGTTTACGCAGGCAGAAAAATAGTACTAGTCCACCTTGGAAGGTAGGGAGGCCATAGCTATTCCAGGGTGGAGCTAATCCCAGGACCTGACAGCGGACGGTTCTCAGGGCCGCTAGTACTCCCCAGAGAGTTGGCTGCTGCAGGACAATGATAAGCGCTCATTAGTTATGTATCTGTAGATAGAGGGCATGTATCCTCAAACCCTCTTCCTGAACACTTTGCTGTGACATCTGTTTTCCGGGTTAAATACAGGGAGGATTTGATGATTGTCTCCAGTAGCTCAATATTCCTTGTACAGTCACTGGAATGGAGAAATTCCTCCTGATGCTTCCATTTGGACTTTGCCCTGACTTGGGCCATCGCTTGCATTTCAGGGAATAAATAGGAGATGGACAGGCTGCATGTCTGCGCTGGTTTTGACAGACTGGCAGGTTAAGTCAGCCGTGCTCTGATGCTCAAGTGTCCATTCGTTTTTCATTTTCACTGTACTACTTTTGCTTCCCCAATAATTTAATTCCTTTGCTATCCCTCTGGCCACACCACCTTTGTCCGACACGTATTAGCATCATAGATCACCACTTGGAATGTAAAATCGTAATCACTGGCAAGTAAATATCTCACAGGCTGGAGACAAACTCCAGCTGCTGCAGATTCAATGTGTCTTCACAGCAGACAGGCTGGACCTGTTATCTCCGGAGCTACATGGCTGGAATGCTAAAAGAGCAGCCGAGAAAGTCCTAGGGAAAACTGCTGCAGGCGCAAGTTTGAAGTGTTAGTCTGAACTTTAACAAAATCAATGGACGCCATGGCTGTGCTATGAATGCTACTGAATGTTGTACTATTATCAGAAATGACTGGGACTGGCAAAAATTACTCTCCGGTAACCTTTCAAGGGGCCCCATTTTCTCTTTAGTGAGACACATTTACTGAAATAATCCCAAGAGGCAATTAAGATGCCACTGATTTTGTTGAACTGTTGCAGCAGAAGAACAATCCCTTTGTATAAATGACAGCAGGGCTCCATTTTCCTCTCCAGATGGGTAAACACGTTTCTTTCATCTTGCCATAGGGGAGGTGGAATCTGTAATCCGAATCATCCCACTCCATTCTGTTTGGTGCCTGACCTTTGGCGAGTAAATGTTTGTGGTTCTGAAACCGCTGTTGCATGGCCTCTTTTGTTTTTATCTCCCTCTGCTTCTCCAGACTGGCCGGAGATCTCAGTTCTGCTGATGATGTGTATAGCATAGGCCGATCCTGGAACAAAAACGATGGGCAAATCTTTAATAAACAACTGCATTGCTTGTACCCAGCCTTTCTTCTCCTACCTCTGTGGCTGGGAGAGCTATGGTCACAAGACAGGCCTTTGCACCATCTCAGAAAGGGCTATGGATTGCCAGTTCTTATTTGAAAAATACAGTATATTTTTTAACAGAGCCTCACTGACTCAAGCAAATGCAGGTCAAGAACCAGCATTCTGCGAGAAGCCATAGTAAGAGGTTAACATGAGGCTGAAGTTTCCTCTTACAGATTTCTTCCCTCACAGGATGTATTTGATGGGTCAGAGGACAAGGATATCTCCATAGGCTTTGTCAGGTACATCTTCTGTAAATTGTAACCACTGCCACTGGGCTATGATATTCTGTCACTTACTCCCACACTGATCGTTTTAATAATGCCTATTAAATATTAACGTTGAGATCATTTCAGAACTGGAGCCATTTCACTTTAAGAACTGGCACCTTTCAAACTACTGAGTTGATTTTCTTCAAACTTGGCTTGTTTTGTAGATCTCAGTGAGACTTGAAAATCAAGCCAAGCCTGAAGAATGTGGGCCTGATTCTCAGCTGTCTTGCATTGTGGGTAATCACACGCACCAGTGCAAAGTGAAGTAGAAAGTTATAGCAAAGGGGCAGCAATTTTTATCCAGTTTGTATCAGTGTGAGTAACAGCTCAACACGAACCCAATGGGGAATCTGTGCCTGGATGTACGATGCCATGTAAGCTTTGTTATAAAAGAAACTGGTTACTGTTACAGCACATCTGTTGGTACTTGCCAAATACTTTACATTAATGCAAACACAGACCATATTTTAAGGACTAAACACCAGGGATCACACTCTGACTTGATCCAATGACTTACACTTCCCTGCATTTGTTTCCTCCCATTCTTTAAGTTCCCCCATCTTCAAAGCACTACCAAAATGGGATTTTCTGCCATGCAATAAATATATTTATTAGTCTTTAAAATTGCTACAGGACTCCTTGTTTGTTTTGCAGTTCTTGGTGTCTGTGCTTGCTAGCTCGGATATGATTCTGTGCTGACATGAGAGTATAAAGGAATAGCATTTTACAATGGATCCAGGATGCTTCATCCTCCAGGATGATAGGTACTCTAGACACACATCACCGCCGCACGGGGGCAATTTCTGGACTGAGAAGTAATTGTCAACTGTGCAGTGACACCAGGACGAAAACTCACTCCTAACGCACACATCTTGGGCCTTGACATCCCCTGGCTGCAGGCAGAACTGATTAAGATCTTGTCTGAAAAACGACCCAGTAAATTGCGTTGCACTTCATTATATAAGAAGAGCTGAGGGCCTTTGCTAGCTGTACCTTGCTTCAGAGGTGTGGCTTTAGTAATAGCAGTCTTTGCTCATCTGGCGTTTCTGTCCATAAACCAGCCGTTATGCAGAAACTGGTGGCCCCCGCTGCTATTCAGAGCTTCCCTCTGCTGAAAGTGTATTTGCCTAGTATCTGCCCCCGCTCCCTGCCTTCCTTTCCTCTTGTTACAGCCCCTGGAAGGAGAAACAGGCACAGGAGCCACACTACATGGGTGGGGAGCATTGTTCTTCCCTTCGCCACCCTGGGAGGATATCTAACAATGCTCCTCTAGAGGCATGTTTTCAATGGGCTGCATAGACATGAAAACTTTGCTCTGCCAGCCCTTCGACCTGGCGGCTGGTAACTGTAGCTGGGAACATGTGGCTAGGTGCTAGACGTGACATTGGCTGGCAAGCTGGCAGTGGACTGCTTAGAAAAGTAGGTGAATAAAAAGCAGTTAAGATTCAAACACTGGGAAACCTATATAGGAAGATGTGGTCAAATCACCTGTTGTAATGAGAAAAAATCCAAAGTCCTTATTTAGCCCTGAAGAAACACAGTCAAATTTGCAAATGAATTACAATTCTGTGGTTTCTCTTTGAAGCCCTGAGCTGTTATTCATCTGTCTGAGCACCGCAATTAGTAAATTATCAAAGGAGCAATGAGGAAGCTTGAAGAGTTCAGCTACTGGTTTTTGAATGCTGTGATTTCTGATGTCAGATTTCTGCCCATCTATTCTTTTGCACAGAGACTGTCCTGTTAGTCCAGTGTATAAAGTGTGTGTGTTGGCAGGGTACATTTCTGCAACATGACGACATAAATCACATTGGTGGAGGAGCAGGTCAAAGGGCCTTTGATGGAGTAGCTGATTTTATTAGGACCTTTAAGAGTGTCTTTCGTGTGGCTATGTGGGCAAAGTTGGCAGCGTGGTTTGTTGCAGGGGTGTGTGCCTGCTTTAATGGTTCCATTGTTTGGTCTGTAGTTGCTGGTGAGGTTTTGTGTGGCATAAATAGCTGCATGGAGCATGATCTGAAAGCAAGTCCCTGGCATGGATAAGGGTAGAAGCAGAACTCACTGTGTCTCAGCTGGGTGTTTGCCTTGTACAGAAGGATGGAGCCGGTAGCTGTAAGCTTTGACTTTTTCCCAGCTTTGCCACAAACTTCCTGTGTAACCTCGCATGAGTCACTTTGCGTCTGTGCGCCTCATTTTCCATGCTGTAAAATGGGTGTGGTAATTATTTTCTACCTCACGAGAGGGTGGGAAAGATAAATTAGTTCATGTGTCTAGCACATTTTGAGAGCCTTAGCTGGAAGGTACTGTCTGAGCACACAGCATGATGGTTAGGGTTCAGCACATCTGCTCTTAGTTAGGCAAGTCCCATGGGGAAGACGAGGGGAATGAGAACGTAAGACGCTTCCACCATGCCCAGCAGAGCTGGCACCACAAAATCTGATTGTGAACATACCTTTGTGACCACTGACTGTGGAGACAAAGCTGCAAAGCCAGCCCTTCCCCTAACCCAAGAAAAGATTTCTTTGCTGCACGATCTCACAAGTGGAGGAGGATGTTGGGGTGGTAGGAGAGTTTGGAACAAATCCTCAGTTACCAAGTGCCCTAGAAGCTGGAAAATAGGACAGTAATCCAGGCTGAGGGTCTCCTAGGGGAGTTAGGTGCCCAATTTGGGATCTAGGTGTCTGAAGTTTTAGGTGTCCTGCTGCCTAGTGGAATCTGCAGCCCTAAGGTGGGACCTCAGGCTCTTTAGATAGTGAATGGGGAAAGACAGGTGTCTAAGGATGGGCTCCCCAAAGGCCAGCAAGCTGAGCGGGCAGCATAGTTAGCCAATAAGATGCGTCAATGAGAGTAGTGGGCCCTAAGTCCCTCCCCATCTAAGGGGACTAAGATGTCCATCCACACTTGGGTTTCCCAGTCTGAACACGCTTTGTAGTTAGGTGCCCAAACTGTCTCATATAAACAAGGCTCAAGTGGTAGCAAGTTTCAGCCCAGTGGTCAGGGAGGTCCTCTGCAAGATAGGGAACTTAGGGTCAGCTCTCTCCTCTCCCCACTTTGGAGCAGCATCTCTGCCGCACCCCAAATGAGTCCCTCTTTGTTCCAGCTGAGGGTGGTAATTCTGCGGCCTGTAGCAATAACCCAGAGAGGAATGTCTCACCTATGCTCCATTTGTACAGGAGACCAGACCCAGTGAACACAATGGTCCCATCTGGCCTTGCAGTGGTATTGCAGCCCTGTTGGTCCCATGAGACAACTTCAACAACCACCACCCATCCATCAAATGTCTCAAGAACTTTCCCGCACAGCCTCAGCTTCCTGGACGCCATGATCAGCTCCATCTATGAAACCCAACAGTCAACTATGTGTGAGAAATCTGCAGATCACCACATGTGCCTGCACAGTGGCCGCCACCACCTCAGACACACCAAGAACCTCGTATCTACAACCAGACAGTCAGATACCGTACAATATACTATGAGGAGAAAGTCTGGGACACACACCTTAACACGCTTAAGGTCACTTTTTCCAAACAAGGACTGTCCATCAGAGAAGTAGATTGCATCATAGAAATGGACCAGCGTGGGAGGTGGGACCACCGCAGCCAGTGGGGTTGAACCACCTGCCAGGCAGACCTGCCCTGAATGTCCTCTGCCTCCAAGCCCCTCAGGCGGGGCGAGGCAGAGTTCTCCAACTAACGGCCTCCAGAATTTTTGGCCTTCAACCCTCGGACAGGGCAAGGCCAACACAGTCACCCGGACAACGATGGGGAGGGGAACGCAGGCCCGTTCGCTCCACTGCGTTCCAGCCCAGGGCCCTAGAAGTGGCGGATCAGTGCGCCACTATGTCAGCAGGGCTCCAGCCGAATCACAATGACTCATGCCAGCGGGACGAACAACCACTGTCCCTGGGCTACTTCTTCCCAATCCATTCCTGGTCATCTGGCTTCCATAGTCCTCTTCCTCCTCTGGGTATGCCGCCAGTGGGAGCCCAGTCAGGCCTTCGCTGTCAGCGGGTGGAAGGTCTGGCAGCCCCTCGGGTCCGTCCACCAGTGGTAACTCATCCAGGTTGCAGGGGCCGGGTGCTGCTGGACTCTCTAAGCTTTCAGCCAAGGGTAGCTCCTCCAGGTCCTCACCCGCTGTGGTCTGGGCCCCAGTTGGGTCCTCCAGGTCCTCAGCTGAGGGCAACTCCTCCGAATCCTCACTGGGGAGGGCATATAGGTCAGGGCCTGCCTCCTGGTCTCCCAAGCGAGCCTCAGGCCCCGTGGGAGGAGGCTCTGGCCTCTCTGCTGGCTGGAGCTCTGGTGGCCAGTCGATCCACCTCTTAAAAGGCTGCCCCAGTGAGTCCTTGGTCTGCCCTTTTATCTTGTCCCCCTTTCCCCTGGCTCCTCCCTCAGGTTCCCAGGTCAAGTCCTGTGCAGGTGGCTTCTCTGCCCAGCAAGGGGGAGTGCGGGAGCTTTTTGGTGCCCCGCGCCTGACGCGGCAGCCTCTATGGCCGCAGCAGCCTCTCTCTGCTACAGCCAGTCAAATACCCTGAAAGAACCTGCTTCAGTACAGGAAAAAAAACCCTCCAAAATCCTAGTTGCTCCTGGAACCCAAATGGGGTATCATTAAACATCTATGATCCATACTCAATGGGGGCCCCATTGTGCTAGGAATTCTTTCTGAACCTCCCTTCCAGCCTTCAAAGAAGTCTCCAATCTTCAGAAGCAAGCTCCCCGTAGACCAGGACACATTATATCCAAGCACTATCAGACCCTGCCAAAAAAACAGATGCAAATCCTGCAGACATCTCTCCATGGTTATGCTGATCAACACCCCCCACCACAGACTTTTCAGGATCCGCGAATCCTCCACCTGCCTATAACAACATGTAGGGTCTTTCATCCAGTGCCTCTAAATGCCCCAGTAACAACAAGGTGAGTGAAACCAAACAATTAAGATGCTTGTGAATGAACTCACACAGAAAAATGATGAAAGATAAAAATACCCTGTCACGTCTGGGCAAACACCCTCCACAAAACATTCCTTCCACATCTGACCCCTTAGTCCTTATCCTCAAAGGAAACCTGCACATTACCTTCAAAAGAGGAGCCAGGGAGCTGAAACTCATAAGCGTGATGAACACTAAAAATCATGGCCTTAATAAAGACACTGGATTAATGACTTATTACGAGAATCTGTAACCCACTAGTCCTCATTTTTGTCCTATGACTGCAGGGGCCGTTACAGGTCACTTCACCTTGAATGGTATCTATGGGCTGCTCTGCACTAAAAAATTAGGTCAGCTTAACGGTGTCAATAGGGATGTGAAAAATCCACAATCCTGAGCTGTGCCGTTAAACCAACCTAAGTCTCTATGTAAACAGCACTAGATCAAGGGAATTCTTCTGTCAACCTAGCTGCCATCTCTCAGGTTGGTGGATACCTATACCTATGGGAGAACCTTCTGGCAGGCATCAGTGGTGCCTACACTCAAATGCTACAGCAATGCCGCTCTAACATTGAAGCCCTTTGAATATATGTTGATAACTTATGCTAAATCAGTTGTTCCACGTTCTTTTAGCTGTGATACTTGGAGTGCCTTTCCCGACTCTCTGCAGCTCTAAAGCTCGTTGGCTTGTCTACACGTAAAAAGCTACAGTGGCACAACTGTGCCTTTGTAACACTTCAGTTTATAGCCTGCCTCCACCAACAGGAGGGATTTTCCCTTCAGTGTAGGCATTCACTTCCCCAAGCGGCAGTAGTTAGGCTGACAGAAAAATTCTCCTATTGGCCTAGCACTGTCTACATGGGGACTTATGGTGTGTCTTCACTGATGGTGGCAAACTCAGCACCATGAGTTTGAATTTCCCAGTTGACTGGTCAAGTCTGTGAAGACCCACTCAGCTGATCAGGATGTCGATCCTTGAACAGCACATGGGGTAGGGCTGAGTCAAAGGAAGGACCCTCCCTTTAACTCAACACAGTGGACGCACTGGGAGTAGGGAAGTCGAATGCAAATACGCAAGTATTTTAACTTGTGTATTTACATTCGACTGTTACTGAAAGGGACAGGCAGTGTAGACCTGCTTTTAGGATGACTTTTCACAAAACTGATGTAGTTAAACCAGCCTAATCTTCTAGTGTAGACCAGGCCTGTCAACCCATCTTCGAAGCATCTGAGGAAGTGGGATCTTCTCGCACGAAAACTCATGCAAAAAATAAATCTGTTAGTCTTAAAGTGCCACACAACTCCTTGTTGTTTTTTTTCACCAACAGAAACTGGTGAAATAAAAGATAGCCAACTTGTCCCTAGAAACTTCTTACAACTCTGGCTTTCAAATCAGCATTCCTTCTTAATTCCATAGAGCTACCGTTGATTGAACCAATTCCTTCTGTTTAATTTGCATTTGCTAAATATTATTAAGAAAGGACAGCTTGCATTTTAACTATTATTAGAATTATTAATCCTCCCTGCAAGCTCAGAGATTTGCCTGGAGTGTTTGATCCTTTAACAGTCTTGCTCAGAGCCACCCTTCAGATGGGGGTTTCCCGTAGAAGACGGGGGAGAAAGGAAGAGATCCACATCTAATCCAGTCGTGGAAGGTGACAGTAGGCAAGTGGAAGTGTGGCAACCAAGGCTTGCATTGATCTGATCGACCAGGAGTGGCTGAAGTGTCAGTCCTCCAGTGATGCGTGTAAGTTCCCACTGTCAGGATCACCCCTGCCTAGTTTGCAGTGTCCCAGATCAGTCCGTCCCTATTTCCCGAGACTCTGTCTACATGGGAAAATGCTACAGCTGTGCTTCTGCAGACCCTCAGACATGAACAACAGCAAAAATGGAGGGTCTCTTTTTGCTGTAGCTAATCTTTCTCCCCGAGAGGTGGTGGATAGGTCAAAGGAAGAATTTTTCTCAGCCTCATGCTGTCCCCATTGGGGGATTAGATCAATTTAACTACATCCCTCAGTGGCGTGGCTTTGTGGATGCAAGTTTTCAGTGTAGACTGGCCCCGTCCGTTCAGTCCTTGGAGACCATTTCAAAGAACTTGCCTCCGTGGCTGCGTCAATGAACGGAGTCTCCCTGAGTTTCCTCTGTTTCAATTAACTTCCACAAGGCAGAGAAAACACTTCACCCACTTTGTACAGAGCCTTTTGAGGCACTTCAAGGAGGGTTTCCATTCCCTCCTGTGTAAGATTTAACCCTGGTCAATATTTTTTTCAGAGTGACATTTGCCAGGGATCTCAGAAAGGAGTAAAAAGCTGGTACTAACATCCTTCCACAATGGCTACAAGTTCCGCTGGATTTTTAAGTTACAGGCTCCCTTCAGACCTTTCCGCTGGCAGATGCTCATGGATTTGCCTTCCTTGGCAGAGATCATAACATCGTTCTTAGGCGTTTCATTTTCTGACCCCAGACAAGGTTAGCTAGTTGAATAAGAGAGGCCCCAAAAATGTCTGCATTCAAATCACATAAAAACGTGTGCCTGGGAATTATGAATTTTAATTAGTGCTGGGACGCTGTGAAGTTAAATCATGTCAGTGGCGGAAAACTGCACGGCTTTTCCTGCTACACATAACTAGGGCTCTATTGACAAAGTCATGGTGAAAGCACAAGGTCTTTCACTCCTTTCTGACGACTTTAATGGTGATTTCCCAGATTCCTTCTCTCCAGTTAAAGCTCCCACAAAAAGAGCTGGTGATTTTAGATGAGGCACGTAGGTGAAGTGTTTTTAGGTGAGGCCTACTGAATATTTCCTTGGATTCCTCACTTTCTCGCAACACACGGTCCCAATGATGTTTTGGAAATCGGTTCTGTAGCAAAGACGCTTGTCAAGATCTGGGTTCTGGTTAGCATATGGATCATATTAATATTGAATAGCATAAGGTCTTACCCTTAGATATTTCACCTGAAATGGTTTTACAGAGTTCCTTTGTCAGTGCTGTAGGACATTTTCATCACTCAAACGAACTCAGGGGACCAGCAGTTCCAGGCGCACATCAGTACGCGGGTAGGCTGGTATCTCTTAACACTGATTTTACACCAGAGTGACACTGCTGGATTCACAGGGGCTACCCCCGATTTACACCAGAATCGGAGAGTGCAGGATAAGGCCCTGACATTTTCCCAAAGAGCTCAGGTTTGAGCTGGAGGCTCTGATTTCTACCACATTATGTCTGGACAGCAAAAGATAGCCTCCGTCCCAAAGAGTGTCTGGTGAAGACAAGTTGTGATGTGGACAAAACATACGAGACCAGAACGAAGCCAGGTAACAGTCACATGGGCACAGTTTTGCACTGATGCACTGTGTGTAGGTACGCTTGGAGGTTTAATTTTCTCTCCGGTTCTCCGAAATCAATTTATCCTCTCGGATAGTTCCACGGCCACATGGGTTCTCCTGCTGGCTTTCTGCTTCTGAGAAGCCGCTTACAGAATTTGTTTGTTTTAACGTTTTGGACGTCTTGCTCTTCAGAGTCTCTCTTGGATTCCTCCTGTCCATCTCACATTTCAGCTGCCATAGTTCACTCTCCTTTCTATTGATTTCACTTGGGCTGGATTTCCGTTTGCTGAAGGACACATATTTGTCTCACGCCCTTGAGCATTGCCATTTAGCAGTGCTCCGTATTTTCCCTTCCTGCTGACTTTAGCGTTCAGGTCTATGCATTCCTTCTGGGGATGTCTTGCAATTGGTTAAATAGCCTCCATACTGAGTGAAAAGACTTCAGTTTCCTTTCTTTTTTGGACTCTCTTCCTCCTATTTGTGTGTGTGTGTTGAAAGGTCAGCTCTGAATATTCTGCTCATGGCTGTGCTCACCTTGCCTCGCGATAAACTTTATACAATCCTAGTGTTAATTGCCAGCAGGCTGCAGAATTTCTTTTGTAAGGGGGTTGTAGCCAAATGCCTTGCTTCAGTTGGGAAAATATGTCCAAGCCACTATGTAACTGACTGTAGAATGGGCCCAGGGGAAGAGGCTAGGTGGGAGGATGAGGGGGTTCCAGATTTATTTCATAAAAAGTTTTCCTATAACTTTCTGCTTTTGCTAAATTAAAAATAAAGAATTTTTTTTACAGTATAATGAGGTAGAACCGTGCTTACATACCAATGGGGGAGCTGACAATAATATATGGCTTTAATTAGCAATCAGGATTTAATAGTTTCAAAGCTTCCCTGTTAAAAAATGCCTATGGAGAGATTTGCTAATGACAAGGAGAGCTCCATTTTGTAATATAATCATGTAATTCTCTTGACAATAATTACAGATTTGCCTGCGTGTTTGTTATGAAACTCTGGACTCCACTCTCTGTGCTGTGTATTCCCCGAGGGATCAAGAGTGGAGGATAATGACCCAGAAGTATTACTCAGAAAGTGAAGTAACTTACTCTCTGGCGCTACCCCATCTTGTCCTTCAAACACTTCAGCTCCTGAAGCACCTGAAGAACTAGTTTACACTGGCACGAATCAGGAGTCAGGAGCGCTTCTACTGAAGTCAGGCATGGTGAAACTGGAGTGAGCTAAGAATCAGGGCAGCAGTTTTTATGTGCAACACAAATAGGGGAACCCTTTAGTCCTGGGGACAACTCGTCTTGGATGGTCACAGTAGGAAGACTGAGGTCTTATAATGAATGAATATCCTTTCCCACCAGTCGGGAAAGTCAGCATGGTGAAAGCCCAGGATCCAGGAATCCCGCCAAATGTTTGCACTAACCACTAGGCATCACTCACTAGTCACGGTGATGGCCGACCCCGGTGATGGTTAACTGCGAGTAGCTGACATATGTGACTTGGCCTAGTCTATTCAGGGCTTAATCCGTGTCAGGGCTGAGCCCTGGCCCCTCTAGGTTTCACACCTCTGGCACCTCTGGTCTTGCTATATCAGTTTTGAATATAAAAAAATCCCTTGAGCCCTGACACGTCTTTCATGACAAATTAAGCCTTGGGTCTATGCTGATCACCAAGTCATGGTCAGCTGAGTGGGAGCTAACTTGACTCTGTACAGATTTTGTGGGGAGGACAAAGCCGTGGGGTGGGGTGGGAAGACAGCAAATAAGCAGGAAAAGGGCATTTTAGAAAAGCCTAAACTGATGATACTCAGACCCTGGTGATTTAGGAGCCAAATTAGCAATTAGTGGTACCCAAAAGAGCCATAGGAATGTGAATTAATTGTTTCATTGACTATAGTACTTGATAGTCAAGATTTAGAGAGTATAACGGGGGGAAATTATCTAATATTCCCATAGAAGCTAAATTCTGTGAAAGCAGGACTTAATCGAGACTATGGGTTCTTTTCCCATTACAAAGGGTAATTTGACTTCAGGTTTCCCATGGTTTGAGCCTGTAAACTGCTCTGATTTGCTGTTACTTTATGACCTGATCCTATGTTTTACACCCCTTGCATTTAGTTTCACTCCTTTCTGTAAGTTCACCCATCTTCGAAGCATCTGAGGAAGTGGGATATTGTCCCACGAAGGCTCATGCAAAAAATAAATCTGTTAGTCTTAAAGTGCCACACAACTCCTTGTTGTTTTTTTTGACCAAGTAGTGTCATTTTATCCTCTTCAACTGGCAAATAACATGGTAAAATCACCCTGACTGGTTAATAACTTAGGCTGATTCTTAAATCACTCAGTGCTTTAATATCATGTGCTGCAAAGATGTGCAGGAGACACATTCAAGAATTGCACAGCTCACAACCCTCAGCCTGAGGATCTTTGGTTTAAGCCTTTTCCTTTCTGAGCTACACAGGCCCTGCCCACCAGTCACCCCATGATTTTGAGACTGCTTCATTGACTGGTGCAGAGTTTATTTCCTTTCTGCCCTTAGGTGTCCAATTCTAGCTAGGAAGGGTGCGCTCAGCTCCTCATTTGGTGCTTTTAATCTCCTTTGTACCAGGGCTCTGGTGAGGGGTTTCCAGTGCTCATCCTCACCTGGAGTTCCCGCCCATGGGAAACATCCCATTTCCTGAGGGTAATTGTTGGTCCCTTCCAGTCAATGACTCCAGGGAGCTAACAGCAGCAAAGCTGTGACAGGAGAGGCGACTCCAATATGGCCATTGCTAAGTGCTTAAAAATTAGGGCTCAGGGCCCCTAAATCATGAAACTGGCTTCAAATCCTCAGATTATAAAAATCAGTAGGTTTGAGGTTGTGTTCATTTGCCTGCTGCTTTTGGAGTCATTCTTCCCAAGACACTAGAAAAGTACTTTTCTTAAATGCAAGCTGAGGGTCTCACATGATCACGTGACTCCAGGAGCTGGGTCTTCACAAAGAACACCAGCTATGTGAGCCGTGCAAGAGCAGTTCTACCTCATTAAATAAAATCACTGGAGTCTCTACAGCCAGGATATCCCGCATGCCTTGTAGGTTGGGCACAGCGGGGGCGTATAACACAGACTGAAGAGTGGGTAACAAATAACAACTGCCTGTGGATAACCAGATCTGTCCACAGGCAATGTGGTGAGATCCCAACTGGGTTTAGGGCTCTAGTCTAGGGCCTGGGGAATGCTGAAGCTTTGCTGTGCTAAGGAGCTTCCCATATAAAATATCCTAGTTGCCTTCATGGCTAATGAGCACACGCCGGACCCGCAACAGTTGGTGGCTGCTCAAATTTATTCACAGATTCCCAGGCCAGAAGGGACCATCACCTGGTCTGACCTCCCATGTCCTGCTGGCATCAGGGAAACAGAAAAGTGCCCAGCAGCTGTTTTTTGCCCCGTCCTCTCATCTCTTGTGCTGAGCATAGCGTGGATGGTCCCAGGATCAGAGTCATATTGTTGAAATCAGAGGATTTGGGGAGTGGGGGTTAAACAGAGACATGATTCACTGTGATCCTTTTGTGAACACCACTTGCCCGCTTCCCTTTGTTGCTGTGTTTTAATGATCTATTTCCCTCTGATCCTTTGATAAAGCCCATTACATTTAAATAATACAAGTCACTGTGAAAGGCTAAAGCACCAGTTTGCCGGCAGCTCCGATCACCTGCGCAGAACCAGCTCATTAGCAGCTATCTTCCCTGCTCGGCGTGCCACCTCCAAACACCTTGAGCTAAACACAGAATGGGCCAGATGAGAGAAATAAAACCCACCCAAGCTTGTGCCGTGCTGCTGCTACAGGATCCTGGAAAGGCGTAGTCGTGATGCTGTCTGGGTCTCGGGGACTGTTTATGGTTATCTTTCATATTAATATTTCATATTTGCAATAATCTATATGTGATATACCATGTTTGGTGTCAATAGAAAGGCTGTATTTTGCCAAGAATGATTATATGGCTTATATGTAGGTATCATGCCTGCACTAGAAATTAGAAATCTATTTGTTTTTATGTGTGGTTCCACGTGATTTGTTCTTAAGGCAATCCCAGACTGGGTGTCTGCAAAACTATTGTTCCTCTTGATGGCCCCCATCAGGGGGGCTCCCATCTACAGTGGGTCCAAGAAGAAATCTGTCTGACCAGTTACCCAGACTGACCATGTGGCTCAACTCCGTTCTGATCTGGCAGAGACTCGGAGATAAAAGGCAGGGGACCCATCTCCATTTTGTCTTTAGTTTTCAGTCTGTCTGCAACCAACACCCTCCTCGGGAAGTATTCTCCTGGGACAAAGGACTGAGACCCACCCAGCTGCTGCTGCTGCTGGATGCACCCCAGAGGAGTGGGGCTAACCTGCAAATTATAGGATCTTCAAGGATTTGCTTTCTATGGACTTTAAATCATTTGTATGTATGTGATTCACTTTGACCCTTTAACATCTTTCATATTTTGTTTGTTTTCCTTTTATATTAAACCTTTAGTTGTAGTTACTAAAGCATTGGCTGGCGGCGTGGTAATGTGGGTAAGATCCAAGCCTATATTGTTCTGGGTGATGTGGCTGGCCGTTTGGGGTCAGGAGAACCTATTTCTTTAAGAGACCCAGTGGCTAGAGGGGTCGTACAAACTGATGTGCAGGAAGGGGGCTGTTTCTATTTTGTTATGCTTGGTGATGAGCAGAGTGGGGAATCAGAAGCATGTTTTGTGACTGTCTGGGAGACTGGTTTAAGTACCACCTGTGGAGTGGTTTAGGGGTTTGGCCCCTGATTTTGGCAAATTCAGAAGGGTATCCAGGATCATATAACACTCATGGATTACATAGTTACCAGCGTAGTAGATTAAAAGGAGTATAGATAGTCTGCCACTGTTGTTAGGGATATTCTCAATTTCCTTAGATTCTGAATGTTAGCTAGAAATTAACTTTAGGACCCGCTGTGTATTGCAAAAGCTTGTTACAAGTCAGCAGCATAGTGTTAACTGGAACTGACTAGAAGATTTCAATTTTTCCTTGAAGCATCACAATCCAAACCTGAAAATTTTCATGTGAAAAGTGCAAAGAAAAGCAAATGAATTACAGGCTAAGAACCAAAAGTGTTGCTGCTGGAAATGTTGGAGCTTTGGTTTTCCAATAAAAAGCTTGTGGGGGGGGGGAGGGGTCAAGGAAAGCAGATATTTTCTACCAATACTTTCATTCTCAAAAACCCAGTTTGCAGCCAGAGTGGTGTTTGATGGAAAATTTTCAATCAGCCCTTGTGTTGCCTCTGCCGATTCAGCTCACAAGTTTATAATGAAAAATAAATAGTAAGGATGGTTGAAATGTTTCTGGCACAACAGTAAAATGTCAGACACCGGTGCTCTGGTGACACTGAAGAATCTCAATTTTGTCTAAATTTGTAGAAAAAAGTTACTAAAACATTTGGTTCAGTGCTTCCTTTTGACTTCATTTGTCTAAAATATAAAAGTGAGAAAAATCAAGTCTGTATAGAGTGATTCCACCTTTTCAAACATGCCTTTCAGTAAGTTTGTCTCGGCTGCCATAGAACCTTTTCCCAGAAATTCAGTGGAGCAACAAATTCCAACTTTTCATCCTGATTTGGGAGCTGGGATGTTTGGAACTGCCAGAATGACACAGAAAATGGACATGTCCAAGGATCAAACAGCTCTGCTAATTGGGGTCAGAACCCTTGTTTTATGTCATGCTGCTTCAAAAACGTTGCCTCTAGTAAGCTGGCACAAACTAGCACTCTGTGTATCCATTCGGATTCAGGGATCCTCACTGAGCGTATCCCATAAACTTTCAGCACCTCAGTAGCTTCCTGCTGTGTCATTTCAACAGAGTGCCTGCTGCTTCATGGCCACGTAGGATCATACCGTCTGGGTCGTGGGCACCCGGCAGTGGGGCTTGATGGCCAGAGAGGGTCAAAGCTTGTGGGATATTCCCTTATATGGGCGCGCAGCTCCATGGGGTAAGTTTTGGCCGTATTGGGACCGACCCATTCTGGTCCATCACAGTGAGTGAGTGACACGGCCTTTGTGACCCGCTGGCCAGCTTGTCTATAAAGGCTGAAGGTGCCAGTTGAGCTCAGAAGCTCAGGGCATCCCACCAAAGCCAGGCTGAGAGCTGCCTCCTGCTGCTGAGAGCTGGGAAGTCTGAAGCCTTCCGGGAATGGTGAGATGCAGACGCAAGAGGAGCAGTTGCCAGAGTCGTCGCAGGAGACTAAGACGGGGAGGCCGTGGAGGTCAATCTAGGAAGAGGAGAAGGAGGTGATGTGGCAGAAAGAGGCGAAGAAATCACACATGAAAGAGGAGGAGTGGTTAGGGTGCTCCTGATTTCATCCCCTCTCCTGTGCAAGATGTCGACAGCCTCTGCTATGCCCAGATGAAGCAGCCCTTCCATGAAACCCCGCTGGTGGTGGGCTCCCAAGGTGGATGGAGCCTGCTGCTGTTTGAGCAATGTTTCTTGTGAATAAACACTGAAACCTTTAGTTGTGCGCTGGGGTCTTTGTGCGTCACATATGTGTGGACATGCTGGAAGTGTGCAGCAATCAGTAGAAATTGGGCATGGAACCAAGGTCAGCGGAGCTGAGCCCTGCACAGGCCCCCCCTTCCTACGCTAGCTCTGGTTTCTTTCCTGATACAGAGGCCCCGTTTTTCCTATGGAAATTTTTCTGCCTCTGGGAACTTTTAGCACCCATCCTTTGTGTGCCCTTTTATTTCTGGGATGGTCTTTTAGTTGCTCCTGATTTATGCCAGCGTGGCACTGGGGACTGCTTTCCTGTCTGCACACTTCTACACCTGCTTTGTGAAGTCATAGCCTTTTCAGGGTTGCCAGAGGCAGGGCTCCCCTTGGGTGAGGAAAGCAAACCACGCTGCTCAGCCTCAGTGTTAAAAGCATCAGATAAATGGATTTTTAGGCCAGAAGGGATCTTTATGATCATCTAGTTTCTTCTTCAGAACATCCAGCTTGACCTAACCAACCTGGATGGAGGCATCTGATCCATAGTGTGAGGTTGTGCTACCATTTGGTTTTAGAAAGAGCCATCCAGTCATGCTCTAAAGAGAATGCACAATGGGCCACAGCCCAGTGTAGCTTCTCCCAGTGCTCCTCAGTCGGATAACCACAAAGACCCCAGAGCTTCACACAAATTCTAGATGGGGCAGGTTCCTAACAGAGACTCCTAGGTTGTTACAACACCTTTCCCTTAGTCAGAGACCCCACAGAGACTAAGAGGACCAATACCAAGAGGAAGGACCTCACACAAAACCAGTCTGAGATAGAAGTCTCCCAGAGACGCTCACAGTAGGACGTTGTCCATCAGAAACCCTCTCTCCGTGTAAACTCAAGACTATATGAAAAATTTGTAAGATTTGGCTGCCAAATTTTTGAATGTGGTATTTTAGTTATTTTTGAGCCATCACTAATTTTACCACTTTTTATTTGTTAATTTATGTACATAACTTTGTCGTCCAGGATTAGCTCCTCTACATTAAGTGAAAGCTTCATGATGGAAAGATCTTTAAAAATAGCAGACATAAGAATAATTTACAAGTTCCAAAGGGATAGTCTTGTTAGCCTGGTTCAGCAAAACAAACAAGGAGTCCTGAGAGGGGGCAGTTGGGGTTGCAGGGGGACTGAGGCCATGGAGAGGGTGGCAGTGGGGGCCTATAGGAGGCCCTTTGGGGGGCTCCACAATGGGCCTTTGCCTGGGGCCCCCAGTTGCCTAAGGCTGCCTCTGACCACAAGTCGACTCCCTTTAGAGACTCCTGCCCCCCTGATGGAAGAGACCCAGTGGTGCGCTTGTCTGCCATGGGCCTTCTGAACACTGTTAACAAGAGCCTGACCTTGGCTCAGATCTCAGCAGGGAATGGGAAGAGTGCCTGATGAAGTGGGATTTTTTCCCATAAAAGCTCATGCAATAAATAAATTTGTTAGTCTTTAAGTGCCACAGGACTCCTCTTTTTTTTTTTTTTTTTTTTTTTTTGCTGAACTAGACTAACACGGGCCACCACTTTGCATCTTTCAAGCTGAAGGCATGTCCCAGAGCAGTGGCTTTCAGGGAGGGAAGAGCTACGCAGGCTCTGCCCATTTTGGGTTAGACATGTAGGCTTGGCACAATTCGGTTGACTGCTACTTTGACAGTAGCTGTTATCTGGGGGTATTTTTTAGCTTTTAACTCTTTGAATGTATACAGTGGTGGGGAATTAAGGGAAGTTGGGGGGAGATTCAAATTATGGCAGTGCTGATGGCAGGGCTGCAGAGGGTTTCCAGCAAGCTGGGGCCCAAGAAGCCAGGATGCAAGTTGCATGGAAGTCTGCGGTCCTGGCCGTGTAGAACAGAGACTCGCTGTCTGGATGCAAGGAGGACAAGGCCCCGGACACAGGGCAGCAGCTGAACAGTTTCTGCCTAGGGATCACACCCCTCACCCCCCCAACTCCTGGCTGGTGAGTGAGTGGAGCTGGTGACAGAGGAGGGCTCCAGCATTTCTCCACTGATGGGTCGTGACCATGTGGTAGGAGGACCAGTGCAAGGCCTAAATATCTTAAAACCTGCTTATACCAAAGGACATTAGTGATGCTCTAGGCCTCACGGGTCAGAATTTCACTCTTCGTGCTGGAATATTTTGTTAGTCTAATAATTAACTGTGGCTTTACAGCAGAGGTGTAACCAGAGCTGATTTTTTGGCAGGGCCCGTGGTTGACATGGGTGGCTCCAAGTCTTGGGTCACAAGCGGAACAGAGGCTGATAAAAATTCAGGATAAATTGCTTAAAATCTGAGTGAGTTGGCCTGCTTGCAAAGTGGTTGGGCCATGGCCCACCCAGGTGCACCCATAGATATGCCCCTGCTTTGGAGGTCAGGACACACCCTGGCCTGGTCCTCCAAAGCTGTAAACAGTGTAGGAGTTTCAGGACAGGAAAAAACGAATGGCAGGGAGAATTGGAAACTCCTTTGCCCATCTTAATGCTGAGTGGTTGAAATGTACAGAGAGAGAGAGAGAGAGAGACAAGCCACTGGGTGTGCTATTCCTGTCTTTGCTTTCTCCTGAAGCAGTCTCCAGGGATTTTTCAAAGGCTGCCAGCGGAGGAAGCTGCTCTCATTTCCCTCCTCACAAACAAGGGCGAAGCTGGAGGATTCCATCTCGAACTGCTGATTCAACAGCTGAGACGGCACTGGCGACACCACAATCAATTAGATTAACAAAACCGCTGGAGATGTGAGGAGAGACACCCCATGAAGTGACAGAACCGTTACATAACCTCCCATCACAGCACCGGGGGTAGGAGAAGAAGAGAGGAGGAGGCAGCAAATTGCAGCATCAGAAGATCAGCGTTTGGAGAGGATGAAAAATAATAGAGGATAAGACCAAACCACGATAGGAACACTTTGGATCTGCAGACATTATTAACCCATTCACTGCCGAGCCCATATGAAGACACTTGGGATTCAAGTTGCTGGTGATCTTGTAAGTGATAAAGTACGCCTAGTTCCATATGGCCCTGGTTTCCACTCATAAATCCTGCTGAAGTCAGTGGGTGTTGGCTCATCTGTCCCCATCATGTCCCATCTATCCACATCACGTGCCAAACACTTGAGGATTCCCAGGGGGTTGGACTTGATGATCTCATGAGGTCCCTTCCAGCCCTATGATTTGATTGATTGATTGATTGATTGATTGATTCCAGGAAGAGCTGCTCTCTTCTAACAGGGACCAAGGAGTTGTATTAGTTTAGAAAAAGCAGTGTGGGGACAGCTCCTTGGCGTAGAGGTCCATCTCACGCCAACTTAAGATGTAGGCTGTTGTCCCGGAAAATGTCATTGATATTCTTTGCTTCACTGCAGAGGCTGCCTAGGATCCTTCCCCAATTCCCTTGCTGCTTGGGTACTTTATCAGTACAAATTTAAAAGAACAGGACATGAACCCTTTTGTCTGTCTCTGGCCAATGAGGCAGCACTGAAGTGGTTAAACACACAGGATTTCAGATGACTTGGAGATGTAAGTGCTAGTGTTGAGAAAGCTCTGGGAGAATTGACCAAATTACCTGGTGATTTAACTTTGGAGACCACACGAGAGTATGGTTCCAAGATATCAAAACAAAACTCTTCAACCAAAGATCATGGCCCTTTAGAGTGAGACTACTTAGATACACAACCAAAGCACATATCCTGCAGCCAGCCTGAGACAAAGGCGATCGATAGCGGGGGAGTACAGAGAAGAAAATAATGATCTTTCAAGATTACAGTAAAGAAATCAGAGATGAAAGCCAAAAGTTCAAGCAAGTCAGCATTTCAACCAGACAGCAACTCATTGAAGTTCTTTATGATCTCCCATCTACATGATGTTCACACTCAAACATAAAGGCAGGATTCTCAGTTTCTCTGAATCGGAGGGGGCAGAAGACTGCTGCCAACCATGATAAACAGAGGCATTAGTTTAGGAGATATTACACAGAGCAGTGGTTTTCAAATCTAGGGTTGGGACCCAGCACTGGGTTGTGGTACCCCTTGCTGCCACCACCAAAAGACTGGAAGGCATTGCTCAAAGATGGAATTGTTGGATCCTTGGCATAAATGATTTTTTTCAACTGGGTCCCAAGAAGAAAAGTTTGAAACCCACTGCCATAGAGCTAGATTGTAACTAGGCCATGGGAGATATAGAGAGGCGTGGGCGACTCCGACAACCCCAGCCCTTGTGCTTAGAGAAGACATCTGCGGTTATAGGTAGCTGAGAGCTCCTGTGGTTCTATTGTCCGGAGGAGCTTGGGGACGCTTAAACATGCCATATTGTTGTAATGAGCATTTTAACTTACAGCTGTGTCAGTTTATGTAGTCCATGAATGGCTGCAGAGCTGCTGAGAAAAGCACGGTGCTGTGGAGCAGCTGGCTGAAAGCGGCTTGTGTGCTCCACCCTGCTTGGTGTCTTCTTTTCGGTGCTCAAATGAAAAGGGGAGATTTTGGTCTGAAATCCCAGGGGCTGTGATGTGGTGAATTGAAGCCGTGGACTCATCATAGACACTCGCAGTCTCTGGGGCTGAACTTTGGGCTTCTCACCCAGAGACGAAGTCAGCATCATCCCCACCAGGGGACTGGTAGTTCTGGAAGCCCCAGATCCCATCCTCCTTCTGTGTCTCCCTTTCCCCAGCAGAGAAGCTTAAAAAATTGGATCCAACCTGCCCATCCTTCAGAGGACTGGGGATCACCAGTGTCCCCTGCTCCACTTCTCCTCAGGGGCTGAAGGAGGCCAGTGCCCATGGGCACCAGAAGACCTGCTGAGGTGGGGATGCAGACACAACTGAGGTCAGGGCTGGGTGGGGGACAGGTTGGGTCCTCTCTTTCCTGCTGTACCATCCCCTGCTCCCTAGGCATCCGGACAAGCATCTCTCTGCCATTCAACACAGCACGGCTTCTTGAACACCACAGTGCGGCTAATTTTCACCTCACTACTGGTGCCCATAATAGGTACCAAGATGGGGATAGCACGAGGCATGTGCGTAGCCAGACCCTGGGGTGAGTGTGTGTGTTTGAGAGAGAGAATTGTATGAATTTGCTGAGATTCTAGTTAGATTTAAAAGCTGAAATCTAACAAACTGGCTATACCCAGGTGACAAATGTTATTTGAATGGAATTTAATAACGATAAACCCTTCAGGCAGCGTTTGCTCACTGATCTGCCATCTAGGTTCTTTTCACGCCTACTTTTAACTTGGAGGCACTTTCCAAATCAGCAAACTTCGCTGTTCTCAGCTAATCAACAGTCTTTTATTTCACCCGGAGCCACACAGGTCTATAATCCATAGTGTTATAGCTTGAGTTCCAAAATCAAAAGTTCTAGCCATGTTCTGAATATAAAATACTCTGTCGCAAGTGATGGACGTAAACAGCATCGATGCCAAACTGTCATAGCAGAGAATGGTGCAAATCACCAAAATTTCTTCTAATATTTTGCTTTAATTGGAGGAGGGGTGGGATGTTTTGATTGGGGCTGGTCCTGTTTTGGGTGGAGGTTGGACTAGATGGCCTCCTGAGGTCCTTTCCAACACTAATCTATGATTGTGCTTCATAGAAATACTTAGTCATTGGAACAGAGGGTGAGCCCTGGATTTCCAGTCCCTGCTCCAGTGAACATTGAAGTATTTCTGTAAAGATGAACAGCTTCAACAAGGGTGACAAAGAAACCCACATCCCTGATAGCCATTGCTCACTGGTTGGATCGCTCACTTGCAATGGAGACGACCTATTTGGTTTTGTGAAGAGCATTCCTGGATTAATAAAAAAAAGTATTTAACATGCCTGAAATCTAGACATTATTTTTTTCCACTGAGAAAAACAAAGCACATTTGTTAGTTAGGCCCATCTCTACTTAAAATAATCAGAGAATAGTTTTTTAATGTCACTAATACACATATCGCACTTCAAATAATTCCCGGCGAGGATGCACTTAGGTAAGGTGCTCAGCTATTTCTAGAGTTTATTGGAAAGGGGTAAGTTTAAAACACCGAAAACACTTCCTTAAAATTATTATCAGAGCTTCTCTTAAGAAAATTTACTTGATCCTACAGAGGAGAAACAGGAGTACAGCATTACTTAGTTAAAAGCCAAAGTATGATACGCTGAAGTTGCAGTAGAAAGTGTGGACCACGGTTTCCTACGTTAAAGAGCACAAAATGAATACAATGTCTGAAATGTTTTCTTAAGTCTTGTGATCCTGAATAGGAGGGCCTTTCCACTGGGGTTCAGCAAACTCTGAGAGCCACCATGGCGACCTCCGCTTGTATGCCCTGATTCAAGGTGTCTTGGAGAGGCTGTCCTCTTATTGTTCACTTTGACAGAACAATAAACTATGCAAGGAAAATCGGCCACTTTCTGAAGTGGCAGCATGATTTTAGCAATGTCCAGATGTCTGGGTGATACTAGCTGGACAGGTTGCTGCAGATCAGAGAGGGAAATCAATTGGTTAACCTCAGAGATGAGCCCAAACGTCAGAGTTCAGACCCAGATGCAACCTTCCTTTGGCTGGGTGTTGAGTCTCTGTTTTCAGACTGTCTTGCCAAACGTGTTCCAGATATGGTCTAGGTAATGCTTGGCTCTGCCATAAGTGCAAGGGACTGGATTAGATGACTTTGCAAGGTTTCTTTCAGGCCTACAGTTCTTTGATTCTATGATTCTAAAACTTCTGCTTTCTTAGTTTCTCTGACGCTTTCATGGCTAACCAGGAGTTGGCCTCAATCTATAACCAAAGAGATAGCCATGTTAGTCTAGTCCAGCAAAAAAACCCAAGGAGTCGTGTGGCACAGATTTATTTTTTGCATGAGCTTTCATGGGTGAAAATCCCACTTCATCAGATGCTTTGAAGATGGGTGAACTTACAGAATGGCTCACCCATCTTCGAAGCATCTGACAAAGTGGGATTTTCTCCCACGAAAGCTCTTGCGAAAAATAGATCTGTTAGTCTTTAAGTACCACATGATTCCTTGTTTCTTTTCTCAGTCTATAACACATTTCTTTGATTCTTTTCTCATTGGAAGATTTTTATGCTTGATTCATTTCAAGGACTGCATTTCTCTGTTCCCCCAGGCTATTAATTGGAGTCCCTCTCCCCCTTTTAATATTTCAGAGTTATACACTGGTTAGGTGCTTATATATTTTTCCTTCTTGTACTGTACAATTCATACCCTTTCTAGAATGCAGCAATCGTTTGGAGAGAAAACCAGCAACACGCCTTAGTCCCTCCATGTTTAGTGGATCTAGTATGTACACCTTTGATTATATTGAATACCTTTCCTGGCACATGCTGTAAGGCTAACACCACAAAAGATGTTGTATCGAAGGAACGCAGCAGATTATCCCAGGCATGCCCGCTCTCTCAAACTGATTGTGAGAGATGGGATTTCTGGGTGAAATTGTCTCACCCATGATCTGGCATCAGAACTCTCAAATGTCACGGTTTTTTTCTTCGGCCGTGGCTGAGAAGGAAATTCTGACATTTGGGAGGTCTAAAAGCAAGGTTTCATTTTATGTAGAAATCCTCTCAGCTCCTGCTGTCAGCTCCTCAGCCCTTCTGTCAGCCCCCTTGGGTCAGGAAGGGGGGGGCCTTGCTGTCAGTTCCACACTAGGCAGAGAGGGGGCCCCCCTCGGTCAGACATGGCAGGGTCACGCTCCCCCGACAGCCCCAGGCGTGGGGTGGCCAGGGATCCAACTATGCACCCCCAGGGGTGCTCCTCTGACAGTCTGGGAAGCAAGAGAAGGGCCCCCCCAGTGCATCCCACCTAGGCCTAGGGAATGTGACGAGAACAGAGGCGATGCTGGCTGGTGCAGAGGAGCGCAGTGAGGAAGGAGAAAGCTGGTGTGGCGGGGCCGTATTGATGGTGGGTTGTGGGCAGATGGGGTGAGTGCTGGGAGACTGAATTGGGACGATGCGGGTCGGGAGCTGAACTGATGGGGTGACATTGATGGGGTTGAGGTCTGAGACGAGGGAGTTGGGTGGGAAGAGAAATGATGGGAAATTGGGGTGCAGGATTTGTTGGTGGGCAGACATGGGTGAGAACTGTGGGAGGAGACAGTCACCTTGGCCAGTATGTGTGAGAGAGGGTGATACTTCTTGTCCTATGCACATGTCCTAGGTGCAGGTAATGGGAATTAAGAAATCAAGACACTGACTTAAAAACACAGTATTAAAAATGCCATGATTTTTGGGCCAGTCTCATGATTTTGGGGGGTCTGACTCCTGATTTTGGATCTCTTCAAGTTGGCAGTCCATGTACAGAGAGGCCTGATTCAGTCACGTGGCATGCGACTATATGGTGTCTAATTTGAGGTGAAAACCATCTGGGGCATCTTGGAGTATCAGTTGCCTTGATCTTCATAAAAGGTACTTTCTAGGTTCACAGCAAGCTTTTGCCAAACCGTTAATCTGACTTCTAGGTCACCTTACCCTGATCTCTGGCACTTAATACCTTTGTGTGGGACATAATCGCCACTGGTCTACTTTGGTGGCCAGCTCCTGGCAGTTCGACGTCGGCAGCCCACGTAGAGGCAGCTCCATTCACATGAAAATCCTGAAACATCCTGCCTAAGGAAGCAACAATAACTTGGAGTGTTTTCCTAAGCACCCGATTTCCCATTCCTTGACGAATAGAGGCTCCAGCCTCTGTTGGTTTGGCCTCCTGAGACACAACGACATCTCACATGGGGAGATGTGGGTGTTGCTCCTCCATTGTCTAGCGTTTGGAAAAGATACAGCAGTGATGAGCTGAGATCTTGGTTGCCATGGAGAAGAGCAACAGACTGATGGTGTCCGATTTTAGGGCCAGACACTCCTCATTATTAGCTGTAGAGTCAAGTGATATTTAGCCTTTACACCGCTCACACCTGGCAGCCATGTGCCCCATTCAAAGTTCGTGAACACCATCAGGAATCATGGTGGCTCCAGACATAACAGCCCTACCTCACTGCGGGGAATAGTACTGGAAACACATGAAGAAAGAATGAGTAGACAAGGCCACATCCTCAGCTGGTGCAAATTCACTAGTGTCTGTGCCAATCTCTCTCATCGGAGGGTCTGATCCATGGTAGACAGAAGGGTGCTTGCTATCACCAAAGCCACAGCAAGCCTGGTCAGTCTTTGCCACCGTCTCCGGTCCTTCACATGGTGTGATTCTCATGGTTTGTCCTGAAAGAGACGTTGAGTTTGTCGGAGCAGGGACCATCTCCCTGAGCATCAGTATAGCACCTAGCAGAACGGGGCCCTCAGCCTGATGGGAGCCTGTCGACGGTACCATAATATACGTAATTGGTTGAGTGAAGTGAGGTCTTACTCTCAACCCTGGGGTAGCTGTCTGTCTATAACACAATGACTTGAACTCCAAAGCTGACCAAATCCATAATTTCTGGGACTGTTCAAGGCTTCCGTGTCTAGAACCCTGTTGATTTTGGTGAAAGTCAGAAAACCTGAAAGGTGGAAATGGAGGATTCCACACTCCAGGCATCTTGGTAACATCACCAGAACTTCATCCAGAAGGTTTCACACTTTATTGTTGATGTCAGCTGAACTCATCGCACATGCCAGGACTCCTTGCATCGCCTTGATCCCCAATAGTTCCACGGTACCACACTCCCATCACCCTCTATGTCAGGGAACCTTTGCACCCCCATGCCAGATTGGTTAGTAGGTGTGGTCCATTGAAATCTAAATGCTTTGTGACATTGGGTTGATGATACAGGAATTTCATGTAGGAAAGAGAAAAGATGGGTGGGGGAGGGTAGGTCCAACAAGGTTGACTAAATCCTGGTTTGACATTTTTTGGGATGAAACTTTTTGATTTTTCTTTTTGAAACAGTTTTGGGTTCTGAATATTTAAAATGTAGCCAGATACTCAAATATAACATAAAAAATGCTGAAACTAAGCAAAAAGTAAAAAATTCAAGGTAGTTTTGTCAAAATGAAACATTTTGAACACTCCAGAATGATGTATTCCTCCCTTCCCCAGCTCCTGGATTTTTATTTGTGGAGAATTTAAATGTTTTCCTTTCTGGTGTTCAATGAAGCCAGATTTCAAAATCTCAAAATTCTTTGTGAAATGGAATTTCCTTCCCTCCCCACAGCTTGGTTCTTGTTAGCACCATGAATTCTACCCCAAGCAAAATTTTGACTCTGAGAAAGGAGAATGGCCATCATCTTCATGAAATCTACTAGGGAATTTGCTGTTATTGATTTTTTTTATGGAAAGGGCCTGGATACTATAGTAATTCCTACTTTAAACCCTAAAATAGATTAACAACACACTTGACTGTTGTACTGGGACATGTGGGTCCAACATATCCATTTTTAATTTTGTTTCATCTCTTTTCGAATTCTTTGACAAAAGCCATTAAAAGGAATGAACATGGCTCAAATGTGCGACACTCATGTTGCATTGAATGATAGGGCAGCATCAAGAGATTATATGGGGTTTAAAGTCTCATACCTGGTTTAAAAGGATGTTTCCACCAAGTCCAAATCCACACTGCAATTGATAACAAAGTTTACAAGAGAAGATGCGGGGAGGAGGTGACCTGTTAAGGCTCAAAAATGGGTTTGAGTTGCACACAGAAGACATTCTTTAAAGCAGGTTCTATACGTTAAAATCATTATCAACTCTTGGTTAACCAGGCTGGAGGGAACAAATGCAGGAATCGCCGTGGCCATGGCCTTGTCTACAAGAGGTGATGCCTCCTAGGGAGCTGGCAGCGAATGAAGTGATACTACCTGCTCATTTGAGCCCAGTTAGGAGATACACAAGTCCCAAGGCTTCATGGCACTTCAATGAATGGGGGCTGTGAGCATTCACTGGGAGGGTCCCTGGATAGTTCTTCAGACCATCCTCCTCTGACCAGCATCATCTTGGTCTCACCAGGTTTCATCCTGAGCCGCCTGCTCTTCTTTCAGCAGCTAACTTTTGCTAGGCATGCTGATGGCTAGTGGTGATGAGGTCTCCCTATATGCTTGTGAGCCACAAGGCTCTGGAGCCGGAAGATGTGCTACATTCCACAATATGGGACATGGACAGTGGGAAACTCACTTAGGGGACCTCTGCCACCCACTGACCACCATGACAGCAACAGCGGGGAAGTGGGGCCATAAGGGCACATGGCTGAGTCACAGGTCCAGACCTTGCCATGGCAGGAGCAGCGAGCCACCTCTGTTTTACTCTTGCTACCCAGGAGCAAAAAGTTTTCTGGCTGCTGGTTGGTGGAAGGGTCCCTTGCCCTGCTATGGCATTCCAGGCTTTGCTCATGATCACCACAGGTAGTTGTGCTCCATGTGAGGGCTGCCGACATGGTCTCTGTCCTTTCAAGATCTGAGCACCTTGAAAGGAGAGACAAAGGATTCATTTAAAGTCAGTTACATGGCTCTACTTAGTGACACTGACACCACCGAACGGTAAGTTTACAATAATGGCTCTCCTCTGTCAATATAATTAAAAGATACCTGGAGCCATATAGCACTGTACCGCAATATATCAAATGATTATTACTCGGAGGATTCCTACATTAAAGTTATTTATTATAATGTTCTAATTACTAGAGGATTTCATTATTACCCTGGATGGATTTTAATTGCTTAGATCATTAATACTTAGTATTTGTGCTAGTGAAAGTTGCTGGACAGACTGCTCTGGAATTGGAGGCCAAAGGGCAGACTCAGTCCACTGTTGCCCTGCATTTCCCGTTGTCATTTACTTTAGTGCCCTATGGGTGTCAGCTGACAGTGTTCCAGGGCTTCACGCCCACTTTGCCCTGTGAATGTCAGCAGGGGACACACAGCAATGGCAATTCAGAGCCACCGATTGAAGAGAGAGAAAAGCTGTATTATATCCTCCATCTTGTTCACCAAAAGTCATGAAGGGATCGTTCCCTGTGGCGCTTTTCCTGATACATCTGGCAGCCAGTGAGCCCTTCTGGAGAGTGGGGATGACTTCTTTTTAAAATTGCTCCTAAATGAATCCCATTGCTCCTGAGGCCCATCCGCCCTGGTGTACCAGCTGCATAATTCACCATCAGCTTCAGCCCCAGCTGTTACATGGCCAGGATGCAAGCTTTCGCTGTGCACTTGCTCTCAGATGTGGAGCTGCACAGGGGGGTGAGTTACAAATCCAATTCTTGGCAGCAGCCCCATGACCCTGGTTACACTCCAGTGAGACGAACAGCACCGTGCCGCTCTCAGGATGAGTGTTTCACACCCTGGACAGACTAAGGAAGACCATGAGCCCGCCAAGATGGATGGCAGTGCTTAGTTTTCCACACTGAGTATCACTGGGCAGAAAGCTACTCATGTGCTAGCAAGACTAGGATCTGAGGCAGCACCCCATTGATTAACATTGGGAAGTTAGGAAGTGCTTGGGTTTTTTTGGACAAACAGAGCCAGGATGTGAATCTTTTTAGGGGAACTGGTGAGCAGTAACTTGCATAAATGGTTTCATGGGCTACTCCTGTGCATAGCTGCTCACAGGTGGGTATTTGGCCCAAAAGAACTGCTTTCAAAAGAACAAACCTTTATGTTCTGCCCAATATCAGGGACCAGCAGAGAGTGACCAGCCTGGCCATACACAGAAAATGGACGTGGCAGCCCAGCTTCCTCTCTGCTCAAGAATCCCCTTCCCCCTCCCAGAAAGCCAGCTGTAAAAGCAAACATCTCCGCTCAAAATCTTTGCTCCTCCCTGTTCCAACCTGAATGATGTTTGAAAGCAAATGCTTGCCCTCCGCCCACACTGGAGATTAACGTTAAATCGGTAGACAAAGACAGACACGGAATGTGTTTTGTTAATACGTTCATGGAAAAGCTGCCTGTTTGGGACCCTGCTTGTTCTGAAATGTGCGTTTAATAAGATGACCTTGTGAGATTTGTAAAATGTGGCCATGTTCATTATTCATGGGAATGTTTGCTTTTCCTTTCAGCATTTGCTCACATCGGGATAGAAAGCTAGTGCAGCTGCACAGAGAGGGCTCAGGAAAGGTGAAAAGCAGGAATGAATAAACCTTTGATTTCATAACCCCTTGCCAGGCCAACGAACTCGCACAAATGTAGTCAAATCTGGCGCAGGATCACACCTTCTTGCAACATTTAACCTCATGCATGGGCCAGCTGGAACGTTTCTATGGTTACCTCCTGGCGTTTAACTCTTAGGGCATTGCTAATGCAAAGTTATATCATTTCTTTTTGGAACTTAAATTCTGGCTTGATTTTCACAGGAACTGAACTCCATCATCTCCCTTGCTGTCACTGGAGTGTTTCTGGAAAACAAGCCTGGCTGTTAGGCCTCCAAAATTTCCCATAGTGCAGGTAGAAGATAGCATCATATACTTTTGGGCTAGATACAGGCTGGCTACAGAGCTTATTTGTATGCCCCAGATGAATTGATGCTTTAATGTTCTGCCAGGCCAGGTGTGACTGAGTTTCATTTTAAAAAAGGTATTTTACACACAGTGCTATCTAGTGGCCACATAGTATAATGCACATTAGCTTTTCATTACATCTCCCCCCATGCATAGCTAGTTTCCTTTAAGTGCTACATTCCTACCCTTTACAGTATTTACACCACCATGCTATTTTTGAAGCTCAGGATCTACCAGTCTGTTAAGTGCCTCTGAATCAAACTGATGTTTAAATTATACAACCTGAATGTTTAATAGTTGGTGTGATAGGGTAGGACCTGACGGCTATAGGAGAGGGGTGGAGGGTGTGTATATTAACCCCAGGATTAGTAAATCCTTGTTCCCAGAGTTTATTTAGCCAGGGTTACTCCAGGTTAATTGGGTCACGTGAGGCCAATTAAGGAACCTGCTGCACTGCTTAAAAGCCTTCTTCTCAGGCAGGCAGAGGCAGCTGAAGGGAGTTCAAAGAGAAAGTGGAGCAGCTTTGCTAAGAGCGAGAGATTGCTGTGTGCCACAACACCAAGAAGGGATGGGGATTTGGGAGAAACCCATGTAAAAAGGGCTGTCCTGAAGGAGGACCAAGCTGCTTAGAGAATTGAGCAAATGAGTAGAGGTAGGGCAACCCCACCCAAACAGGAGAGAGACCACAGAGGCTGAAAAATTCAAAGCAAGGAGGCTGTGAAACCCTCCTGGTTCCAGATGGCAGACCAGTAGCTGTGGGGCCAGAGATTGGTGATCCAGGGAGGGTAGTAGCTCTCCTGGACTCACATTTGGTGGCTGCTACTCATGATCTCCCTCGGTCAGGGGCTGGGGTAGAGGATGGGACCAGGTCCCCCCTTCCCCCAACTAACCCTCTGGATTTAGCCATATGTAGGAGTGGTCAAGCAGGAAAGAAACCCCAGTGAGGAGGTCAGACGGATTATAACTTGGACTAGTGCTGAAAGAGGGACGCCACTTTGGGGAAATTGAGAGCCACAAGACAGATTATACTCGCTGCAGAGTAAAAGTGCAGGACCGGCAGAGACAGACTAGGCCTCAATCCACCACACTGGGTTATCTGACTGTCCATTAGTTTTGCATTGAGCGGCTGGGGTCAGTTTGGAATCTGAGTCTTCTTCTTGCTCTGTATCTCACATTGGTAGCCTGCGTTTGGTGGATTGTTGTTTCTAAGAAATGAACTGTAGATGTTAATGATTTCTCTTCAACTTGCCTTTGTTAATCTCAATCACACAGGATCTGGGCACTGACTTCTTTATGACAGCTACAGATGTCCATCTTTTCTCAGCCAATTTGACATGAATGTAGTCACCAGGTTCTAGGCCTGGCAGTTCATTAACAGTGACGTTTGTTGTAAAACTGTCCAGAAGCTTTTCTAGTCTTTTTATCAATTTGGCTTCCTTCTTCATGTCTGGTCACTTTGGGGATAGATTCTTTTCCAGTGTTAAAATAGTAAAATTGAGTTGTCTGCTTGTCTTCCCATCAGGGAATGTGCTAAATTCTGTCCAGTAGTAGCTATTGGTGTCAATACATAGCTCGGAAGACCAGGGGGAAAACCTATGGAATTTGATCTCGGCTGAGTCACTGTACATTTGCATTCAATAATTAACAGTGGTGATAAGTTCCAGAGGGGCAGCTTTGTTAGTCTGGTTCAGCGAAAGAAGCAAGGAGTCCTGTGGCACTTGTAAAGACTAACAAATTTATTTATTGCATGAGCTTTTGTGGGGGAAAATCCCACTTTGCCAGGTGCTAGAAAATGGAAAACTTACAGTATGGAGGGAAAAATAAATCCAATGAAATGTGAGTGACAGGTACAGGTCAGACTATTTCAGCAAATGAAAGAAGTAGTTTAGAGTCAGACTATGTGGAATAGCATATACAAAGGTTGGGCGCTAGAGAGGTGAAAATCAACCCAAGGTAATGGTTATCAAATTTGCATTACCCTGGGTTTTAGTAGAGATACGGGCTGGCTTTCTCACTACAAAAGGTGATTTTCTCCTCTCTCCTGCTCCCAGCCTTCCTATGTTTATCCCTTTAACTGTGACCTCTGCTAAGGGGTTATATTTGAAATGTGCTGAGAGCACGACAAGGAATGTGGAGTCCCCTTGTCACTATTAAGCAACACAGCCACTGCTTCTTCTTTTCCATTTGTGAAGTTGCGTTGCCAATTGTTGCAGAAACAAGCTTTCTCAAGTCAATAGCTTTGTCTGATCTGTCGAAAATGTCACAACTTGCTTGTAAATATTTCAAAAAACAAAAATCTGTTTCAAAAACCAATTATGGTGACTGAGTGACAATAGCATACTTTATATCACATCCTTTACCAAACCTGGGATACTTAAAAGCAACTGAGTGAATAGTTAAGGGTATCACAAATCTCAGATTGCCCAGGTAATAAACAAATTATTCTTTCTGTGTGAAAAGTAATGCATATTTCATCACAATACAGTGACCTAAATTCTGACCCCAAATGAGTACTATTCTTCCATCAGTAAATTGAAAATGTAGGCATGCCAGAAGTCCCTTTTGACAATAGACGCATAAAAATTATATATGTTCACATTCGTGATTCAAGCTGTGCAAGAATTTTTGACATAATTTCGGATCCCAGTGTTAATTTAAACCCTCCTCAAAGGAAGACGAATGCACAATATAGATTTTTGAAATATTCTTTAAGAGACATAATTTTTATGAGGTGACAACAAATTTGGCAACTGCTTGGTTTAGAAAACAAGCAGAATATAAAGATTGCATAAGGTCTGACAGCTCTCTCTTGGAATAGAAGCCCAGCTAAATATCACACAGAAGGCATGAATTATTTCATATTACAGTACCTAAAGAGATCAGATGTGACCCAGGACTTCTCCAGGAAATCCAACAGAAGATGAAGCCTTTAAGCTAATGAATCCATCAAGCAATTTGCTCCTCTTGAAACTGTAGTGGCAGGGACTGATGATTTTAATTAGCAAGCAGTGCCCTAGTCCAAGCTAACAAGCAGGTTTCATATCTAGAGGGAAGAATTAGCATGGCAAAGGGAAAGGTTAAGATGTCCTGGATTACATTAGCTAACACATATCTTCTGAACACGGCTGCCCACAGTGTGAAATTAGTGGCCGAGTTACAGGCTTCCCTTTCAAGCCAACAGCTTGAAGAGCAGAGAGCAACCAGCTTTGGGCTGTTTCCAGCCATTGATATTTGGATGTATTACAGGTGACACCCGGGAGATGCAGGTGAACTAAGTGACGAGGTGGAATGTCCATCGACTTTGCACATGTGACACAGAGATGTTACGAGCCTTTGGCATCACTGTCCGCTGACATCCCTGATGGCTCCGTTGACCCCCAACTCAAGCTTGTTAGTGGCCCAGAGCTCCTGTGGCTGCAGAGCAAGAGTCCTTCTGGCCACTCCACTCCCATGGGGGCATAACGAAAGAGCTGTGGGAACCCAGGCTGTGAAAAGGCCAGGCGGCCCCCCCACTGTCAGGTGGCTTGGGGGCACCTGCCCTGTCACTCCCAATCCCCACCACACCTGCTGCTCTTATAGAGGGAGGACACTGGGGGAAAGTGGAAAAGGTGCCACAGATCTACCCTTCGTTCTCATGGGGTGCTGTACTGCTGCATATGGGGATCTGGGGGTGCAAATACAAATATTGCTACCTGGGAGCCACAGACCCATGGTACACCACTGGCTTACCTGTATCTGCCTGCTACACCTTGAGTGTAAGCCACAATCAGACAAGAAAATGGAGAAATCTAACCTATGTGGGACAGCGGGAGACCAACACGGGCAAAGTTGTTTGCTCTTAGGGATGGCAGGACGGGTCAGACAGAGCTCAGCTTGGCCCAGAGTAAGGGGGCGTCACCCCAGGAGGAGGCCGGTGAGCCACAGAATCACAGCAAGATAAGGATAGAAAGGATCTTGCTAGGTCCCTGAGTCTAGCTCCTTGCATGGAAGTGGGACCAAGTAAACCCAGACGATCCCTGCCAGTGTTTTCAAAAACCTCCAGTGATGGGGACTCCACAAGCTGCATTGGAAGCCTGATCCATGATTTAATTACCCTTAGAGTTTGAAAGCTTCTCTGTAGACCTAACCCAAATCACACTTGTTCTAGAAAAAGCCCATTCCTTTAACCCCTGGTGGACATGGAGAACTACTGATCAATGGCCTCTTTGTGACAGCCCTTGTTGGAAGACTGTTATCAGGCCCCCCCCGTCTTCTTTTCTCAAGAAGAAATAAGCCCAGAGTTTTTAACCTTTCCTACTGCCTCAGGTTTTCTAAACCTTTGATCATTTTTATTGCCGTCTTCTGAACTAACACTCCTGATGGACGCAGCTCTCCAGCTGGACCATCTCTGGATCAAGCAGAGCAGGACAGTTACCCTTGGGTCCATCGACTAGGATGCTAGTCAAGGTTCTGCCTTTCTCCAGTCCACCACTTGCTGGGGTACACGGCTTGCACTCTGCCTGGATTCAAAATCCATGTGGATTTCACATGGCAGTGCAAGGCTGGAGCCCGGGGGCTGTTTGTGGGGGACATGAGATGGTTAACTCCAAGGGATCAGCCATTGGTTCATTATTCCTCCATGCTTCCGGCAAAAGCCCTTCTGAATCACTGGATAAATTTACAATTTTTTAATGGATGTTTACTCCCTTTTAGAAAGTCCCAGTCCTCACACAAACTTCCTGCTCCCCCGGACAAGATGTGACCTGCTCTTTCTGCATTCCATGGCATGCAGCAAACAAATCCCAATCTAAAGGAGACCCCCCGAGGTGCCATGGGTAGCATCGCAATAAGTGGAGGTAGACAACTGAGAGTGTGAGAATTCAAGCCAACCAGTTTGACTGAGATAGTTGGGGGGCAATCATTATCACTCATTTTAGATTGGTTCTCTCTGTGAACAATGCCTAGGCAAACAGATCTTGCCCTCAGTTTGCACTCAGGAAGCCAGAAGTTAGGGATGGTCAAAAAATGAAGTTTTTTCTCCAAGGAAAATTTCAGGGATGAAAAAAAAAATTTGTCCAAATTTTCCAAGAAAAAAATTGATTTTTGGTGAAACTTCAAAAATCCAAATATTTTGATTGTGTAATGCTACCATCAATGCTTCCTGGTCCTGTCCTCATCTCAAGGCTCAGCTCCTTGGTTGGACAACATCTCCCATGATTCACCACTCTTGGAGAGAGGAGGTGGTACTTCATGGAGTCCCTTGCTATGACCTGTCATGGGAAATGTAGTCCAGTAGCTTAGAGAGTAGAATGGGAGTTTGGGACCCCCCCCCTACAAATCCCATGAGGCATTGCAGCAGCATTTCAGAATCAAACTATTTTCAGTTTGAACTGAAATATTTTGAAAAAAAAATGAGAGTCCTGTGGCACCTTACAGACTGATGGATTTCTTTGGGCATAAGCTTTTGTGGGCTGCAACCCACTTCGTCAGAGGTGTGAATCTTCATGCCTCTGATGAAGTGGCTTGGAGTCCACGAAATCATCTTCATGCCTCTGATGAAGTGGGTTGGAGCCCATGAAAGCTGATGCCTGAAGAATCTTTTGGTCTTTAAGGTGCCATAGGACTTTTGTTTTTGCTGCACACAGACTAACATGGTTACCCCTCTGAAATATTTTGGTTTTTTGTGCATTCAGTTTTTCAATGAAAAATCAAAAATTTCCACAAAATGCATTCACTAAAATTAATCAAAAACCCAATTTCCTGTCAATACATAGTTTTGATGGAAAATTTTCACCCATTCTTGCAAATAGAATCTAAAGCATCTTCAATGTGACTTTGGCCCCCTCCTTGCTTGGAACTACCTAGCTGAGATAAGGTGGATTTGGTGGAGAAGTAATGAAACATGAGGGAGGGTTTCTGAACATTAATTAGTCTTAATTTTGCAGGGAATAACCAAGAGGAATGGAATCCAATAGACACACTTTCTGGGCACAAAGCCAGCAGTTCTTTTCTTTGCTTTCGAGTAGCTCTGGAGATGTCAGGGAAAAGAGAGAAATCTATCTATTAAAAAACGTTTCATTCCTATTCATTCTCCAGAGTACAATCTTGGCACACACCGTTTAAAAGGTGATGCCCAACCCCTTCTTACAATTTCCGAGACTACACTGTACAAGAGACTGAGCGAGGGCGGTTTAATGACCGGAGGTTAATAAGAATATGGAATATTTTTATCATGGAAAGCGAAGGATCAAACAGCCAGAACACTCAAGAATGGAGAAATCTTTTCAGGCAGCTCCTCTTTTACAAGAGACTCCAAGATAAGCAGTAACCGTGTCCTGTGGGATTATCCTTGGTTTTGTATTTCTAATTTGTGGTGCTGCTATGGGTAGGTGTTCTCTACAGCTAAATAAATAAGTCACTCAAGCACGCTCAGGTTCCTGTGGCTCTAATTGTTGATGTATTAAAGAATTATCCGAATAATCGTGTTCAAGTTCTTGCACCCTCTGTTTGTGCTCTCGTCTCATGAAACAGACCCACAGATAATCTTGCATTTTAATTTGGATGGTTAAGGATTGTGATACTTGACTCTGAATTTGAGAGGATGCCAAATCCAGCGTGGATGAGAGGGAACAACCTTGACAAGCTTTGCTTTAGTCAGAGAATGCATATTAACAATTTCTCTGCTAATTTCTAGATGCTATCTCTGCACCTTGATACACACAGACTAACTCTCATATGTATCCTTTCTACATTTTGGTCTCGTTTTAGGGTTTAAAGACCCAGTGGCTGGTTCTGAGGTTGCAAAAAGGCCTTTTTAGTTGCTGTTTGGCATCATAAAAAAAGCCAAGGATTCAACCAAATGTGCTGTAAGTTCTCCTTCTTCAAGTGTCTGATAAAGTGGGATTTTCTCCCATGAAAGCTCATGCCATAAATGCATTTGTTAGTCTTTAAATGTGCCACCAGAATCCTTGTTTGTTTTTCAAAGAAAGGAGTGGCTGATGGTTTCAGATTGCCATATCTGCTCTCTTACCCTTCATTTCAGACAAACATTCCTTCAACAGTTTTGCTGGAAAGGGAGCAATCCATAAAACCATGGACAACTTCATCGAGTTGGCTAGCAAACTCATTAATGGTAGAGGAAATCTCCTTATGAGCTGTTGATAGTTAGGTAAGAGGAAGATGGATTTTGGAGGGGGCTTGTGGCAAAACCTCCATGGCTATGGAGAAATTTGGATTTCAAACTCACTCGGCAATTGGTTATCAAGAAAACGAGATGGCTCTCGGAGAAGTGCATTGGACGAGCTGCATGGAGCCTTAGCACAGTTACAAAAGGCACCTCATCTTCCTGTTGTGAATGGGTTTGCAGCTGTGAGATATTGCTATATAATGCATTGAAGCTAGACTGGGATTCTTTAGGGAAGATGCTCCTCACCTAACGAGGAAATCACAGAGGCACCATTTCCTAATTGCTGTATGATGACGGACAATTTCTCTCAGTGAAAACGTTGTCCCAGTGGAAGGAGATCCTTGGCCTGTGGGTGAATGGAGGATATTGAAAAGGTTCAGGCTAAGCTTTAGTTAAATGAACTAAAGAAGGGATGGAAACACAGCTGAGGACTATGTCTGCGGTATCTCACAGTGAAGGAACGCCTGTTGCTTCCACCACCGTAGAGATAGGCATGGAGAGCCTTTCCCAAGTGAACACAGGCACAGACGAGAGCTCTCAGGCTCCAGAGCAAGGGACAGAAGAAAAAAAACACATGGACTGAGCAGGAAGAGGAAACACACTTCCAAAACCCTCCTCCTCTCCCCACACCCAAAGAAAATAGAGCTCAGGGGAGCACGCTGGCTAGGGGAGAGCCCAATTCAGTTCCCCGAGTGCTTGCGGGAACCGAGGCCATTGAGGTCTGAATATACAACAAGGGTCCTCAGACGCTGTTTCAGGAGCATGGTGATGCACAAAACTGCCATTGAACTCCTAAACTTGCTCGGTGGCTAAGCTTTCGCAGGAAAAGTTTCCTCTGTGCCTCTATTTCTGCCCCTTGGCATATTCCCCACTGACTCCCCATGTGCCTGTCTCTGGCCTATGTCCCAAAGCGATTCACAGACCCAGGGGAAGACAGGAGTTGGGTTGTCTGGAGTACATGGGAGCCTGATCCAGCGACCACGCTCCGATGGGACAGCAGGAGAGTTTGTGGGGTGGACTGGGGAGAGAAAGTATCCATCCTGACTCTATCCCAGTGGGCAGAGCACTCACCAGGAGGTGGGGCACCCAGGTACGCCCACCCCCGGCTCCAGTCATGATTTCTCCAGTGTGTAGCAGGGACTTTGAGTGTCACAAGGCTCAACTCCAGTGTAGATGTATGCTTAGAGAGGAAAATAGAGGAGGTGAAGGAGGGGAACGGAAAAGCATCTGAGTTTTTGGTGGGATTGTCCTCCCTTTTTCATCTAGATGGGACATTGTAGTCTTGCTTCTATGATTTTACTGCAGCTGCCTTGAGGGAGGTTGGCTCCAACCTGGTTTTAATGGGATAGAAGACAGGAGGACTAAACACTATGTGAGCAGAAGTTTATTCGTGGCCGAAGTATGTCGCATCTTTGTCACCCAGAAACCTGTGCCCTGCCTGCTCGTGTCGGATGAATGCTGCATCACGCAGGATCAGCCGTCAGTCAGTGATGGTTTAAGGATGGATGTGTACAGATCCTGTGACTTTGTACCAGGGTTTAGTCCTGACTTCACCCCAAAAGTCTGACAAATCACCAAGGCCAGAGTTTCCAGAGCTGCTGATTTTGCTGCATCCACCCTGGCCGTGATCTTCAGGGATGCTGAGCCCTAACCAGCTCTTGCTGACATCAGCTTGAATGTCAGTAGCTCAGCACCTCTGAGAATCAAGCAATAAGTCTCTGGAGTTAGGCACCTGAAAAATAAGGCAGCAGAATTAATGGGTATTTGAAAATGTGGGCCCTACCCGACCTTGGGGCTCAGTTTCCCCATCTTGCTTCCCTACCTCATATAGACACCACAGTGCTAAATCCTCAGGGCTTGTGAGGCTCCTGGCTGCAAGAGAAGAAGATAACCTATAAATAATGCCCCCGCCTAAGTGTTAGTAGAATGAGATGAAGAGGACACCGGGGTGGTGTCAGATGAGAAAGTGCAATGCCTCAGGTGCTTTCTATTAGAGATGCAATAATTGCCTACACCAGTCTTGACTGGAATTTCTCCTTTACTTTGTCTCGTCTTCAGGCACCTTTAAGATAATTGAAAAGTGCAGTTTGGGGCACATGTCCCTCTGCTGTGCTGTAGCTCCTTGCTCTGCACAAGGGCTTTTGTCTGATTTACCTTAATCATTCAAATAAAAACGTTGTTCCGTGTGAGCTGATGGAGCTGGCCAGCTGCTCCAGCCACAAATGACCAGCCGCAAGGTTTCACTGTTGTTGTCTGAGGTGTTGTGATTTGTAACGAAAGAAAAACGGTTTGTAATATTATTACTTCTTGTACCGTGGAGACAGATCCCAAGGTGCTAGGAGCTGTATGAAAACAGAACCGATAGTCCTTATTTCTCCGAAGTTCCCAGGGTACAAAACAACCCTCTTACAGGTGGTGGTGTGGCTCCGCCTACTCAGAGGCTCCTCCCACTCGGATTAACCAAGCTTCGCATGGGTGGCTTTTTCAGTTCTCACCCCTCTTCTGCCTCCTGTCTGTCTCTCTACCTACCTCTGCAGTCATTTAAGATTAGGGTGAGTGGATGTCCCAGTTTTATAGGGCCAGTCCCGATATTCAGGGCTTTGTCCTCTATAGGAGCCTATCACACCGTCCTCTCTGATTTTTTGCACTTGCTATTTGGTCCACCTATTTGAGTTGCTTTTGTTTGAACTCCCTCCTTGCTGCAGCCCCCTTTCCAAAGGACTTGGTGCTAAATCTGGAGACAGTATTCTGGGAGAGATTGCTACTCGAGCTGGTTTGGATCCTACTATCACACCACCCACTTGCAGTGTAGACAAAACAGCCTCAGATCCCAGAATCTTTCATTAACCTCCATCTTGCTTTTCAGACGCCTGCGCAATTTGCTACCTGATATCAACAGCAGGTTTCTTTCGGTGCTCTTGCTTCCCGACTTTTTCCTTTCTGGCCAGTGAGCACTTTGGATTAGTTCCCTCAGATGCATTTGGCTGCTCTTTTCCAAGCAGCATCTCACTTTGTTTCCTGCCCATTTTCTTTCCTCTCTTGCTCCTGTTACTTTCCAGCTTTGCTCCACATCCACTGTCAGGCTCTGGAGTTTCACTGCCAGCTCAAAGAAAGATGCAAGTCTCCGTGCACAGAGACTGGCAGTCCCCTGTCTCTTCACAGTACAAAGAGTGCTCTCCAAGCCACTCCACAATCACAGCGTTCCTGAATATTATCTGAATATTAATACGCCTTCCCTTTGCTAAAATCTCACTTGGAGTCCTTTGTGCTTAGCCTCTTCCCTGCTGGCAGAGCCATGACGGGTTTGTTTGCCAGCCCCGAGCGTGAAATTAAACCATCAGCATCTTGGGTTCTGTTTATTTGCTTCTTGGTTTTTAGGACAATTATTTATTTGTATTACTATGGGGCCTCGAAGCTGAGACTTGGAGCAATGCCTCCTTTCACCAGCTGCTATACAGACCCAGAGCAAATGTTACCCAACTTTTCTCTGCATCCACAAAGTCTAGAAATATTGTTTTAATGGCAGTGGGCCTCTTGATTCCTGGAGCAGGGCACCAAATATGAGGGGGCTCAGGTTGCAATCCCAGAGCTGGTGACACCTGCTTTATATGAACCCAAGCAATAGCACAGCAGAAAAACTGTCACAGATTGCAAGGCAGGGAGAGCCATTATAACCAAGCAGTCTGAGCTCCAGATAGGAAATGACCTATGCCAGCTCACACGGCGGGTTTGAATATAGGTCTCTGACTCCTAAACTGGGGCCCCAGCTGGTACTGCCCCACAATGAGCCTCCTGGACCAGCTCTGGCACGCCTCTGCTCTGGTCACAATCAGAATTTAGGTGCTGCCCCTATCGCTCCTGAGATGCAGGAGGCAGAGACGCACCAAACCCTGAGCTGAGCCCGATCAATGATCAGGAGTCTTCATCGGAGAGAAAGGAGGAATCCAGCCCTGCCCAGAAGAGACGCCTCAAGGTAGCTGCTCCCAGTGGGCCTGGGGTCAGCAAGGCTGGACGGCTCTCAAAGGGAAAACCGCACTCTATTCTCCCAAAAGACCGCAATCTCAGCAGGTGGACCCCCTCCCACAGGCCTCACTGGTCCGTGGCTCCGCACCCCAATGACACAAGTAGCTGTGCCCCCGTCCAGAGCCTCAAAAACTCTCCTGGAAGGAAAGTGAAATGGCTCAGAGATAAGGAGGCTATAGCTCCTTCGCTTCTCCACACTGCAGCATTGTTATCCAGTCCAGGTCCCGGTAAGTCATCTCTACGAGACAGGACTGGCTTTAACTGCAAGTGTGAACTCATCTGATCCCCACAGACACTACAACCTCCTGTCTGTGGTGGGCGAAGGGAAATTACATTTAATGAACAGCACCAGTCGATGAGGGCGAGGGTGGGATTCTGGCCCATCAGGATGCTAATCGCTTCCTCTCTGCCCCAGGCTGCTGTGGGTCCCAGGCAGGGGCTGCCGAGGGTAGGTCGCCCAGCGGTGGACTTGGTGGCAGAGGACGTTTGGAGAAAGCAAGACAGCAGTAGATGCCCTGTAATTAGGAACCTGTTGAGCCTCTATAGAGCCTACAGCTCCAATTGCATCGAAGTCTTGGCATCCCTGTGACACCGTGCTGAGCTAGAAAGCAAAGCGCTTGGGAGGTTGTCCGGCCCATCCGCTGTAGTCAACATCACATCGTCTCCCCCGGTCCACTGGAGTCTCTCAGGGTCTTTATAAATCCCCTCGGCAATGGGGCTACAGCCTCGGATGCTCATCGGGAGGTTTTCTAGCCAACGATTTCCCTCTCCTCACTGCTAACTCGAAAGCGTTCCTTCTCTGCCTCGTTGTTTACACCCTTCCCATCTGTGCAGCTGGCCCTGTCCACAATTAGTCCTCATTTAGCCGAGCTGGATATATTTATCTCTCTTTATCTCGCCTCATCCATCAATCCCTCCAGCCCCCTGATCATCAGGGCTGCTCTTCTCATCCATTTATCTCACTCTGGGATGGCATCTGTTTGAAGGATATTTGATTGTCTCCTGTCAGAGCTCATGCCACCCACGTGCTTCTGTTGTGCTGGGGAGGTGCTTTTTCTTATCTTGAGTTAGGCTGATTGCCATAGGGATGGGGGAGGAAACCGTGCATGCCAAGTGCCCCCTGCACCTCTGGTTATCATATCCCAGCCTGGTGCCTCCCCAACCCAGGTTATTATGGGTATGGGGGGAGATCATCTCCCAGTCCAGCAGCCTTCTCATCCCTGGTTATTGTGGGGATGGGGAGAAAATCCCTCCCAGTCTGGCATCTCCATCACCTCTGGTTACCATGGGAATGGGGGAGGAAATTCCCACAGCCTGTGCCTCACCTCATCCCTGATCATCAGGGGCATGAGGGAGAAGATCCCTCTGGTCTGGTGTCCCACTCCCTTGGAGGGCAACGTTCCCTTGACACCAAGATCCCCATAGGGCATGGGGAGAAGACAAGCTGCAGCAACCTTTGCACGTCCGGGGAGGAGAAGGCAATAGGATCCTAGGCACTAGCTCTGCAGAGTGGCTAGAAGATGCAGGGAAGTGTGGGAGATGAGGAGTGAGTACGCTGATTGTTTGGTGGCCTAAATATGTCCCAGCCAAGTGAAGCCCACCATTGACACCCCAAGCACCCTATTCACCCTCCCCTGAAGTTACCCAAATCGAAATACTTTTGTGAGGTGTCCAGAATCATAAACTTCTGTGTCTCCCCTCTGCCTCAGCAGAGCTTAAACTGCGCATGTCGGTTCCTTGCTACGTATATCCGCCTCACCAGCAAACGTCTTTAGACTCTGCCAGTCTAAACCTTGCCTTGTAGGTACCGATGAGTGAACGCCAGTTGCCGACCCCCCTGAAAGAGCGTCTCTCTGCAACATCCAGCCCCGGTCACTGGGAGCCCATTGCCTCCAAAGAGACAGAACATCCAGCCTGCTCAGCTGAGGATGTACACATCGCTTCACATCACAGCACGGAGATGACTATGGAAAAACTAACAAAGTTTATCGGTAAGGTCCAGAGATTCATACCAACCAAGGGGGAGATAAACAAAAAGTAGTTACAGATGAAGCAGAAATAAAACATATTTTCTTGTGTATAAAACTGAGCAGAAGACAGTATTGGTCTCAACTGATTTCTCACTTACCTTTAGTCCTCACTATCCCCAACCCATTTGTCTGAAGGCTCCACCTTTCATGGATTCAAGAGCACTGGCACCCACTGCCCTGAAGTGCTGGCTAACCACGGAGGCCTCTTTCTTCTCCTCTATAGTCCAGAAAATCTTGGACTTGGATTCTTTGACGAGCAAGCCCAGCAAAGCCCATCTCCCCTGCTGCTTTGTCTTCGGTCATCAAGGCCACTTCATCCATTGGTCAGTTTGTTTTTACTGTTGGCTTGATCGTTTCATTTCCCTTAGCTGGGAACGTCCTTGGCTTGCAATCAAGCCATGCTATTTTCTCATTCACCGGTTAGCTTGAGCCGTGTAATTAGATAAAGCCACATTCCTTTATTTATTTACGACAGGTGTGTTTACTAACTGCTTCCAAAACTTATTTTTAAGAACATATTTCCAGCATTTAACTCTATACACAACCTGTGCGTACATCACATGATGACAGTCATGGCTGGCCTGACGCTTGTTTTCACGTGACGCTATCTGGATAATTATTCTGATGACACTGTGTTGGGTGTAATGAGTTTGTCAGAACTATGGGGCTTTACTGTTATATGATAGTCCACCACCCTTTGCCAGTTGGTTTAATGGGGCTTTTTATGCTACACCTTGTGGCAATGTGGAGGTATTCTTGGGGTTTTCTCTGAATGCAGGGTGCGTGCCTCATTTTCCCCCTCGTGGTTTTGGTGATGGGATGAGGGCGTGTGATTATTGCAGTGGCCAACAAAGGGAAGATGGGCCTTCCCAAGCCACACATACACAGAAAATGGCCAGGACCCTTCTGTCAACCAGCTGTGACAGATTTTAATAGGTTGTGGCAGATGAAAACATGGAAGAGTGGACACCTTGCTCAGGAAAGAGACAAAGGAGTGGGGAGGCAAGGGGGAGTGTCTGGTGGTGACTGGCTGGACGAGCATGGAGCAGAGCCCAAGAATGAGGCTGTGGACCATCCCACATGGTCACTACTGCAGCTTTTTGATTCATCTGCTAACAAAGTCTGGTTTGCACTGTGACCCTGAGAGCTACTAAACCCTTCTGATTTCCACGCTGCACAGTTCAAACATTTCATTAAAAATCTGGACTAACCAAAACAGGTTTTTCCAGCAAGATCTTCCTCATCAAAACCTTGACAAGCCTTGCCCATGATACCGGCTTGCTTTGTTTTTTTGCAAAAGGTGGTGACTGCAGACACAACTTCACTGAATCTGTGCACAAACTGGCAGCAATAGTTAACCAAACCTATGAGAGAATGGACCTGCTTTTTGGTCTGGCTGGGGTATAACCCAAGTAACTAGCTTCCACTTTCAGGGGTCGGTAGAGAGTTGGCCACTTTCTATCCAGTGTCTCTAAAAAGGAACATTGCAGTCCTGTTTTAAATGTGGATGCCTTGACATAAAACTTGCATCTCTGACTATTCGCTATGATCTCTGCCCAAGAATTGCTAAATATAGTTGTATCGTTGATGTAAACTCATGCAAAGTCTTGTCCTCTGCTAAACATTTGGGTGATCATGGGTAACTGGCCTCTGGAAAGGGTCTCCCACATTAATTAATCCAAAGGATAATGTTTTGAACTTGTAAAGATCTGTAACAGTAACAGAGGATGATTTTTTCAGTGCATTGTTTTCTAAAGGAATCAACCAATAACCTTTAACAAGGTTGATTGTGCTTCCATATTTTGCTTTCCCGAAAGTATCTAACAGGTCATCGATTCTGGCTGTAGGATAGGCATCAGGAACTGTGACAGCATTACATTTTCTATAAGCAACACAAAATTTTAGTCTTACACTTCTTAAAGAACCAGCGCAATGAGAAATGCCCAGAACTTTCCAGGCACTGTGACTATCTCCATATCCCTCATACTCTGTATTTCTTAACAAATTCACTCCTGTACTTTCCCAGTGACTCAGGGGCTAATAAGAGCAAGCTGGGTCCAACAATATGGATCCTTTGGACCATTTTATGTCACTCTTGGCACGCTAGAGAAAACCTGCTTGTGATTTTGCAGCACAACCAGAATTTCTGCCATCTCGGTCTGCGTTAGCTTTTTACCTATCTCAGAGCTCCCGTGTGATGAGTCATCAAGGCATTCAGTCACCGGATCAATGAGGAGCAATGTATTAAACACCTCATCAGGAGAACAAATCATACTCACAACGGCTTCTCTGTTGCAACAGGCTTTAGGTCTGTGGACCTTCTGTGAGGCAATTTTGCTATGGGTTTCGTGTACAAGGTACATATTATCATTGTCTCTATGTGTATATGGTACGTGATCTCATTCTTTCTGTCCATCGTGTGTGTTGACTTGCTATGTGCACATGGTATGTGACCTCATTCTCTCTACATGTACACGATATGTGACCCCATTCTATCTTTGGGTACATGGTACGTGTTGTCATTTTCTCTTATGTGTACATGGTAAGTGACCTCATTCTCTGTGTACATGTGTGAACTCTATTTCTTTGTTTACGGGGTACATGATCTCATTCTCTCTATATGTATGTGATATACTCTCTGTCTCTCTTTGTGTATGTGGTTAATGACTCTTCTCTTCCCATAATCTTGTAAGGTCCCTCACATAGGTTTTTCAGTTCATGCTTTGTTTCAGTGAGTTTCAGCAGCACTAAGTTCTCAAAAGAGCATTCACAAGCACTGTGAACACACCACACTTTCTGTGAGGCCATGTTACTGAGGTTAGTCTGACCACTTTTTGTCATGGCCCTTAATTCCTTTCTGAACTTTTTGTAAACAAGTTACTCAATCTGTCTTTGATGTCATTGATATTGGTGTTTGTACCAGATCAAGTACAACGTTTTCATCCATCATCCTTCCTCTTCTATCTTAAGGCTAGGGTGTCTCTGAATAGTCTCTCATGACTGTATCTTGTGGAGAGCTTGTGCTTCTTCCCTGGAGCTTGCTGCTGTTTGGGGAGCATGGGTACAATTTCCCAGGATTGTATTTCTGCAATCATCATATATTAGGGGACTTAGGACTGCTACTGCCTTAATAATACTGTGATCCTGTTAATTTTCCTTAGGAAAAACAATGCTGTGTTTCTGCCAAGTTCCTGTATCAGTCAGTGACTTTGTAAGCAGGCAAGCAATTGCTGTTTCCTGCAGCCTGACTTTGGCTAAGGCCTCAGATCTTCTTAGGACCATTATACTAGGCCTCATATCTCAGGCTCTCACTTTCTATTACAATATGTTCTTTCATAAGCCACGTTTCTTTGCAGTATAGAGTATGCATCAAACACAGTTTGAACCCATTCGTGGGCATCAATGTGGATGTCTTCAAAGGATTTAAAAATATGCTCTGCCTGCTTCTCTAGGGCATATAATAAAGAAGATACCTGCACATCTCCAGTGCCATGGTGTAGCTTTGTAGCAATTCAAAAATTCTGTTTCCACTCTCTGCGTTGTGAAGCTTAGTCAGAGCTGAAGTTCTCTGGGTTACTGAAAAATGTCATGTTGATGATATCCTGCTACCTTTATTCATTGTGTTTGAAAAGTATAGTTCTATCTTCCTTCCCTTTCTGGTACTAGTTTATTTCAGACACTGTGTCATGCTACTCTATGAAATATGGACTGGCTACAGAGTTTGCTTCATACCAGATGTGCTCTTCTTAAGTTCCTTTAGTGCTTTGCCAGGTATGACTGAGGTTATCTTAAACAAGGTATTTTACAAAAAGTGCTACTTAGTGGATGAACTGTATGATACAGTTTAGCGTTCCATTGCATCCGCCGCTGAAAAGCAGCCACCTCTGAAGTAAAGCCTGACAGTTGTTTAATGGCATGCCACAATGCTTGCAAGTGATGAAGAATCCTGTAACCAACTGATAGGACAGGGAGAATATAGGGAGACAGAATGAAAACACCCGGTTAAGATGGGCAGGAGGCTGAGGGAGGTTTGTTCTGGCTCTGGTGTAATCAGAGGATACATGAAGCTCCCAAACAGGATCTCTCCAGTCTTTTTTCCCCACAGATATTTTCTCCCATGAAAGCTCATGTGATAAACAAATTTGTTAGCCTTTAAAAGTGCCACTAGACTCCTTGTTTGATTTTCTCCAATCTTAGAAATTGTTGGGAAAAACACAGACAAAGCCATATATGAAATCACCATAAACTCTCCCGGCCTGGAAGCTTGTGTGATGTTATCAGACAGCTTGAGGGTCTTAAAGGAACCAGGCTTAATTGCCCCTCTCTTCTTTTACTACATGGATGGGAGGCCAGTGTTTGTATTATGGAACTTTTGGAGTGAGCAAAACCCAGATATGCCAATCGGTTGAAATCCCCCCCCACCCAATCTACTTCTGATGGCATTAAGAGGAAACTTGGTTTTAAAAGCTCCATATTCCTGCTCTCCAGTTCTCTGTTTCATTCACTTCTCTGGGAGTGGGGGTATGGAGGGGACGACTCTGACCTTGCATCCACTGTAGATTCCCTGCCTGGCATGCAGCCCATTCCAGGGCCACTCACCTCTGCATTAATGACCACGCTGCGAGCTAAAGAGTGCAGCTACTCCTGGACTCACCACTGCCACAGAAAGTAGGTCACTCATGCAGGAGATCAATGAGTTTCCTTTCCTGTCACTGGCTTTGCAAAGCATTATGGGAAAGGCTGTTCTTTTTCTCTTTCAGGAACAGGACAGAAGAAGTTTAACAATAAAAATAAAATAATTGGCTGCTTGCAGAGGTGATGTGTGTGTGTGGGACATGTGAGGTCCTAGGTTTGCTGCCTGGCTTGCAATAAGCATGCACACATGGACCAAGCAAACTCAGTAATACTGAAGCCGGCTGCCCTCACTCTGCCCCACCCTCCTACAATGGGCAGGAATGGGTCATCTCTGGCTGCTTGTGATAGGCTGTGACATAGGTGTCGTGGGCGCATCCAGCACCAGGAACCGAGATGGTCTTCCTGGTGGGTCACCACATACCCTTCAACTGGCTTACTTGGATGTAAGGCAAGAGTGGGGTGCTCCTGAAGGCACCAGGGGGCGTGTTATGGTCTGGGCTTGTTTGCATTAGCAGCGGCAAATTTGAAAGCAACAGCATCTGAATGCAAGGAAAAGAGCACACGAGCCCCTGAAGCTGGCAAGTAGGGGACTGCATTGGGTCACCCTCAGCACACAGACAAGTCACCAGCCACCTCTGGGGTAGTATCGCTCCACCAGGTTTGGCACCACCAAAGACCAAACCTCATGTCTTCCCAGAGTCTCAGCATGCTCCACCTGGCCTGTGCTGTGAGTGGGGAGCTCCTGCAGAGGTGGGTGTACTTGCTCCTCAGGTATAGGATCAGCTGTGGGGTGGAAGCCCAGAAACCAGCTGTGCCCTGGCTCTGAGAGAGAACCCAAATCATTGACAAGTGCCACTTGACTCCTTGTTTGCTTTGCTGGACTAGACTAACACGGCTATCCCTTTGGAAAATATGAGTGGACATGTTTTAGGGGCACTGTGGCATTTAAATCGGGCAAGCTGGCACAAGCACCCCAGCTGGTGGGTCTGGGAAGGGCTGGTGGACAAGGACTAGAGATGAATACCCAGGATCCTGCAGTGAGGGCATTGTAGGATAATGACATAGGGGGTCCAGGGGCCAGGTTGCAGCTAAGTGGGGCTCAGCCTGGCAGCAGTTAGGCACAGGGAGGATAACTGTGGCTGGGTGAAGGCCAGAGAGGAAGGGGAGCAGCAGGATCTCCTCTTGGTGAGCCACAGCTCCCCACCATCTACCTGTCCCTAGGCTCCATCCAGCTGCCCCAGAGCCCCTGGCACCCCCACGTATCATGAAGGGCCAATTTAGCAGCCCCCCCTCCAGGCCAGCACTCAGGGCCTTGCCCCCTCAGTCACATCACTGCTAAATACAGAACTAAAGTAACCTCTCTCCTCTTGCTCAAAAGTCCCCTTCCTGTAGCCCATTATCTCAGGTGTTCTTTTGGCCACAGCCTTGCACTGGGAGCTCACTGATCATCCACCAAAATCCTCCAATCTCTTTGATTTTCCCTGCTTCGCAGGACAAGATCCCCCAGCCTGTAAGTACAGCTCACATTCTTCGATCCTAGCTGTGTACATTTACAGTTAGCTGTATTAAATCACATATGGTTTGCATGGGTGCTGTTCATTGTAGTGGGTTCAAAGAGGACCCTCCTGTTGCTCAGGTCTTTTGCACCCACTATTACTCAACAACCTCAGCTTCAGGCTCCTAGCAGTGAGATTTATTTTCAGATTGCATGTTCACCACCCTCTGTTTATAAATCACCCAGCTAATAGCCTGAGAGACCATACAAGCTCAGCCAGCAGCAAAGCACCACTCAATGATTTCTCCCTTTCTAGCTTTTCCCCTGTACTATAGCTCTGAGTCTTTTATAGCTCCCACCTAACAAGGCTGGCAGCTGCTCCCTATTGGCTCACTAAGTGCAGGCTGCAATTCTCCTTTCTTAATTGAGCTCATGTGACAGAGGGCCTTCCCAGCTTTCTCTTGCCTAGCACCCTCTCACATTACCAAGAGATTTTGATTGCTTTAAATCAGTGGCCTTTCCTCTTCATTATTTACCACTTCCTCAATAACTGTCATCAGCAAACTTGTCAGATCCCTGGGATCACCCTAAAAATGCACCCACTCAATCATTCCCTGCTTGCAGTTACATTTTGAGACCTATCAGTTAGCCAGTTTTTAAGCCATTTAATGTTTGCCATGTTACTTTCATGTCACTCCACTTTTTAATCAGAATGTTGTGCAGTATCAAGTCAAGCACCTTACAGGAAGCTAGCAACAACTATGAGCTTTATCAGCCCAACTTGTCCTCTCATCAAAGAAAAATATGAGGACACACTGATAGTGGGATAGTTGATGCTAGGTGGCTGGATATTGCAATGGCTCTGGTGCTCATGAGGTGGAGCAGGCAGGTGTGCATTGTCTTGCTTTACACAGTGCTAAAAATCTCTTGGAGGAAGGGATTGTGGCTGGATTCTGTGCTCCTTTTCCCAGATGGAGGGGCTCATCTGGGCCAGAAAACTGTTGTAATCAGGTATCCAGCAGCTTCCTTGCATGTGTGGGGAAGAGCTTTGTATGACCCCTTGGGGAATGTCATTTGAACCATTCAGGAGTGTGGGTTGTCTTAGTGGGATGAGCCATGGAGCTGAGAAATGAATATTTGTATGACAGAAACAGTTCTCGCTGTCTTTTCATGTAGCAGTGTGTATGCCTGTCTCCAGGTAGTTTGGAGGTGCCCATCACCATGGTATCTAACCGTTTAAGCCAGCTCCTTTGCCCAGGCACTCCGTCATCTGGCAAAGGACTCTCCCTGGTCATCCTGCTCCCAGAGTTGTCCCTGGTGCGTGTGTGGCCTGCCGTTCCCAGCCTATCTGGCGGACCTCTGCACTGAGCTGTGTGGGCCAAGCATGCAGAGTGTATGGTTAAAATTCCCATTGAGAAGCTGGGCTCCTTGGAGTCTCAACTGAAGAAAAACCTGCAGCAGCACCTTGTGTCACGCCTGGCTTGCTGCCCACTCTCTGTACAAAGGAGTCACCCATCTGGCAGCATTGACATCCCTAAGGACTGGTTTCTGCACTTGCCCCTGTGCTCTGGGCTCCTGCAATCTGACGGTCTCCTCCAGCATGTTGTCAGGCAGGCCCAGCACTTGGCCTGCTTAGGGTCTGTAGGGGGAGCGGAGAGAGAGCATCAGGGCTCACACACCCAACTTAGCAGAAAAGCCTTGAGCGTTGCTGCCTCTGAAATCTGACAGCACCAGTCCTGAGCACAGGGATTTGGAGAGCAAGCTTCAGGTGGCCCCTCTCCGTGAGATGAAAAGTGAGGGTCAGACATCAGTCCAAGTGCCCACGAACCATGAGAACATCTTTCTGGGCCCTGGCAGAGGCTCTGGCCCAGGGATGGCTCCTGCTGTGGCCACGGATCCAAAATTCATAGCTCTGAGGGATGACACAGACTCTTCTCCTGCCCCCAGGCCATAGAAACATGTGCCTCAATGCCTTAGCAACTACCAGCACACGGTGGCTGTCCAGATCACAAATACTCCGTCATACTCACCCTGGCATCCATGCTCTTTAAAGTGCATCCAACCCGGGCTGCGGTGGAAGACAGCAAACCGTGACCATCAGTGTGGGTGGCATGTTAGCTAGACCTCCTGCAACACAAAGAGGAGGAATTGTTCTGGTAGCTGAATCTCCATAAAGGTTTATTCCCAAGTCACCTAATTCTCTAGGACAGTGGTTTTCATGACCACTACTGGGTCATGCAGCCCACCAGGTGCTGGGTCACCATGAGCCCTGCTGCCGTCACCAGAAGACTGGAATGCAAATTGCTGAAAGATGTAATTGTTGGGTGGTGGGCTTAGATGATTTTTTTCAACTGGGTCCTGAGAAAAAAGGTTTGAAAACCACTGCTATTTACCTAGAATCATATAGTTCACCAAAAGCAAGAGCCAGCTGGTTTCAGGGAGAGTGGGTGGCCTAGAATCAGTTTGCTTTTATTAGCTCCAAAGGACACAGCTACACCAATGTTCCCTCTAATTACTTGTAGACTGTGTGTGCAAACTATTTCTTTGTGTGCACAAAAACATTTCTTTGTGAGCACCAATACTAGCACTATTGAATTTTTTTGTGCGCACTTTATTTTGTTGTGTGCGCAGGTTTCATGACCTGTGTGTGCGCACACATGCACACAGCTTAGAGGGAACAGTGATCTACACTACAAACAAACCATCCAGGGCAGGGAGTTTCAGAGTCCAGATCTGCACTCCAGGGCTCACGGGATTGCCCTAACAATATCCGCACAGACTTTTCTGCTTGAGCTCTGAAGCCCAGTGAGGAGTTTGGGGCTCAGCGGGAACATCTACATTGGTACCCTTTGTTCTGTAGCACCAGCCTTGCGGGCTCACATCCCTAGAGCACCTACTCGTACAATCAAAAAATATGAACCTCCCTCTCCCCAGCTATGATTGGGAACAATAAAGAACTCATGCCTGCTGGTGGTATCCAGCTATAGTGCAAACCACCTCCCTCCGACCTGCAGCTCTTTTTGCTAAATTCCCCTTATGGCTGCAGATGAACGGCAGGTGACTAATTACACAGGACTAGAGCCCAGCAGACCTGTGGATATCTGCAGACGCGTTTGCGGGATCATGGACCAGATATGGATGCAGATTTCGGTAACCATGCAGAGCTCTACACAGGATGAGGTGACTTCCCTGACTCTGTGGATTGTAAGGCTCTGATTGTCTCTGGTTGCCAGAGCTCTGGAAAGAATGAGAACTCAACAAACCTGGGCTGCTGATGAGATTTCGAAGGGGGAACTGTACAATGGGAAGCGTGCACTGTCCTGGGTCTTTATGCTGGCTAAAGCTACATGCATCCTGAGAACAGGCTGCTCTTTCTTGTGCTGAATTCGGGCCCTGTGCCCTGTTAATGGCAGGTTGCAGAGCGGCAGCACGTGAAATAGAAGCACTTACTAGTGGGAGCCAGCGTCGGGTCAGGACAGCATTTGTTCATGTTGAGGAGAGAGAAACCCTTCATGAGTCACTGAGCCTCAAACTCAAACTTCTGGGTCGAAAAAGCATAACCTCAATCGATTGAGCTCTCCCCCAATTCCCCCACAGTGGGGTCCCAGAAATCCCTTGGGGCTGTCTCTCTGCGATGGAGTGACACAGATCTGGGTTCTTAGGGGGTTTGCACTGACATTTTTCACAGGCTTTTTCTGATCACTCGGGAAACATTTATGGGGTCAAAATAATGTGTGTTGGTCTTGCTGAGTGATTTCCAGTCTCTGGGAGCTGAGTGGCTATGAATAACACGGAAACCCTATCTTATTGCAGTTCCACTAATGAGTCTCTGAAGCATAAAGAAAGACAGTGGAAAAAGTAAATAAATGCTAATTAAATTAACCACCAAAGTAGGTTAATGCGGCGGTAATGGCGCCAATCCCAGATGTCAAGAAATGCAGAAATGAAGGCGCGTCCAATAATTTGAGCAGCCCCATGGGATGCAGGAGGATGGCAAGATGTTGGCCATGGAAATCCAGAGGAATCACGCCTCACCAGCCAGGGGCCACAGAGCCTCTATTACAGCTGCTGGTGCAATGACATAAATATTACTCTTTCAGCATGTCTCTCTCGGGGTATGTCTACACTACAGTAGCACAAATACCTGCCTCTCTAGTGCTGGAGTGTTGATACGGCCTGCGATGACAGAAGGGATTTTTCTCACTGAGTTAGTTGATCTGTCTGGGAGCCAGTAGCTAGATCAACGGAGGAATTATTCCATTAACCTAGCTGCATGTACGGTGGGAGTTTGGTTGACCAAACTACCTCTCCAGCCCTGAGAAATGAAGCTAGGTTGATTTATTTTTAGGTGTAGACCAGGCCTCACTTAATCTGTTTCCCATATCTGTGTGCGCTCTTCTGCCTCTCTACACCTGGACACAAGGCCCACTGAAATCCTTTACCAAACTAGTTTCTGGGTAGATTCTCTGAAGCTTTGCTTTAAGGCTATGTCTGCACCAGCAAATTAGTTCAGACCTGGCAAGCTTAGTCCAAACTAATTTGAGCCATGGCCGCATTAGGCTTTGCCTGTTCGAACTAAAACAATTTTTAGTTCGTTTGAATGGTTAGTTGGGCAGGTGAGGGTGCCTGATAGCGGGCCCAGCCCCAAGCACTCTGGTTCTTGAGTGCGTCTCGGATGCTGACTGCTTTTTGCTGCATCTGTGGCATGGCATCGGGCTGCTCGACTTGCCCAGCAAGGTGTTTAGCTTCAGCTGTGCAGATGTGCGGGACTCTTTCTGCCCCCTGCAGATAGGAAGCGTTGTTTAGCGTACAGCAAGAGCTGACGACATCAGGGATGGTGCGCTCGGCGAGGTGTAGGTATGTCAGGAGGGTCCACCATCGTGCCTGGAAGCGATGAGGTACGGAGGGCACCGTGGTGAGTGTGGCTGCTTGCAGGGCCAGCAGAGTGGTGGTGCTGCTGCCTGCCTCCACGCTGTTGGGGTCCAGGAAGAGCGTGCTTCAGGTGACAAGAAGGACCATCAAGGGGGGTACGGGGCAACTTGCTGGCCCCTGCCTCAGCTTCTGACTCTATATACCCTGGGGAGCATTGGGCTGGGTAGACCAAGAGGGGTTTGGTCATTGGGACGGTGGCCAGAGTGAGCTGAGATAGGAGGAGAGCAGAGGAGGTATGAGTTGTATGTATGGAACGGTACAAATGCTGGAGCAACCAACGAGGGGCCTTGCGCCTCTCGATCTGCTGCTCACAAATAGAGAAGAATTTATCAGGGAAGTAGAGGTCAATGGCAGCCTGGGTAGCAGTGACCATGAAATGATTGAGTTCAAGTTGATGATTAAAGGAAAGAAGGAAAGAAGCAAAACACAGACCCTGGACTTCAGAAAAGCAGATTTTGTCTCCCTCAGGGAACTGATGGGCAGGATCCCTTGGGAGGCTGATCTGAAGGGGAAAGGTGTCCAAGAGAGTTGGGTGCATTTTAAAGAAACCCTGCTAAGGGCACAGGAAGATACAATTCCGATAAGGAGAAAGCACAGCAAATGTGGAAGGCGCCCACTGTGGCTTAACAGAGAGCTCTGCACTGAGCTGAAGCATAAAAAGGACGCTTACAGGAAGTGGAAGCTAGGACAGATGACTAAGGAGGCATATAAAGACATTGCTCGGGACTGCAGGGATAAAATCAGAAAGGCCAAAGGACAAATGGAGTTGCGACTAGCAAGGGATGTGAAGGATAACAGGAAGGGGTTCTACAAGTATATCAATAACAAGAAGAGGATCAGGGATGGTGTAGGTCCCTTACTGAATGGGGCAGGCATCCTCGTGACAGAGGATGAGGAAAAAGCTGAAGTGCTCAATGCTTTTTTTAGTTCAGTTTTCACAAGCAAGGTCAGCTCCCAGCCCACTACACTAGGTACGGGGGACTGGGGAGAAGAAGAGAGACCCTTGGTGACAGTAGGTCAGGTTAGGGACTGCTTAAAGAAACTAGATGTGCACAAGTCCATGGGGCCGGATGAACTGCATCCGAGGGTGCTGAGGGAGCTGGCTGATGAGATAGCAGTACCGTTGGCCATTATCTTTGAAAACTCGTGGCGAACGGGGGAGGTGCCAGAGGACTGGAAAAAAGCAAATATAGTACCTATCTTCAAGAAAGGCAAAAAGGACGATCCAGGGAATTACAGACCTGTCAGCCTCACCTCAATCCCTGGAAAAATCATGGAGCAGCTTCTCAAAGAATCCATCCTGAAACACTTGGAGGAACGTAGAGTAATCAGGAACAGTCAGCATGGATTTACCAAGGGTAAATCATGCCTGACCAACCTCATCGCCTTCTATGATGAGATGACTGGATTTGTGGATGCGGGAAGAGCCGTTGATGTCATATACCTTGACTTTAGCAAGGCTTTTGATACGGTTTCCCACAGCATTCTCATTGGCAAATTAAGGAAGTATGGGTTAGATGCATGGACTGTAAGGTGGATAGAAAACTGGCTAGAACAACGGTTTCAGCGTGTAGGAATCAATGGCTCCATGTCAAGTTGGCAGGCAGTAACAAGTGGTGTGCCCCAGGGGTCGGTCCTGGGGCCAGTTCTGTTCAATGTTTTCATTAATGATCTGGATGATGGGATAGATTGCACACTTAGTAAGTTTGCAGATGATACCAAACTGGGGGGAACGGTAGACACCCTAGAGGGCAGAGACAGGATTCAGGGAGACCTAGACAAACTGGAGCAGTGGGCCAAGAGGAATCTCATGAGGTTCAACAAGGACAAGTGTAAAATCCTGCACTTGGGACGAAAAAACCCCATGTACTGCTACAGGCTGGGGAGTGATCAGCTAAATAGCAGCACTGGAGAAAAGGACCTGGGGGTCATGGTGGATGGGAAGCTGGATATGAGTCAGCAGTGTGCTCTTGCTGCCAAAAAGGCCAATGGCATACTGGGCTGCATCAGAAGAAGTGTTACCAGCAGATCGAGGGATGTGATCATTCCCCTCTATTCTGCACTAGTGAGGCCACATCTGGAATACTGTGTCCAGTTTTGGGCTCCCCACTACAAAAAGGACATGGACAAATTAGAGAGAGTCCAGAGGAGGGCAACCAAAATGATCAAAGGGCTGGAGCACAAGCCCTATGAAGAAAGACTGAAGGAACTGGGCTTATTTAGCCTGCAGAAGAGAAGACTGAGGGGGGATTTGATAGCAACCTTCAACTACTTGAAGGGTTGCTCCAAGGAGGAGGGAGCTCGACTGTTCTCGGTAGTAACAGAGGGCAGAACGAGAAGCAATGGTTTCAAGTTACAGCTGGGGCGGTCCAGGCTGGATATTAGGAAAAACTTCCTTACTAGGCGAGTGGTGAAGCATTGGAATAAGTTGCCTAGGGAGGTGGTGGAATCTCCATCTCTGGAGGTGTTCAAGTCCCAGCTGGACAAAACCCTGACTGGGATGATCTAATGGGAGTGGTCCTGCTTTTTTTGGCAGGGGGTTGGACTAGATGACCTTGTGGGGTCCCTTCCAACCCTATGATTCTATGATTCTATGAATTAAGCAAAATTAGTTTGAACTAATTAATTCAAACTAACCAGTTCAAACTAGCATTTTTAGGTGTAGACATAGCCAAAGTGTGGCCCCTTGACTGTGTCATATAACTGACTGAAATGGGAGACTCGTTCACATGTTAGAGTAAAGAGCATTTTAACTCAACTCATGCCAAAGTTTCACCCAGCTCGTTGGTTTTGGGCAGTCCTGCCGTGAGACGAAGTCAGACAATCAGACTTGGCCATTGGACCCCACCTCACATGATGCTAAGGATGGTAATGGCAAACAAAAGCTGAGTAATGTAAAATAGAAACCAGCTCTTCTCAAAACAGCTGCGACAAGAATGGCCAGAAAATACAAAAATGAAAATACATTTGTGAGCAAAAGGCCAAAATTTAATGGAAAATAAAAATGAGACGCAGACAACTTGTCTGGGGATAGTTTTTCCTGTTAGATTTTGCTCCTGCCAGAGACTGCAAAATCCTCAGAAAGAACATACTTCATTATAAAGTGGAGATCATTTATCCTATAGTGTCTCCTAACTTTCGCTCCCCTTCAGTAAGAGCCATTTCCAAGTTAAGCAATGAAGCAGCCTAGCAATTAGCTGTGTTTAATTCTCTTAAGCTTGTTACTATAATTAATGTCTAACTTTCTGAAGTATAATTAAACTGAAATGGTTCCATGTTCAATAGCTAAAACGTCCCATTAGATAAAGTTAATGCAACTGTCTTGCGAAGGCAAATGAGGGCTGCGAGGCCTGTTCGGTGCGGGACACATAAATGATTGTAAAAGAAAACGTACAAGCAAAAATGTGGCTGGAACAACAGTACTCATTAGAAATAGTCTGTTGTGAGGCTGTGTGAGCATCCCCTGCCTGGCTTAATGGCTAATTACAAAGACTGCTAAGGTGGGAGAGGAGGAGAGGTGATGAAATAACCCCAGGCTGGATCGTTGCTCACCATATTATTGCAGGTTTGTAATTAGCCACTTCAGGGCTCAGGATGGGAGTTTTTACTTCCCACTCTGAAGAACCAGGGTTGTTTAGGCTCAGGTTGGTGGGCACTGGCAGAAAGGATCATGCTGGAAATTGCACCCGTGGAGGAGTTGAAAAAAAACCACTGGGCAATGCTGTACAGGTGAATCCTACCCTGGAAGTGGGCAGATGAGAGATCTTGTGCTCACATAGTCATTTACAAACCATGGTTAAATCGCTGCTTCCCCTTCTCTTTGATAAACTAAATAGCTCTTGCTTGTTTAGTTTCCTAGCACGTCATGACTGCAGGGCTAACTGGACCTCTGTCCTCTTCCTGGTCTCTCTGCGCGCGCTCTCTGAGGGGTCAGGCCTCAGAGTTCATCTCCTCTGGGGTGGATCCCACAATTCTGAAGTCCACGTTCATGTCGCTCTTATTTAAAGTCCTGCTGCTTCTGGATAGTAACCTAGGTGGACATGTCCAGCTTCCCCCAGAAATTTCCTGTGACTCCCAGCACGTCTGTATGGAGAGACACTACGTAGCAAGATGCAGTTTAAATCTTGATCACGCTAGCTGGCCATGTGGACTCTGCTGGTGCAGACTAATGGTTTGATAATGCACTTTGATCTGCTCCTCTTTGAAAGACCAGTTGGTCAAAAAGCACTGCACAGTGAGCCGCAAGAGCATCCGCACAGGACTTATTGCACAGCTTGCCAGGGTGCATAGACTTTCCCTTCAGTTTGCTATGCACTAACTACCTGTGTAGACAAACCTTCAGTGAGTATGTCCACGCTGCAATGTAAACTCAGGTTCACGCCTCATTTCCATCCACACTCAGATCCAACAGGGTCTCCCCAAAAGTTTCTTACAATCCCATGGGCTGACTCTCTTTTTCCTCCAGACAGTCAAGTTTTCCCACACTGCACCACAAACATGAAGCGGGAGTGGGCACATTTTGGGAGCGAGCTTGAAGGGCTGGACTATGGGTGGCCAGACTAGGGCCTGCATAAAATATTATGGATGCTGACACTCCAGGCTGGCACCCAGGGTTCAATGGTTCCTAACCTGGGGTTGCAGATGAGTGTAAATGCTCAAGCTCTAAGTTACAAACCACAAATCTGCTAACTGGAGCTCTGCTAACTCTGGGCATACATTAAAGTGAGGACAGACCTAGTGTGCTTCCCCCCAAAAAACTACAGGATCTTTCTCTCTCAAGAATGTCCCTTTAAATCCTGCCACAGATCTTCATTCTTCTATATTCATAGGTCTGTTCCTTTCCTGCTCAAAAGCAGTTTTATAGGATAGCTGGAGACTGAGGCAAAATCATTACAGCTACCAGCACAGACATTGTCCCACTTTGTCAGATGCTTTGAAGATAGGGTAATTTACAGAAAGGGAGGAAATAAATTTAGGGAAGTGTAAGCCATAGGAAGAAGTCACCCTGTAAAAGCAAATCCAAATAGTTGTAAAGATTCAAACGCTGGGGAATAGCATACAGAGAAAGATGAGGTCCAATCACCTGTTCTAATGAGAGAAAAATCCAATGTCCCTATTAAGTCCTGAAGCAATGCAACCAAAATTGGAAATAAATTTGATCTCAGCAACCTCTCTTTGAAGTCTTGATCTGGTATTTACCTGTCTGAGCATTGCAATTCGCAAATCATTCTGCACAAAAGGATAAACGGGCACAAATCTGGCACCAGAAATCGCAACATTCTAAAACCAGTGGGTCAGCATTTCGATCTTCCGAATCATGCCATTAACACTGAGCCTATTTTCCAGAAAATCATGCTGATTGTCATTAATTACACTGCCACCCTGTAATTCATTACAGATTGTGTCCCCTATCTGCCATTCCAAGATTTTGCCCTGGATCAATGTCACTAGGTAACAGGGTCATCTTGTTTCCTTGTTTCCTGCCATTTCCCTCTAGTTCTGTTGCTAACTCTGGTCTAATCAAATCAAATTTAATTTTTGACAGATGTGTAGTACCCGGCTCTGCTGGAATTGCCCTGGGGTTGGTTTGTGCTCCAAAGCTCTGCAGTCCCAAGATTTGCAGTTCAGTGTTGCAGCGTTCTGCCCTCATTTTTCTTCAGTGCTCTTATAAATGTCACGACTGCCCCCCTTGATGCTGGCTGATTGGCAGAGGACCTAGTGCGTTTTGCAGAATTCCTCTCGAGGAAAATCTGAAATTTCTCATACAAACCAAGTGCCACATCACGGGCTGCAAGCCCCTCCTCTGCTCCTCAACAGTATGAGCAGCAAATGTGCTTGGGATCTGCCGCATTTCTGGCTGCCTCGAAAAAGTATTATCCACTGCTAACTATGTATGTTTATTATTCTCTGCAAAATCAATGTGAAGGCTTCGTCAAGGCTCAGTAGACCATAGTGTATTTTAAAGCAGAGATCTGTGGCAGTGACAAGAGCGTGCCTTGATTAATATCTCATTCAGTAGCTTAGATCAGGCTGGTTAAAACCTTGCTATTGAAACAGTTTTTAGTCAAAATTGAGGTTTTAACTAGCTGATTTTTTTCCTGAAACGTGTGCTCCACTGAAAATGTCTATATTTAATGATTGTAAAATAACCATCATAAATACCCCCCTGAAATGTTTCTATGCAAAATAGCACTGAGTGCCACATGAAACTGCTATTATCATGTCCTTTTCAGAACCTCTTCAGTGCTTCCCAATAGTCTTTCCACAGCTGGGGCTGTTTTAGCATGTTGTGGCAGCACACAGAAAAAAACCCAAAAACCCTACAGATCTCAGAGAATGCTGGCCTCTTCTGATCTCTGCCCTAGTCTTCCTCTTGGAGACAGGATGGGAAGGCAGCACTGGTGTGTCTACAATGAGGTTGGATTTCCTAAATTTGTAGAGCAGCGGTTCTCAATCACTGTCGGGACACATTACCATGTCGCCACACAGCAGTAAGTGTGTAGGGGAGAGCCAGGGAGGTGGCTGGATTCAGCCAGGGGCTGGTGGGTCATGGCACAACGTGTCACAACGTGCAAAAGGTTGAGCATCACTGTGCTAGAAGTCTTTTGCGGTAAATTGTGTTGATTGCCGGATCCCTGTACCACTCCTTCCAGTTCTGTCGTCACCTACAGAACTCAAATGAGCTTCAATGCTGCCAGGCTGTCCCCTGCGGACACTGGAATTCCCTCTAACAAAGCTGAATGGCTGTCGAGCACTACAAGGAAGCAGTGTTTTATCTTCCTCAGAGAAATCAATAGAAACAAGCTACCTTGCTTGAATCAGCTAGGGGCAGAGGTACAGAGCTGTTTCCAAGGTCTTTTTCATCAGACGTGCTATAGGACTGTAGACTGCCTCCTTGTTCCTGTGAACTGGACAAGACTCAAGTAATTAAGGTCTTTTAGGCAACAAGTGGCATGGTGCTCCTATAAAGATTTCCTTTACAGACGGTGCCAGCTGTGTGCCAGACAGAAGGGTAGGCATGAGCTCTGCCATGAGAGACTCACAAATTAAAGGGAAGCAGAAAGACCTCCAGCACAGAATAGGACCAGTCATGGTGGTGCCCAGCTCTGGGCTGCCTGAGAACGGTGGGGCTCTAAAACTCTTTACAAATCTCCATTAGCGTCACTGTTGGCCATGCAGCAGGAGTGTCTTCAAGGAGGACTTTAAATGTGGAGACGGAGAGCGGAGGGGTCTTGAGAGGTGCTCAGGCTTGGCAAGGTACCATGTGAACGGCATGGAAGAAGGCAGCATGTCATGAAGCCACCAGTCCTGCCCTGGTGAGAGGAAGGCCTCGGTCTGGTGAGGAAACAGTCCCAGCATTGTAGCACCAGGATGGAGAAGATAATGTGAGATCTTCCATGAAGTCAGAAAAAAAGCATGAGAACCACAGGCGTCCTCAGCAAGGCTATGGCCCAATTCACCATATGGAAATGGCTCCGGAGGAAACAGAATGGCTAATTCTTTGTAGTCGATCCCCATCTTTTACAGCCCAGTGCAACCCATGCTGAGAAACCGCTGGCACAGCTCAGAGGGGACTGGCTGGCGGTGCCCAGAAACTCGTTATAGAGACTCTGCACCACGACCATCATTAGAGAAGTGACCAGACAGCTACTGCCTCCCTCTCTGCATGTAGATCTCAGTTGTTCTGTCACTGGAAGTCTCCCTCATATTCTGGCGGGGGTCACCAGATGGCGCTGATACACAGAGTCTCACAAGTTAATATTCCTAGCATGTGAGCAGTGTAGTCTTGGATAAGTGATTGCATTTTTTTTGTTTTGTTTTGCAGTTGTTTTTGAACAGAGCTGTTGCAAACAGCTGGAGCATTTCTTCTCTGTAACTAGATCCAAGTCTTACAAATGCCCCCTAGGAACAGGACAGTGGTGTTTGCATTGAAATGTCAGGGAGAGGGAATTTCCTGCTGGCTGGTTTTGCTCTCCTAAGTTCCATGACTTGCGTCTATAACGTAAAGAAATCACATTAAATAATTACCCAGTCTTTGGGGCAGCGATTTCTCTTCCAACCTACTAGAATCCAATATCTACTACCAGGGAGCACTGGGGTGTTTCCAGCCGCTTCCTTTCAAACACAATTGTAATCATGTCTTTTCCTGCAAGGCAAGGACTGGCATTCCTACACCTGATTCATGGACATGCCACCATGCAACCATGCTGGGTCTGGCTCAGGCAGCTAGAATGACAGGTGCTTGTGTATTGTCTGCCTTCAAATAGCAATAAATATAGCAGAAACCCTCCCCTGGAGCTGCTGATGCATATTTATTGACCCTCATGTTGGTTGGTTTTTTTTTTTTTGTAAGGAAACTTGTGCCCTAAAGAGGTCAGGAACCAGAAAAACCAATAAAAAGAACTCCAGACTGGTTAGTTTAAAAAAAAACCTTCATGATTTTTAACTCAATCTCATGATTTCCCAGGACCTCACTTATGATTTTTGACCGAGAGGGGTTGCAATTCTGTGTTTAGAGGTCTCAGATGCTAAAGCGTGGCAGAACCATTTCCTTTCCTACCCATCCTCCTGCAGAACAAGCTTAAAGGGGCACAAGGTTTGTCAGTACTCGCAGGAGGGGCTCCCAGGCAGCTGAAAACAATGCACTTCTTACTTACTTAACACAAACTGAGGGCACTTTCAGGCCATGCACCCGGCAAGCACTTTGAATAGAAGAGCCCTGCTGAGTGATATCCGAGAGTTCAACCTCCAGACACAACGGAGGAGTTTTAAAGAAAGGCAGTTCTGGCCATCACAAATATTCCATCATGCATATTTTACGTCCCCCGATAATTTTGAACATTGTGTTCTTGTTGAAGCCAGAAGACTCATAAAATGTATTTAAATTTTTTATGCTCCATTTATTTTAAACCTCCTGTCTGGAGTCTATAATCTGACTTGGCAAAATACATAAACCAATCAAGTGCGGCAGGAATGACCGAGTGCATTTCGGTCACCTCCTGCCTGCATCTGGAGTGAAGCTAAAGACTAGAGAGGTGGCTTGTATTTGCATAAGTTTCAACAAAAATGAATGAGCAGGAAGGCTGGAGGTTGGGGTTCAGCATTCCCTTACATGTGCCTTTCTGGGCAAGCTTTAACCTCTCCAGGAGCTGAACTGTCAAAAATGGGGCCAAAAATGCATTTTTAACTGATACATTGGATAGATAAATGTCATCGTCCTGTGTATTTTATAAGAATAAGTGGATGAGAACACGCGTGCAACACCTAAGAGCAAAACTGTCATCTCTGTCCCATGCAGGACTGCTGAGTAGCCAGTGATTCTTTAGGATGGGATGGCTCACTGTGGGAGGCACAATCCTTCTCTTTGCCTCTGCACCCCATTTCTGCTGATGGGCCATTTTATTTGATTTTCTTACCCCATCTAAGCCTACTTTTGGTAGGTGCCGGGCACCCAGTGCCCACTGAGGTCAGAGAGGGATGCAGGGACTCAGCGTGGCTCTCAGAAGGAAAGCAGAGCAAACACAGCGCATCCTGCCCTGTTCTTCCCATGTGCCTTGTCCTGGCGGGACCAGTTATATGGTGGAGGGAGAGGTTGTGCCTCCATTCGTTGGCGCATCTGTGGCAAGGCGGGAGTTAGCACTGACTGTGGGAGAATGGCTTTCGGGTATGGTGCCACCTGCTTATTAGGAACAACACAGAGAAAATGAAGAGTGGCTTTGGCAAAAGCCACCAAACGGCTCCTGGGTCCAGCCCTCTGCTCGGGGCCTTCCAGCCCGTCGTGTGTTATTGTATGCCAGCTTATCACTACTGGTTCTCTGCCCCAGCTGGGACAGGTATGGGCACCGACAGAAGTGGAGCATAGCCGTACTGCAGAGATGTGGCATCTGGAGCGCAGGGCTCACGCCACAATCGCAGGTTTCCACCCTTTGAGCTGATGGTGTGTGCACCAGCACAGCCAGCGGAGTGTGCTGTTCCACGCTGGAGTGATCTGACTTGTCCAGCCACGATGTCGTGAACTTGATTCATTGCTCATATGGGCGAGTCAGAGAGTGTGTACCGCTTGGAGAGAAACAGCACAAGGCAAGCAACCTCTGCCTTTATGTTTCCTCTCCCTGAACGCTGAGCAGTTTCAAAAACCGGCCACCGTGCAGGTCTGCTATGGACACTTGCAAAGGAGGGTGATTCTTTCGGCATTGGCCCTTGAATATTCTCCGGGGGTATCCAGACTTAACACAGGGCTAGCCTGGGATAGCAGGAAATCTTGTAGGGTCAGCAGGGAGATAGGAAGGCCTAACTCAGTTTGCATCACCAGGCGTAAGGAAAAGACTTCCCTGAATGAATGATCTCAAAAGTCCCTTTTTGAAGGGCCATTGGAGGCCCGGGCTGGGGACTGAGCTCCTGGAGTCATGTGATTATGGCAGAACCTCTCCTTTCTTACAAAAGGAAGTTAATTTCTAGCTGGAGTGGTTGTGAAGAAGAGCGTGAAACCACACCCTATGTGAAATCAGTGCAGCAATGTCTGTCTGAGGCTCCAGAGAGCCTGAAGTAACCGCTCTGGGGTAACCAAACAGGGATACTGGAGCTCCACGGCAGCTCTGCAACTTACCATTAATGGTGGTGCTGTCTACCGGTGGGGCTTGGGATAGGTGCCAAGTCATACAAAGTTTGCATTCCCTTTGAAAGGTAAGACATGGCAAATAAGGAAGAGAAGATACTGAAACACAGAAGACAAGTGCAAAGAAGAAGACGGTGTGGGTCACTAGTTAGTCCAGCTCTCTGTAAAACCAAAAGACCTCATTTGCTTTTGGAAGGATTTCCCAGGAGGATTCTGAACCAAAGACAATGATGATGAGATAAGGGACATTTATACTGCACCGTTCTCCAAAAAGCTCGACAGACATTATAAACTGATGACAAAAACAAATGAGATGGATATCGATACGCAGGAATCACTACGCTCAGCACTGAAATGCAGCTGCCTCTGGGGTGGGATGTGACAGCCCTTTAAAAGAGCACAACAACAGCACATAATAGTTCAGAATTGAATGCTGGCAGAAATGTTTTAACTGAAAAAGTGCTTAAGTGAGGGGGAAAAAAAACCCTTAACAAAAGAAAATCAATTTTTTTCCTCAGGGTTTTGCAGTTCAATAACAAAAAAGTTCAGTGAAAAAACCAGAAAGTTCTCAAGTGCTAAAAAGCAAACAAAAACCCGTTTTTGATGTTGGTTTTCTTTCTTTTTCTTTTGACAGAAATGTGAAATTTTAGATGGGGAAAAACCCATTCCCAGTAAGCTGTAGTTTAAGACAGGAAGTGATGAATTCCATATCCTGTTCACGTTTCGGGGGAATGTGAGAGGGCGGCAGAAGGCTCTGTAGTAGGAACGTAGCCAGGACTGCCAGGCTCAACCCCTTTAGCTTTCTGAAAAATACCACAAGATCTGAAATGAGCATACAAGTGCTCAAGGCTTCGGTTTTAGCTCGTGTGCAAAAGACAGTCCCACTGACACCATCCTCGGGCCTGGCCTCTGACCCAAATCTCTTGGACTCATGGTAGTCTGGGCCATCTTTGGAGGGCTCCCATGCAAACACTGACCCCCTCTCAGCTTGCTGGATAAGATGAGAGCTGATGTGCTCATGACGTAGGTGTTACTGCAGGTTATAAACTGCCACGAGGATGTGCAAGGTTCAGTAAAACTCAGAGGAGAGTGTTCGTGCGTAAAGTTTCACACAGACGGGCAGATCTCAGGCACAACAATAAGAAAGAGGTGGTTTAGCCCCGCAAGCTTTTCATTTCTTCAGCGTCTCCTCTGGCTTTATGGGGCTAAGGCAGAGTAGAAGTAAAATAACACACAGTGACAGCCATGTGTTAGCTGCATGGCATCCATGGATTGTCTTGGTGTTACCATGTACAGTGATGTGGGCAAAGAACGAGCGCATCCGTACAGGAGGGAACCTGACAGGAGAGAAGTTTTCATGAGAACTTTCTCTAAGGAGTCGTGGGACATCTGTGGTGTTGTAGGACATCTGTGGGAAACAGTCATGGGAGATCTATGGGTCACCTGTGGGGTCCAACCCTGCCCTCTGCATTTTCCCTTGACCTCAGAGGGAACGAGCAAGCCCATAAATGAAAATTTTGCCTCTCGTTACACCAGTGTAAATCTGCAAAAACTTTACTTGACGTGGCCCTCCAGTTACACCCGTCAGCTGCTCCCCTGAACCCCCTGCCTGTGCACACCACAGCAGTTAGTGCCGTAGCGGGGGCTGAGGGAAGTGCTCCTCGATACATGAGGAAGAGCAACTGGGCATGGCGAGCACTCCTGCAAATTACCTTCCGTCCTTTGTAATATTTAAATTATTTCTAAAATTACAGTGTCCTTGGGGGAAAGGAGAGAGTGCGTGCCACTAAGTAACATCTTATTAATCAGCTTCTATATGGCACCCGAATGAATGACTGAAATCAAGTCCATAAGTTAGAGAGGATCATGAATGTCAGATTAGCTCTGTAATTATTGAAAGGCTCAGTAATATAGTTCTTGAATGGAGACACGGAAAATGACTTCCTTGCCTTTTAATCAGTGCCTGGTGATTCGTGAGGGCTTTTTAGAAGCACAGATCTGACACGAGGAGATGGATTCCTTGCATGGGGCTGGCTTCATCCCTGGTATTGGAGGGGATGGCCTATGTGCAACACAGTCTCTGGGGCAGGCGGAGATCCATGCCAACCCATCGCCCCACACAGCCCCAATCCCAGGGCACAAAGGGTACGTCTACACTGCTTTCTCTTTCTGGCTTGACCCTCCAGCCAGCCTACTGTGTTTTCCCCCTTCTGGGTGTATCAGCATCTCTCCAGACCAATGGTCACAGGCAGCCTCCTCCTTCAGTGCCCAGGCAACTTCCCCAGGACCAGGTAGGAGAAGTTCGAAGCCAGAATTGCCCTTTACTTTTGGTTCCAACTCAGGGACCATCTGAGTCAGGGTCTGCTGTTTCCTTCATGCTTTTTATTTCTCTGCTTCTCTCAGGCCAGCATTCATCCACTCCTGCAGGGCCTGGAGTCACTGGGGTTTCTAGTCTCCCTCTAAATTTCCTTCTTTCTTTGACATCCCTTCTCTGGAAGTCACCATCTTCTGCCCCTTTCTGCTGCCAACTTCCCGTCTTTTTTCCAGCCCCACCTGCTCCTTCTCAGCTGGGCTCCATCATTAACCTCGGTTCTCATTGTGTCTAGTTCCCCTCAGGTGTGGCCTCCTGGTGTCACTGGCCCCGCGTCAGCCTCACTAACCCTTCCACGGTGAGTGTGGGGCCATCACAGCCCAAACCAGGAAGAACTGGTGGGAACAGCCTCGGGGATGGATGTCGACTTGAGGGTCAGCCTTATTCTGGTAATGCTGTTGGGTCTGGGGAAGTGGAGGGAACCAGAAAGGTGATCTGGGGGTGCATGTAACTAGGAGGGTTTGCATTCCCCCCAACTTTGCTGCTAACAAAAGCAACCCAAAGACTGGCAGACTCCATTTCTCATGTTAATAGGTTGTGAACCAATTAAGATGTCACCCACCTTCCTGCCACTCCCAGCCAGACTCAGAGGAAGCCCTGGGGTCGGCCGAGGTCCAGATTCGCAAAGATATTTAAGCTCCTAATTTTCTTTACACCCTGTCTATTACCGCCCTGGGTGAGCACCATACCAGCAAGCTGTGGGGGAGGTCCATGGCTGTAACGCTCTCTCTGCATATCCGTAATGATAAATTTTCAAAGCCTGTGGTTTTGTCCCAAAGCAGAATGGGAAATTTCCCACCCAGTGCTGCTCCTAACTCCCCTCTCCAATGGTCCATGCTGATGGCGCCTCATCCGCCCAGCTGCCGGGTCCTCTCTGCTGTGCACAGCAGCACCTGCCTGCCAAATACAGTACAGCCTGCTTGCAGCATCCTCACCCAAACCCCTTCGACTCCCGACTAGTGACCATGCTGCATCCCGGCTTTGCTCCAACGACGTTCTGTCAGCATTGGTGCGGGTGGCCAATTAACTAATTGACGGCTAAGTTACGGAAATAAACAGTGACAATGGAGGTTCTTATTGAACTGAGCCTTAAAATGAGGAGCATGGTCAATACACCATTGACAAGGATGTGTTGCTCAATAAAAGCCTGTCCGTGGGCCTGGTTGTCTCTTTAGCCTCCTGCTATGGCTATCCATGGACTCTACCTCTCCTCCCTCATCATCACAACGATGCTCGGGAATGTAGGGATCTGAGCGTAGCCCTTCACCCCAGCCAGGCGCTGCATGGGATCTTGTCGTGTGACCTTGTGGCTAGGATGCCCTTAATCCTCTGGCTTCTGCGTTGTCTCCTGGTTTCAAACTAAGGAAGGGGCTGGAGAGAAAGTTGGGTCTTAAGACTCTTGTGTCTAAGGCTCTAGAGACTCAGTGTTGTGGGATTTGGGTTGAAATCCCTCATTCACTTGGGGCTGGCGATCTTCCCTTGCTGCGGTTAATAGCTGCATGGGGATGGAGGCTGGGGAAATATCTGAGCAGAGAGGGCTGTGCTGCAAAGTAGAGACGACTTTGCAAGGTACATCCGCACTGCAGCTCTGGGGCTCAAGCTGATGTGTTGGAAACAGCAGGTTGGATACAGCCGCCATGACAAAGCCTCCAGGGAGATGCCCAAGCTGAAACCTAGCGATATTTGAGCTGCTGTCCCCTCCAAGCTTTCCACCACACCCCCTGGCCACGCTACTACTAGTCTTGACAGCTGGGAACAGAGATCCACGTTACAGCCTCATGCACTCCCAGAAAAGACAGGGCCAATACGAGCCAGTAAAGCTGCCCTCCATTGGCTGGGCTGATAAAAAGCCTAGGGACTACGATGCAGGTGAGCTACAGGAGCGCTCTTTCCGCACCCTTGGCGCCGGCCTTTGTTCTTGGCGCTGTAGCATCAGCGTTCTAGTCCCAGCTTCCCTGGCCAAATGTGACGTTTTGCAGAGCTCTCTCATCTGCAGCACATGGTTTTGCTGAAACACCGTGGAGCTGGCCTGACGTTGCCAGCACAGGCTGTATGTTTGGGACTGTCGTAGTAACTTTAGGAATGTTATCAGCCCTCCTTCAATGGATTTCAGGGGTTACGATTGGTATTCCAGTCCATGGGGGGAGGGCTGCTGCGGGTCCCAAGTAAAATTTTTTCAGGCCCAGTACAAACTTGTAACACTGGCCCCCTTCCAAACATGGTACTGCCGGTTGCAGCCTGTCCCAGGCCCCCTAGGGCCTCCAGGCTCTGTAAAGTGTATTCTTCTCTCCATGGATAAGAAGCAATGGGCTTGCATTACAGCAAGGGTGGTTTAGGCTGGAAATTTGGAAAAAATTCCTAATTGTCAGGGTGATTAACTGCTGGAATATGTTGCCTAGGGAGGTTGTGGGATCCTCATCATTGGAGGGGTTTTAAGAGCAGATTAGACAAGCACCTGTCAGGGATGGTTTAAGAGGGTCCTTGGTCCTGTCATGACCTCTCATGGTCCCTTTCAGTGTCTAGTATTCTATATCAGGGCCCTGTCCAGGAGGTAAAACCAGCAGCGGGTGATTACTTCTGGGGCAGGTAAAGGTAAAGGCAAACAACCGCATAAACTAATTCAAAGTGGGTCCCAGAGGGCAATGAGAACAAAGAGTTTTGATATAAACGGCTGAGTTGAAGCTGACCAAAGGGCCCTCATTTTGCTCCAACCAGTGGGCGGGAACCTTTGGCCAAGAGTGTGGCTGAACACCGCGAAAGGACTGGGAGCTTTGAGGTCTCCATAGGACTGAGAGAGGATCAGGTAAATCTTACGTATGCGTGCAGCTCTCTTATTGTTTTACATGCTTCTGCTCTGTGCTTTTGTCCCGAACTATTGCTCTGGAAGAGCTGTGGGGTTGCGCACGGGCGTACCCGGGCCATAGCCATTGGAGAGAAAAGAAAGCGGGGAGCTGGATATGTTAGTCAGATCCACTAGGGATAAAAGCAGTGAACAGGGGGTATGGCAGCCGACAGCCCCAGTCAGGAGGCAGAAGGACAAGGAGGCCTGCCCAGAAAGAGAGGACGGCTAGAGACCTGAGAATTAAGGGTATGTCAACACGCAGTAAAAAAGCTGTGGCACTCAGTCTCACAGTCCACGTCAATTGGCTCGGGCTGCAGGGCTAAAAACACCCATATAGATGTTCTGGCTCAGGCTGCAGGCTGAGTTGACACCTTACCATCCAATGGGGTTTCCATCTCAAGTCCGAATTTTTAGCTCTGTGAGACTGAATAAGCTGACCTGGGCCGGGGTCTTTTATTGGACCACATGCTTGTTCTCAAAGCGCATCCCTTGAGCAGGCTCGGGAGGGGGCCCCGGTGCAATTACTCTGCTGCCTGTGATGGGAACTTCTTCGCCCTTCACAGGGTGTCTGCCATCGCCAGGCAGCACGCAATGGGTATGCTGCCCTCGAAGAGCTAGATGCGGCCAGCATGTGTCCAGATTGCATCTGTTCTATCTACACCCCAAATCAACGTTCCTCACGTCATCCGCTGACTGCTACAGAAAGGTGAGCCTCCAACCGCAGCTGATTTCTGCAACCAAAAGGGTGGGGCTGACGTTATCGGAAGACAGCTACAGCCTGAACAGTAGCAATAACAAGGAAATGAGCCTGCATCCTCCGTACAGGAGAGACAGAGAGATTAGGAAAGCGAGCTCGAACGCAGCTTTACTTTTTTAATTAATTCTCAGCAAACTGTATTGAAATTGTGTCTCAGCGTGTTTATCATCAAGACAATTATTTTGGGCTGACCTACTTTTCTGTGTCTCTTTAATAACATGGGCCACATCATTAGATTTATACATGGGCAGCTAAGAATGGGAGCTAATTGGTAGCAGCCTCCTTAAGAAACAAAGAGCCTTATGGTTTGCCACCTCACGTTCCTTCATTACAGCCGAGGAACTGCAGAAGATGTTCACTGATTAGTCTGTTGAATTATGAATTAGGCTTCTTGTCCCTGTGCAGCTGTTTTCTCCATGTCATTCCCAGCACTTTATTTCCCCATCTGCTTATAAAACCAGGAGCTTGATCCTGCAATAAACACTTCAGATGCCTTTTTTTTTTTGGAGGCTAATTAATTGTGTTGCATTTTTTGAACACATAGAGCGATTCTGGCTTGCATCAAATTAACAATGCTAATTTCTCTACCGGCTCAATGCCCAAACAATTCCTCCCACAAACCGGCTGGATGCCCAAACAATTCCTGCTACAGCTGAGCTGGAAAATAAAAATGATCACAGCAAATGATTTTTATGTTGCCAGAGCTTATCGTTCTGTTAATTTCTTTGTACAGTGCACCAAAGGCCATGTACAGGGCATTTGCGTTTGCGCAAACCAGCTTACTTTTCCCAAAGTCGCTCAGATTGATTTGTCCTTGAAGAAGCCAAAGCATGCAAATGACATTTCTGAGTGGCTAGCACCTACCTTCCCCCCTTCTCTGATTGCTTCTCTCCTGTGCGAGCCCGATTAGAGGCCCAACTGGCATCTAGAAGTAGAACAGGCGGCTTCAGGCTGCAGTCTGCTAAGAGGGGACATTGAGGATTGATTGTGTGATATTAACCATGGGCAAGGCCTCATAAAAGGAAATGCTGCGTGAGAGGCTCATTTAATTTAACGAGTTCTTTAAAGGATACAACCCACTTTGGCCAGTGATGATTAGCAGACAAGCCGCCTCTCACCGGTGCTGCCACGCTCTCAGCGACATCACCTGGGGTAGGGTTATATAGGATGGCGTCCCCCCCATCTCCTGTGCAGCTGGGGATCTCAAAGCACGTCACACAGCCATGCTTTAGAGCCAGCAGCACAGCAAATGACACGGCCTGTCTGTGCTCAATCATAGCTCACACAGAGCAGTGGGCTTCAACTAGCATTTAGCTGAGACTGGGTACGGTGACCGCATGCTGGATGACCCTCAGCTCAGACAAGGTGGAGGGGACTAAGCTGGGTTGGGTGAAGCAGCCAGAGGAGGTGGCAGAGATAACATTAGTTGGCCCCTTTGACCGAGGAACACAATCCTCCATTAGTTCTGAGGGGTCACAATTTAGGGATATTTCTGGACCCATCAGCTTTTCATTAGGAACATCTGAGCAGCTGGCTGTGACTTTGCTTTTTGGGTGCTCTGGAGGTTGCCCAAGCTCCTATCATCTGAAGATTCGTCATCATAAGTTCATGGACTGCTAGGGAAAAGTTTTGGTGTCTCCAAAAATGGGGTAAGTAACCAAGGACACAGCCATTTTAGACTTGATTCTGACCACTGGGGAGGAATTGGTAGCGAATCTGAAGTGATTTGGATGAGCTCAGGACAGCTGGTAGTTTCTCAAGGAGACAGTATTAAAGACACAACTCCAGATTATCTCAATGTGAAGGAAAGAGAGGAAAAGAAGCAAGAGGCCAATATGGTTCCACCAGGAGTTCTTTAATGACCAGAAAATGAAAAAAGGAACCCTACAAAATGTGGAGGCCTACATGGGTTGGAAAGGAGGAACACAAAAGAATAGCATCAGAGGACTGAAACTAGCCCCAAGAAAGTGTAGGGCATGTCCACACGTGGTGTACGCTTTAGCTCAAGGACTAGCTCCAGTCGAGCGAAGGTAGTAAACCAAATGTAGGTGCAGAAGCAGGAGTGGTGGAAAGAGCTTGCCATCTGGGATGGGGTCACGCTCTGGGTGTTTTTTTTCCTTCTGCTGTTTGTAATGCAGCTCCAAGCAATTTTTTTGAATTGAGCTAGCCTAGGTATGTCTCCTCGTGTTCGAATTTGCACCACCCAGTTCAAAGCGGTGATATAGCTTTAGATATCAGAGACTGCACAAGACCGATTAGCCAGTCCAGGGCTGCTCCTGTGGGACCATTCTAGGTTTTGGCCTGGGCCGGCATGAAATGAATCAAGGTATCACCTTGTTCCTGGGCATCTCCTGCCTGACGCAAGCAGGAAGGGGGGTCGCTTCTTTTCTCAAGACTTTTCTGTGGGTTGAGTTTTGTGCTCTCAGTTCATCCCCTGCTTGTTAGTGTGAACCGGTCACACTGGGGTGGACAGAGAGCTCAAGTCATCATCTAAGTACCAAACTCAACATTATGAAAAGCAGATGGCTAGTTGTCTGTCTGTATCCACTTGTGCCTTGTGTCTTAAACCTAGACTGTGAATTCTTCGGGGCAGGGACATCCCTTTGTTCTGGGTTTGTCCATCACCTACCAGTGGGGCCCCGATCACTGTTCCCTCTAAGCTGTGCACGTGCGCGCACACACACAGGTCATGAAACCCGCACACACAACAAAATAAAGTACTCACAAAATATTTCAATAGTGCTAATATTGGTGCTC